>CM027082.1:28485444-28595444 GCA_015343265.1 Pao palembangensis | reverse complement strand
ACAGCAGTAAAACCCCTTAAACCTAACGCACCTCTCAGATGTAGCTTTATTAGCTAAAAATACCTCATTATATTAAATTGTGATTGCGATGTGTTTACATGCCACATTAATGTAGGGAAAAATCATTTTCATTGAAAGTGTGAGGGTATGACGGTGTCTGCACCGGATGGAGGACGACCAGTCTAACCAGTAGGTCCAGTTAGACCCCAAACACTCATCCGTCCACGCGGCTGCGTGGAGGGAAGGTGAAACGCTGCGTTCGGGTGTTGGGTTTCCTCCCACGGCGCGTGAGGCTCTAACCTGCATCAGCTGACTGCAGTGTCAGGAAGGATCGTGTCTTTCGCCAGAGCATGGCCCAGGAGGGGAAACTGCAACGCAGCCAAACACGGATCACAACTGGTTCAGGGTGCTGCAGCGTCTGGGGGCGGAGCTTGCTTTGATGTGGAACCCGGGGTTTAAAGGCAGGAGGCGGCTCCGAACACGTAGGAGGCGGTATCGCCACCGGTGTGCGTGCACGGCGCTCTCCGTGCTCAGTCAGGCGTGGCGAGCCCAGGAGGTGATTCTCAGCAGCTCTGACACGAGCGACGCTTCCAGGGGGGAGAGGGCAGGTGAGGACGGCGGACAGGTGAGGAGGAGCAGCAGCTGCAGGGGCCAGGAGCCTCAAAACGCTCCTTCCTACTTCATTTAGATCACGTCAGGGACCAGGGCAGAAAAACGAATCGTCGTGGCTGCAGCTGTTGTTTAGACTTTACATTTATGAAATAGAAATATGGCGCCTTAAAGACGTCTGCGCTTGTGTTAAATCCTTCATTTCCTGACAGGAAATCAGGGTTTTCTCTGGTTTAATCAGAGTGTAAACATGGAAGCTGGAAGGCAGCGTGCACAGCATTCATCACAGCTCAGAAATTCAGACAACACTGAATTCGCACATCCCCAACGCGCACGCGCGCGCACACAGCATTAACTGTACAGACAAGCGCGGTTAAACACTGCCCCCTACCGTCACATATGCGCAGTACAACCAATAAAATGTGAACGACCATGATTTCAGTTCATTTAACTCTTTTTGGTTATTGTAACTTTTTCATGGAATTCTTTGTAACACTGATTTTATAGAAATGGAACTTCAACAGTACAAACTGCTGTGATAAATGCAAAGATAAAGCTTGAGGCCACAAAGAGAAGTATGTTTTAATAACCAAATTTCTGTCGTGAATGTGTAAAAACGTGCTGATTTTTAACCTCACTGGTGTGCCCGTGTCTGACAGTCTGACCGTGTCTCCTTGTCAGCCTGTCTCCGTCTCGTGGCGAGCCAGGGCAGGGGGCAGCGTGGTCCCACAGGGGCCCTGGAAGTGGAATCTGAAGCAGAGGAAGAGCGAACGTCGCCGTGTTCCAGCCAGCGCGTGTGTGAAACAGTGCCGAAACGCACCTGAAGCCCATGGTAGCGGGCGTGTCTTCCATGTTGAATTCAGCCACGGGGACTCCTCTGGACGCCACCTGAGGCGCAAACATGGCCGCCGGATACACGACGGAGGAAGTTCCGACCTACAGAGGCAGAAGGAACCAGGAAGTAGCACGCGTGTTAGAGAGGAGGACATCCCCCATACATCTGCTTTCATCCAGGGGGCGGGGCTTTCTAAACCAATGTTTTAAACAGGCGCACACACACGTGCGCGTACCACGAGGCAGAGGTCACAGCTGTCCAACACTTTCTCTACACGAGCGAGGACGTCAGAGTCCAGAGCTTCTCCAAACCAAACCACAGCTGGTCTCAGGAGGCCATGACAGCCGGTCTGCTCACACCTGAGACAGACACACACACACACACACACACACACACACACACACACAGGTGAAATGAGCTCCTGTCACCAGGACACTGCAGCAGCAGTCTCACCTGGGCAGCTGCTGCTCAGGTATCTGAGCATCTTCTGTGTCTGGATCCGGAGCTCTGGAGAGAAAAAGCACCAGTAAAATCAAAAAGACCCCAAACTGAACAGATATTCAGCACAGTTTTTTAAATTTATCAAAAGATGATAATTGTGTCTATTTCTCATCTTTATGCTTGAAATACTTTATTGTCCTAAACATAGAATTTCTACCAGTTTATAAATGAGGTCAAATCGCAAAAATCAATAGAAATTTGATGGCAAAAGCCATTTTCAACAGGTTTAAACCCATCTACAAACACCGATCAAATTCAATAACCCAACAGATCGGCGCTGCATCTTTGTTGCCGAGCACATATAAAAGGCGAGCAATCCAACCTTTGGGTAATTTGATTTGCTTCCGGCCGCTCGGCCCCTTTCTGTCTCTGTGCTGCTGCAGCCACACGCGAGAACCCCCGAGAGCAGAATTAGATCAGCACGACTGTTTACAAAGTCAACGTCGAGCAGAAGGTTGCACTCATTCTGTTATCGGGACGTCGGGCCTGTTGAAAATATCAGTTTTAAATGTCAGATTAGCAACATTTGCCTCCGCTCACACTCCTCTGCCCTCAGCGATTTGGCTCCGGCGGCCCAGAGACTCAACGCTCTTTTTTTATTCCTCCCGCTGGCATTTCGCTGCCACACAAATATGATCGATATCTCTGATTACAAAGTTTATACTGTTGTGGAAAACAGCACAATTGATCAAACGACTTACCCTTTTCCCTGCAGGGCGGCGCAGATGGGACTCTCGTAATTGGCCGCCTCGTGACCGCAGCTCAGGCAGCGTGTCCGAAACAGGCTTCCTGGATGGGCCACACACCAGACCGCACATCAGTCGGTTGACCCGGCAGCGACTGTGAGTTTTCAACTGTCAACAATCTCCCACACAAACGTCCCAGCTTGAAATCGGCTGGAAACGGAACCTAAAAGTATTCTTAAGCACGGTGAGTGATGCCATCACTATGACAACCAGCACTGTGTTGGTTTTCAGGCTGGACACGCCCACACCAGTTTAGCGGGGGTTTCCTGGTTCAAGATAACTTCCTGGTTGAAGATGCCCTTTGATCTTTGACCCATTCCGGTTCTCTACTTGCCGTGGATCTCCAGAATGCTTCTGGATCCAGCCCGGCGGTGGAGCTCATCGATGTTCTGCGTGATGACCGTGACCTCGCGTCCCTGCCTGCTGAGCCGCTCCTCGCACTCGGCGATGGCCAGATGGGCGGGGTTGGGGTGTTTGGTGAGCATGACCTCACGGCGGTAGTGGTAAAACTCCCAAACGCGGGAAGGATTCCTGGAGAAGGCCTCTGGAGTGGCGATACTCTGGAGGACAAAAAAATATGGTTCTAGCTAGAAATAAACCCAGAAGAAACTCCGGTAGGCTGGTGGCTAAACGCTGCTGCATTTAGGTCAGGATTAGCTCTCCGATACAGTGATGATGATGATGATGATGATGATGATGATGATACCTGCGCTTGCCATTTCCTCCAGTAGCCTCCAGCGCCTCTGAAGGTGGGGACGCCGCTCTCGGCGCTCACTCCCGCTCCAGTGAGGATGGCTATTTTCTTAGCACCGGAAAAGATCTTCCTGAATTCTGACAGATCTGCAGAAACGTGAAATACATTTAGCCAACAGGGCAGGTGTGATTCAGGTCTACCAACCCATAAATCCTTTAAAATGGTTTTCTTTAAAACCAGGAGCATGTGACACAATCATTCAGCCTACCTGAACTGGGCCTGGCCATGCTCAGAGAAACCCAGGGTCTCTTCAGGAGGGCACACAGGTGAGACCTTCTACAGGTGACCTGGAGGACAATCATCCGGTTTTAACTGTTGAAGGAAGGTATGACATGAATCAAGAAGAAAGACAGCCAATTTCACAGTAATAAATGAATTTCTTATCAGGCAGGAACAGCAGATTGGATAATACAGGAAGTTTAAAGGTATAAAATAGTTAAAAACAAAAAAGCCAGGTTTGAGGGTTAACTAAAAATTGGAAATTAATCAAAAGGAATGGGTGTCCGTGAAATGAACACAACTGCATGTTAAATATGACCTGAAATCGTCTCATAATAATATTACTCTGTGTTTCAGAGTCAAATGTGTTTTGCTTACAATGTTATCAATATTGGGGAATATCAATAATTATTCCAATAAAAAACGTTTATCAGCGTTTACAGAAAATAAAAACATACAGGGTGATGGGACACAGATGAACGCATATAACTGTATTTTATTACTTCATATGACAATACTGCTGCAGTATTTCAACACGTACAACAGTTAGCAAAAACGGCTAACTTGGCTAACCTGGTCACTAATCAAAAAACAGTATTTCGCATTCTACAAGTTAGCGACGCTGCCCAGGGAAACCATGTCTCAGGTAAATGTTACGGACGGAGCTGTCCTTTAACTCTTTTCAGGAAAAACTCGGTTCTTCTTGGTGCGAGTGAGGTTTTGCTAATGCTAACAAGCTACCTGACAGAGCGGAAACAGGAACTTCAGCTGGCGAAACAGGAAGTAGTTCTCTGTTTTCTGTCAGTCAGCAAGGAAATAAATAAATAATAATAATAAAGAAATATATATGGGGAGTTACTGAGTCTCTTTGACTGATTTACTCAGTCTCTATTTTATTTCACACGGAACCGTGTCTTAACTTTCCACAGAGTTGAATTTATTTCTGTGATATATTATTATTTACTTTTCAATTCACTGAATTCAACCTATTTTTCCTCATTATCGAGTTTGTATTTCATTTTTCTCTCCACTAGAGGCCAGCATCGGATAATCGAGACTCGACGTTAGACTGCAGTCAGGCCACAAACGCAAATGAGACTAAATAAATAAATAAATAAAGCTTGTTAAAGAGGGAAAATAGCAGTTTATGTTTCGTCTCACAGGAAATATAATTCTGTTCCAGTCGAATTATAAAATGTGTAGGCTGGTGTGATTGGATTTCGTTTTTACCGCTATTTACAGACCAAATCAAACGTTACCGAGTTAGTTTTGCATGTTTTACATTTCTGAATGTTTGTGGCTTCAGAAAGATACTAAAACTAAAATGAACCTTTTGTTTTTATCTGTGAAACAGACGATAAAACCAGACGATCCGTCGTCCTCAGCTGGCAATCAAGTTTTTATTTATAAAGGAATCGATTTTGAATCTTCCGTCCATCACCTGAGCTGTGAGTTATGTGAGAAGTCAGTTCAAGAGGAGCTGATCAGGAAACACAAGCTCATCTTCCCCGTCTCTCTCCTCCTCCTGTCTCCTCCATCTTCTCCTTATCTTCTATCTCCTCCTCCTCCTCCTCTCTACATCCCTGTCTCTTCCCTCTTCCTGTTCTCCTCCTCTCTCATCCTGCCTCCTTCTCCTCCTCTCTCCCATCCAATTTCCTCTACTCTTGATTTCTCCATCCCTCCTCCTGTCTCCTCCTTTTCTCTCCACCCTTCTGTCCTCCTCCTCCCCCTCTCTCCATCCCATCCGCTCTCCTCCTCCTCTTTCCTCCCACCCCACTGTTTCCTTCTCCTTCTCTCGCCCTCCATCCCCTCTAGCTCTTCTCCTCCTCTCTCCCTCCCTCCCTCCGTCTCCCCTCCTCTCTCCCTCTCTCCATCATCGCTGTATCCCGCCCCCCTCCCACACCGTCTGCTCGGGCGGGTGCTCGCCTCTGCTGCTGCGGCGCCGGATCTCTCGCAGTCTCGCCGCTCGCCAGTGAACGTTGCCCGGCCGGCCGAACATGGCGGCGGCCCCGGAGGAGGAGGTCGACCGCAGACCGATCCGGAGGGTCCGCTCCAAGAGCGACACGCCTTACATCAACGAGGCGCGGATCTCTCTGCACCTGGAGACAGGTAGGCTGAACCGGGCGCTGCTCTCCGCTGCTGCCGGAGCAAATCTGCGTCCTCGTTTCCATGACAGCTCTCACGCACGCAGCATGACTCTGGCCTTTCTTATCCCGCACGGCTGCTGCTCCGGGCCGGGCGGGGACCGGCGGGATCCGCAAGACGGGCGACCTGATGGTCGATCCGGATCACTGATAGACCGATTGTTCGATCCAGCCAGACTCCGCCTTGTATGCCTGCGTGCGTGCGTGCGTGCGTGCGTGTGTCGGTTGCAGTGTGAGAACTTGGCCGCTGGGGCCGCTCATTCATTCACCCCGACAGTTGGAGCGGATGTGATCCGAAACGCCGCGGCTTAATCCCGGGTTCAGTGCGTGAGAGCAGCACAGATAAGTTATTGTTTCTTTGTTGCCATGGTCACGACAGCAGAACGCAAACGATTCCAGCCGCGGACCTATTCCTCACGCTGTGCGTGTGTGTGCGTGCGTGTGCGTGCGTGTATATACATCTCAGGGAGCTGTCCACCAGCACTGGTGCTGAAAATGCCAGCGGAGGACCTGCCCGCTTACTGCTTCGCTCGTTTCCGTCAGTCTTCATGGTTGGTCTTCTCTAAATTAGGCCCCGTTCCCCCCACCCTCACCACTCTACCACGTGATAAATTCCAGTCACATGGTGTGTGCTGCCTGGTTGTGGAAAGGCCAGATTTGAGCTTACGCTTCCATTCTGGAGGTTAGAGAATTGCCTCTTCCAGCTGGTGTTGAGCTTCTTCCTCTCCTCCCCAGCGAGTCTGAGGGGATGAACAACAGCGTTGGCGTTAGCGCTAGCGTGAACAGCGCTAGCGTGAACAGCGTTAGCGTCCTGGTTGGCGTGTGAACGTGCCTGCTCTCCAAGCCCTTTAGCCTGCAGGACCTTGGTGAGTCACAGTGTGGAGAACCCACCTCACCCATAATCTTCCTCAGCTGGCCCCCAACACTCTTCCTCTCCATTTTGTTTTCTATTAAGCTCCCCTTCAGCGAGAGGAGCCAATTCTCTCCAGTAGGACTGACACCATTGTTCATGGAGGTTTCAGGCTTTTCATCGTGCCTGGCTCGACCCTGAAGGAGGTGTGTGTGTGTGTGCGTGTGTGTGTGTGTGTATCCTGGCTCTTAGAAACACACAGTCGAGGGTCCTCCAGCCACATCAGGAGGGCTGTTTGCGTCTCTCTCTCTCCAACTGTTCCCGTTTGCTCTCCTTCTTCTCCTCTAACGCTGCTCTGGGCTAATATTTATTTTTCATGCTCTCAGCCGTGAAACCATCTGCCCGCCCACTCCGCTGATTTCCACTTAATTTGGTGTTTATGCGATTTTTAACGGCTGCTGTTTTGGGATAAACCCCGCCCCCTCTCCTCTTTGAAGTGCCACATGTGCAGACGTGTGTGGGAGAAGGAGAGCATAAGGTCTGCTCACCAAGGCTTCTTCCTCCTCCTCCTCCTCCTCCTCGACGCTGTTGTCTGCTGTCAGCGGTGACGACGCGGCCTGGCCGATCACCATCTTCACTGCTGTTAGAGGAGACAAAAACAGCTTTACATTCTTTATTACACACTAATAAATGCTCACAGGTTGTGTGTTTAAGCCTCTTTTCGCTGCGTCTGCTGTTCCCACGTGCACGTTTGTCTGTGCACACAGGACAAATTAGCTGGGGTGTATTTATAGCTGTTTTCTTTTTCTATTTATGAATCCTCCATCCTCATAAATTCAGGTCATCCTTCATCTGCGTTGCGCCTGTTGTGCGCTGTCACGTCATTTCTTAATCCCTCATTGGTCGATGATTTGTTTTGTAGTCTGCCCCCCCGCCCCCCACGCTCCCCGGGTACTCTGGGCCCTCCTGTGGGAGAAGCTTCAGGAGTGAGGAAAATACGAACGCAGCAGCGATGAAGAGACAGCTTGCTTTTTTTACTGTCTCTGTGGTGGCGAAGGCCGAGTATCAAAGCAGTTGAGCAGCAGACGGGAGGCGGGGGGACGGGTGACTCATCTCACTGTGATAGTCTCCTGGCCTCACACACACACACACACACACACAGAAGCTCCTACAGGCTCTGTCACTTTGTTTTAATTCAAAAGGGGGGGTAGAGGAGAATGTCGTGAGGTCCATTGAGACATTAATCACACGGACAGTTAAGGCTTTTCCTCCGTTACCAGGTTGGTTCTAAATTCTCTTCATACTGCACATAAATGTATAACTCCACATAAGACTATAGGAATGTTTTTTAATCAGTCAGGAGAAGCCAGAAGACTGCAGACCTTGATGGTGTGGTCAGAGCTTTTCCGAAGGTCCTGGAACTTTGTGGTCATTTCTGATTGGATGAGCTGGAGGTTAATGGTTGATTAGCACATCTGAAACCTGCAGACGCGTCAGAGAGGGTGAACAGAAATGGGCCACTGGCTCTGCTAGAAAAGCTGATTAGGATCATAGTGTGTGTGTGTGTGTGTGTGTGTGTGTGTGTGTGTGTGTGTGTGGGTGTAGTTGCGACACAAAATACAATATCTGCATTTTACTAGCAAAGTGAGGATGGTTAGGGTAACGAGCTGGGGAATACATTACGTCTATGTACGTCCTCACAAAGATACAAGTATGAGGATGTGTGTGTGTGTGTGTGTGTGTGTGTGTGTGTGTGAGCAGTTACTTAAAAGCGTCATTTAAAAGTGCATCAGCAGTCATCGATTGTTCCCATTTGGCCCAGACAGGACTTGTGATCACCGATCTATAACCAGATGAGGCAGCTCCTGACGTTCAGGTTTCAGGAGGCTGTTTGTGTCTCTGAGGGACAAAGACGTTCTATTTGTCATCTTAAACTTGAAAAGAAAGGTGGAAACCGCTTTGATTTCTGAGCAGCGTGATGAGAAGCTGAGCTCAGCAGGTGGCGCTCGGAGTGATCCACTGGATCCTTCTTCAATCCTGGTTTCGATCCTAACCTGATTAACAAACTGGACGTAAAAGTGCCACCAAGTTTAAATGAACGCGGCTTTAAACCAGACAAAAGCAGGAGAATAAAACTGCAGTTAAAAGGGTCCAGCAGGCGGTAAAAGAACACTGTTGCTGACGGATAAATGTGGATAAATTTAGATCGTTAAGAAGAAGAAGAAGAAAGTAAAGTGATGGTATAAGAAGACGACATCGCTGTAAAAGCGACACCACAGATTAATGTTTAATCTCCTCAGGTAGATTTCTTTAAATCCACTCCAGGCCGCAGCCCGGCTCGTGCTGAGAGAAAGTCCCTGTTAAAACAGGAGGTCGGCGTAGAGAACCTCTAGTGACCTCACCTGTTACAGCACTGCATCACAAACCATCTTCGCCTTGTGGAGATGTGCTCAGACGAACTCCTCCTCTGGTCCAGCTCAGCCTGCAGCTCGGCGACCGACGCTGTTTTAGCACCAGGGCACTTCCGTTCGGCTCCCCCTGCTGGTTGAGATCTGGAACTGCAGACTGTGACCTTTAAGTGGCCCTCGCAGAACAAAACAAGGGTTTAATTATAAATTAAATATAAATTAATTAAAGCATAATGTTGATGGGATTATTGACGTGTCTTTAATTTTTATGTTTATCTATAACAATAATAAAAAGTATTGTATAGCTATCGCGAAACAATAGAATAAAATAGAATAGAAATTTGTTAATTTATCCCACAATGGGGAAACTGCAGTGTTCCAGCAGCAGCGTACATTAAGAAATAAATATTAAAAAGACTTTAGAAAAAATATAAAAACAAAAAAAAGAAATATGGCATATGGTAATAGTATATAGTTTTCAAATTAAAAGTCTTTAATTAAAAAATAAAGTTCATTTTGAAGCTGACAATTTGGAACTCGTCATTTTTGTAATTCTAGTTCATTTTAATGACAAGTTAAAAGGGGAATTATACATTTAAAAACGTATGGATTACATATAATTTGACGAGCGCAAATTTGTGATCATTTAAAGTTCCGGTGAAATCTGAATCTACCGCCGCTGCAATCTGATTGGATACCGACAGGACATACTGAGCCAGGATTGGCTGAAACTGCGCAGGAGCCAAAGTCGTGAAGCTACGACGAACAAACCGGAAGCGATAGATTTTTTTTTCTGAAGGTAGAAAATGAACGTAAACACGTAACTGGAATAAATCTGGTTGTCGTCATGCGTCGGTAACCGTTTTAATTTAATGCAGCGTGTTGGTAAATGGTGATATATACATTTCCTTTAATGATAGTAAAAATTAAGACAAATAGTGTGTCGCGATTAAATGGATAATGACTAGTTATTCTAAGTACGTTGCGTACAAACTTACTCGTATTTTGTAAGCCGTGACCGGAAGTGTACTTTCCACGATGGCAGACTTGTTCGCGCACGGTTGAAATCTTCCCCACCGCCGGAGCCGAGAGGCCAAGCGGGTCAGCCCCCGCGGTCCAGCTCAAACATGGCGGGCTTTGCAGCCGATGTCATGTGTTCATGCTCCCGGACCAGATCGGCAGCAGACTCGCCACCTCTGCTGGGTCCAGGTTCCGACGAGAAGAAAGCGAAGAGGCGCGGGAGAGCGTTCCGCTTGAGCAGGGCGAAGTCCCGCAGCAACACCGAGAAACAGCAGCATCAGCCCGCCTCGAACAACAACAACACGCCGCTCATGAGCCACTGTCAGGTCGGCGGAGAGCTGAAACACGTCTGCAGCAACTGTCGGGGAACCGGACCGCTGGACGGTAAGAGCACGCGGTTCGGTTCGGAGAGAGACACCCCACAGACCCCGCTGCAGGGTTAAAGCGTGCTCTTCTCCCGGGAACGTTCGCTGTCTGCCGGGTCAGTCTGCGCTTCTGGACCGGGAGAGATGGTGGAGCGACCCGTCAGTGTTGGGGTTCTGGTCCAGCTTTAGTTGCGTTTTGGTTGATCTTCATCTTCTTTCTGTGAATTTGAAACCACTGAGCTGTTGACTATCGATCTCTTCTTCGTGTGTATCAGGTCTATTCGGCTACTCAATTATTGCTTGCGTCCTTTAATCAGGTAATTGACTCTTAACCTGTGAGTTAGTGACCTAATGTAATTGGAAAACCCCCCAAAGTGTCTTCACTTCCTCTGCTGTCATCACAGATCAACAGAGGTCACAGAGTAGATGTAAAGTATTGATTATTAGCACTTCATTGGCAATAATAATACTAAGAGAAATGGAAACTGCAGTGCATGCTGGGAAGCCACCCATGCACCAAGACTGTTGACGCAGCTTTTCTGCCGCTGCCCTCTTTATTTGTCTGCTGGAAGATTCTGTTAACTGTCTGATATTCACACCAGGCTGCCACACACACACACACACACACACACACACACACACACACACACACACACAGCCTTCAGAGTGTTTCTGTGATTTTTCCATCTCGTTACTGTGATTGACGGATAAGGTTTCTCCTCCAGGAAACTGTAGTGGGTCGCGGTCAGGACCCAGGATTGTTAGGAATGTTCTGTCTCTGTGGTCAGAATCCAACGTGCACGTTTCACCGTGAGCGTGAACACACGTTCTGGTTGTGGGACGTGTCTGTGTGCAGGGGAATGTTGTGGTGTGGTGGTGTAATTCAGAAGACCGTACCGAATAGTCCCTCTACAGGATTACCTTTAAAGGGCTCCCTCCGTCAGCCAGTAGGAACGCTGGGATCGATCCACTCCACGGGTGAACCTGACGTGCTTCTCCACCTTGTGCTTGTTGTTTTGCAGCAGAGGAGGTGGAGCGCCTGGCTGTCATGCGCTCTGATTCGCTGGTTCCAGGCACACACACGCCTCCCATTCGGCGGCGCAGCAAGTTCGCCACACTGGGACGCCTGTTTAAACCCTGGAAATGGAGGAAGAAGAAGAGCGAGAAGTTCAAACAGACGTCTGCTGGTGAGAACTCCCCCCCCCACACACACACAGACACACACACAACCGTATGTATCGCTCTAATGTGGATTAGAAGCTGCATGCAGGCCTAGGATGATGGTTGTGGGTGTGGATGCCTGTTGCTCTCCCCACCCACGCCTGGGTGCTGGAGCAGCTGGAGGGAGGGTAGAGAAAGTCAGGGCTTCCCTCATCAACTGTGTGTGTGTGTGTGTGTGTGTGTGTGTGTGATGCGGATCCAGGGCCTCTAACCTCATGTGTGTGTTCTGCAGTGTTGGAGAGGAAAATGTCCACACGCCAGAGCAGAGAGGAGCTCATCAAGAAAGGCGTCCTGAAGGAAGTTTATGAGAAAGGTGAGAGACCAAAGGTGAAAGGTCAGTATCGAAATATCACTGATTGACATCCGAGAGTAGAAGCGCTTTCAGGTGATCCGTGAACTGTGTCTGCTTCTGAGTCTTACCTGTTCTGGTCCCTCTTGGGTCCTCGGTCCCTACAGATGGCTCTCTGCTGGCGGTACAGGAGGACATAAAGATGGGGAACGGGCGTTCTCCGGTTCTGGGGTCCAGTCTGTCGGAGTGCGAAGGTTCTGAGCTGATGGAGGGAGCAGCCGCCGCTGTAGGTAGGCAGCAGATGCTCTGCAGTCGTAACCGTTTCCATCCCCTCGTCTTCTTACCACTCTGCTTGGCTCCTTCTTAGGCTCTGTGGAGTTCCAGCTTACGTCTGAGAGTCAAGAGGACTCTGTCCCCCAAAATATCCAGGCCCCGCCCACAAAGAAGGCGGGTGAGCATGCGGCTGACAGCACAGATTCCACGCTCTCCAGACCGCCCACGCTACACAAACAACCGCCTGCACTGCCACCCAAACCCTTCAACAGGCTACCTAATCACCTCACAGGTACGTCCTTCTCGCTGTGACCCTGACCGTGCACGTACGACCCACTGACCCCCCCCCCCCCCCCCACGCTCTCTGGGCAGACGGCGCCCCCGTGAAGCTGCCGTGCATGTCGATGAAGCTGTCTCCTCCTCTACCTCCAAAGAAGCTCATGATCTCCGTCCCCACGGGGGGCGTGGAGCCGCCTACGCTCACCTTCCAAAAGTGCCCCGCCCCTTCCAGCCACCTTCCAATGGGCGGGCACTCCCTTCAGTACGGCGCGCTGCCCGTGCCCCTCCACCCCCCCAGCAGGATCATAGAGGAGCTGAACAAGACGCTGGCTCTCACGATGCAGAGGTTCGAGAGGTAAGACTCAGCGGTTCACGCCCTCTTAACGAGTTCTCCGCCACTGAAGGACGGTTGGCAGTCACGTGACACCACACGTGTCTCTGACCTTTAGCCTTTTTCGTCCTGCAGCTCCATGATGCACGACTGCAACGACGATAAAGAGAACCTCCAGAGTGAGCCTGATTACGAAGACATGCCCAGCATGTACAAGGAAGAGGAGGAGGAGGAGGAAGAAGAGGAGGAGGAGGAGGAAGAAGAAGATGAAGATGAAACTTTGTTTACAAGTAGGTGTATTTACTCTGCTGACCTTTGACCTTTTGGTGCATCCAGGCCCGGGTGACATCATGTCCACGTCTTCAACGTTCATGCTCTTCGTTTAGCTTCAGGGAAAACAGACAGCAGCAGGAAGCAGCTGTTTGTAAAAACAGCTGGCGCGCGGACACATCTGGAGCGGAGCCTCGGGCTTTAAGGGAAACCCCGATGAATAAACCACAACAAAGAAAAAGAACCCGTTCATGTCAGTGACCCCTTGGTGTCGTCTGAAGGTACGCTGGCCTTGAAGGTTCTGAGGAAAGATTCTCTGGCCATCAAGCTGAGCAACCGTCCATCCAAGAGGGAACTGGAGGAGAAGAACATCCTGCCGCTGCAGTCGGACCAGGAGCGGCTCGAGTCGCGACAACAGACGGCCACCAAGCTCACGCGGTGAGAGCGGGTTTTTTGAAGTTAGCGATGGCTGGTTGACAATTCTCCTCCTGTTCTTCTGGGACCCTTAAAAAAACTAGTTTTGTCTTTGTTTTCCTATATTCTCACACGCCATCAATCATCCCAACAGTGGTTTCCTGTTAAAATACAACCTGTTTAAAAACCTGACAGAACATGCTGTCAGCCTGACTGCATAGATGGCTGCTTTTGCACGAAACACACACACGCACACACACACACACGCTCTATAAAAATAGATTTCTCAAAATAGATGTCGCTGGGTTTTTTTTTCCAGGCGGTTGAGTCAGAGGCCAACAGCAGAGGAGCTGGAACAGAGGAACATCCTCAAACGTAGGTTCACCTTCAACAGGCAAGAAATTTGTGAGAGGTCATGTGATCAGGTTTTGTTTTTTTTTTTCTTTTAACTTCCCTGCAGCTCGAAATGATCAGGAGGAGCAGGAGGAGAAGAGGGAGATCAAGAGACATTTATCCAGGAAGGTGAGGCAGAGAGGCTCTGTGTGTTGGCTTTGACCTGATCCGCGGTTGCCATGGTGACCCACCCAGCTCGGTTTCAGTCGCTGCCTTACGAAGGATGAGGACATTATCTGTGACATGGTCTTCATCTTAATGGCCCACGTGTCCATCTGTTCCTCAGCTCAGCCAGCGACCGACAGTGGAGGAGCTCAGGGAGGCGAAGATCCTCATCCGCTTCAGCGACTACGTGGAGGTGGCTGAGGCTCAGGACTACGACAGGAGGGCAGACAAGCCATGGACGCGGCTAACGGCGGCAGACAAGGTTAGCCAACGCTCCTGCAGCGACACATCCAATTGGAGCTTCACAAACGTAACCAGGTGTTTGTGGCCTTCAGGCTGCCATCAGGAAGGAGCTGAACGAATTCAAAAGCACAGAGATGGAGGTGCACGAGTCGAGCCGCCATTTTACCAGGTGGGCCAGGATGTTTTTCTGCATCACTCGGACAAACACGGGGCTGAAACGAGTCATGCTGTGAAACGGCTGCTCATTGTCAGTCCCGAGTCTGTCCTAAAGGTGGCGCCAGAGGCGTCTCCTCTTCTAACTCACTTTTCCAGTCACCTCATTCAGACCATAACTGTGTTCAGTCAGGCGTGAAACCTGTTTAAAGAGCCATTTGTTGACTCAGCCATTATCACAGCCCTGCTAACTTTGTTGCCGTGGTTTCTCTCCGCAGGTTTCATCGGCCGTAAAATGACCTCGGCTGTGGCTGTACACGCAGAGCCTCCGGCGCTCAGACTGGACGGGGGCCGTCAGAGGAGCTAGGAGCGCGTGCTCGCGGAAGAATGGCCTATCGACTCCCCTCAGTGGAGCTTTTACAGACTTCTTGATATTCAAAAGATTTCGATAGTCATGTTTTTATGATGAAGATGGTGATTTGTTCACTTTGCAGGACGTGAAACACAGAATCTGTGCCATTTCAGGGGATGGGAGGGATGAGAGCGGGTTTCTTTTCCTCATCTCGGGGATTGTTTCCCTGCCTTTCGCCGTCTTCTCGCCACTTCCTCAGCTGAGCTCCATCTCTTTGTTTGTGCTGGCACAGTTTGGTTCCACTGAGGACTTGCTTCTCTCCGTATTTACAGCAGCTCTGTGCTGAATGGAAAGCCAGACCACCCTAAACAAAGTCCTGAAGCACACTGGTACCAGAACAGCACATGCAACAGCGTGCACACGTCACACCCGTTTCAAAGCAAAGCAAGCTTGTTTGCGCTCGTTGTGACCTTGAACGCACCTCAGAGTGACTTAAGGCTGCGTTCACATCTGGATGGTTTGGATCTGTTCTGAATCAGATCAGTTTGTGTTCAGGTCAAAGCACAGACCCACGTGCACACAGCTACACGCTCTGCAGCCCACGTTAGCCAACTCGTCACGTGCTCAGGCTGTCGGGTCGATTGCCGACTCGGCAAACAAGCAGACTTAGAGAGAATCCAGTCTTTTCTGGGTCACCTGCCTGTGCAGAGAACCTCCGTTGTGGTCACCTCATCCTGTTTCACAACACCTCCAAATGATCCAGATATGGTCACTGTGCCTTCAGAGTTGCCAAATTAGTTCCAGAATCTGTCGACACAGTGAAACGTTGCTCAGCTCTCAACCAGAAAGTCGCCGCCTTTGTTTTTTTTTTTTGGGGGGGGGGGTTTCTTCTCTTTGGTGAACCTTGAGCGGTACCGCACAAATGCCCCGCATCCTTAACTTTGTTTATTGTTTACAGCCCATTGAAGATGAAGGGAGGACTGGGTGATCTGTTGTGCGTGTGTGTGGGCGTGTGTGGGTGTGTGTGTGTGTTTGTGTACTGCCACTTTGGAAAGAAAATGTACTAAAAAATTGTACAAAGCAACGACAGAATAAGAATTTTTAAACGTTTTTGTAAAACTGCATGTGATTAATTTATTGTGAGTCTTTATGATGTATGCAGTTTCTTAAAAAGGAAACTTATTAAGAAAAGTTCAAGATTTGTTGCCTTTTTTCGTGGCTTCGCAGCAGTTGGTCAGCTGGTGTCAGTCCTGGTGCATCATGGGAGGACAGCTCTGCAGCGCTACACGGCGTGGACGGGAGTACCGCAGTATTTGTGCCACAGGTCGATGGCTTTGCTCACGATGGCGTCCGTGTTCTCCTGCGGCATCTGAGGGGGAGAGCCAGCGTGAGCTTTGACGGTTGACGCGTGAAGAACGTTTGCGCCGCTTACTCACGTTGCACAGGAACCTGACCACGCCTTCAGGCCGGCTCATGCCCAACAACACGATCTTGTAGCTGAGGAGGATCTCCAAGGCCACGAAGACGAGGATCTTACAGGAGCCGCTGATCACTTTGTCCCACACTCTGAGAAGAAAGCGTTGGCGTGATTTTAGCGCCGATGCAGCACTTTCGACCAAACTGGCATCAAAAGCAGCAGTGAGAGACGTTCGCTGGGCTCAAAACACAACCTGTTCGTCTGTCGGTCACATGTCAGCATGAAAGTCTGCCATTAACAGTTTTAGAGTGATATCTGAAAGCTTCTGAAGTCTGAGTTTAGGGACCTCTGCAGGCTGGATTCTGGGAGGCAGCCCGCGAAGCAGCGCCTGAACCAGAGGCTGTACGGCAGCTGCGGCAGCGCTCCCACTGCCCTCAGGTGGCTCAACAGTCGAGGTTCCTCCTGGCTCAGGTAATGTTCCAGACTCTTCGGCTGCAGCCACAACCACAGACAGAAGCTCACGTCAGAGGAGACGTCTCAAACACGAAACCCTCAGTTTAGTGAAAACTCACCAGGTGGGGGAGGGAGTCTCCAAACTTGGCCTGGAACTGACTGACAAAAGATTTGATCAGCCAATAACAGTCGACGGAATCGTCAATGATCTCCTCCATGGCTCGACTGATGGACAGGAAGTCTTCGTCCTCTTCACCCTGGAATACGTCAGCAGCTCGTGAAATCACCAATGGAGCACGAACGGAAAGAATTCACTTTATAATGAACACAAATACATTTTGACTGAAGAATGAAATACAAATAATTTAACATAATACATGAAACAGTTTTTCCAGTACTGTGAAAGAAAAAAGGATTCTTGAGGTGGTTTAAGTATCAGGTACCATTGCAAGACTCGCTGCTAAGATGAAAGAATAATTCCTCGGATCTTACCGGAGGTGACGTCTCCGAGCAGCGAGGCAACACTTGGCTCTCCAGCTGAAACATGCGCAGGTAAACGTGTGTGGGCGGCGTGGAAGAGCTGACGTATCTCATCACCTCCAGGGCCTCCACAATGTCCTGGTACTGCCCCCTCCTGTAGCCCGCAACCAGAGCATGAGAGTCGCTGTGAGGAGGCAGGATGCCTGAAGGAAGTGATGTCACACTGTTATTTGTGTGTGTGTGTGTGTAAATAGGTTAATTCCAAAATTAGCTGCACCGTTTTGTTTGGGTGGAAGGAGAAGTCTTGTTTAAAGAGATGAAACTGGAGTTGTAATAATGTGCTGTTATTTTTTCCCCTGTCAGTGTGTCTCACCCAGTAACACTTTCCACACATGGATCCTGTACATGGAAGGGAGGGGGAACCTCTGACTGAAGGTACTCAGCTTTTCCAGGTCTGGGGAGAAAGTGAAGATTTCACTGGTTAAAGCTTCAAAAGGTCAATCGTGGGTTTGGCTCTGACTGGTTGTTTTAGGAGTGAGATGCGAAATAACGGAGACGAGTGAACTTACTCTAATTACTATGAGGGCAAAGACTTTAATCTTTGCTGACAGTAATAACACCAACATACCCAGAGGATTGTCCTTGAGCAGTATTTCCAGTGACTTCTTCTCCTCCACGCCTCTGAAACCCACTTTTTCATAATACGCAGAGCGGAAATTTCTCTGAGGGTCCTCAGTCATTTTCTGATCTGCTCAGCAACACACACAAACACACACATTCCAACCTGTATTGTGAATTCATTTTTGTGTGTTTCAGCTTACAGGCATGCTGTGACAACGCCATGTAACATTCCTTTTACATGTAAAGGTTAATTTACACCATGTTTAGAAAAATGTTTTAACACTACGTTTGGTAAATTACTTACTTTGACTGGGCCGTTTCTTGCTAGGTTGATTATCTTTAGCTAGAACCTCAAGCTAACTCGGTTAAATTCTAAACACATCACTTCGCCAATCAGCTAACATCAGTGTTAGCTTAAGAGTCCAATAGGTAAGAAATGTCAAGTAAATGTATAAAACGCCATTTTCTTAAACAAAACAAAACATGTTCAAGTATGTTATCAGTAACAAGCCGTGAACAGAACTCTTTCCGCTACATGCTAACAGCTGATGCTGACGCACTTCCGGGTTTTCTGACTGTCGAAATAAAACGCAGACTCATTTAGCAGAAACACAAATAAACACATAAAAACACCTGAAACACATGGAATTAACTATCGCATTGGCTGCTCTATCCGCGTTTTAACACAACCGTATATTCTAATTTTAAAATGATGGTATTGTCATTTATTAACAGTATACATATAAAATTCGAGTTCTATTATGAAGGCAAAAAAGTGAAGAAAGCATGTTTCCGTTGTCCTCCCAGTGCGTCATGAGTTTGTCAGGATACATTTTTAAAAAGCCCAAGTTTGCAAATGATGTTTCAATGATATTTGGTGCATCAATTAAAAATGTTATATAAGAACTATAAAAAATAAAGGACATGGTTAACTCTTGAGGCAAAGATTAAGAAGTTTTTATTTTGGAGACAATCTGAAATCATACCCCCGCACCCAATCCAATGATTAACAAATTCTACAGTTAAAAATTGTTAACAAACAGATCCAATGCACCCCAAGTGTTTTAGACATAAAGCATAGACAAAATACCATTTCTAATGCAAACCCTAAGATATGTTTTAACAAGAAGACATTTCTAAGCTTTTTAGGGTCACCAATGATTGTATTTACATACTCGTTGCTTTACGTACAATCCAAGTTCAATTAGTGTTTCTATTTTAGTGCATATGTGTTATAGAAAAAAAAAAAAAACTTTTTTTGGGTGGTGTTTAATGTTATTCTTTCTTCTTGTAAAGGCTAAAAACAATCTGTTTTCTGAATATTTGGAATACACCCAACGAACTGTAATTAACTCCAGAAAGGTGTGAATTTGGTTTATGTGGGTGACAAGAATGAAGAAAAGCTGCGCTGACTAAGTGACGAGCCCAGGTCCACGCTGCTTCTCCGGGAGTTCCGTCGAGAACCACTTCTGGATCCAGTGGTGGATCCTGGGGCAGATGCGACATTGTAGGGGCTGCTGATGCCTCTGGAAGACACAGATAATGCCTGGAGCATTTTCACCCCAGTTTTTTGTTCCACCATGCAGTTATCCAGAGCCTCCTTGAAAGAGATCTTGAGCTTGCTCTTGGGGCAGGTCAGGTTCTTTGTGTGATGTGCGATGTCTTGGAGTTTGTGAGCAGTCCTCTCATCCAGCCAGCCCAATTCCAGAGCATCTTGTATGGTTCTTCTACATTTGACCTCTGGATCATAAAGCCCTCCTGTTACAAACTGGAACTCCATGAACCTTTGCCCTGCCTCATACGGCAGCCACATCTCCTTCATGGCCTCAGCAGCAGACATTTTCTTTTTGTGTTTTACATCCTCAAAACCAAAGAAGGCTTTCTGAGCAGGCTTGAGCCGAGAGACCATGTCTTCAGTTATTATCCCAAGGCGTGAGGCCTCCTGGAGCCCGAGTCTTTGGCCATTTATGGGATTAATGATTCCTCCAGTGCAGGCCTGTGCCTCCAGTAGTCTCTGAGCGGTGACGGAATCCACCAGCCCACGGTTCAGAGCTTCTGTAACTGATATCTTTTGTAGATTCTCGGTGTCAAAGATGGCTCCCACAGGTTCCTGTTCAACCAGTGCTTCAACGGGGGAGGCCAGGGCAATGGATACCTTGGATACGGTTCTGTGGTGGTCAGTCGAGTCCTGTGATACACTGGTAATTGTGGTTCTTTGTTCAGTGACAGCGGATTCTATGGTTGAGTTTGTGGTGAGAGTAGGTGACAAAGGTTTTGAACGGACTGATGTCGACGTTGATTTTACCATCAGTGGACCTGAAGTTTTTGAAGACAATGAAAACTGAACGGGAGATGTACTTGAGGACAGAGATGTTATTGACGCGACTGATGATGTCACTGAAGATGCACCTGAAGCCACCTTGGTCTTACTGGTGATGATATCTGCAAATTCATTAAGAGTGATGCTCTGTGATCTGTACCGATCAAGGTCAGACTGACTAATCAGCCGCTTTTCCAGTAGTTCGGTAATGTCATACTTTTTTTCAGTCTTCCTGTCAATAATAACAAACCGGGTGGAGCCATCTGGATCAATTATGGTGATCTCTTCCCATTCACACTCTTGCTTAGACAGCTCCAGAAAGGTCTCATAGTCGATGTAGCGCTTGTCATAAGCTTCCCGGATTGTCATCTCCCTATTTGTTTCTGGATCCACAATTACCACTCTCCTCTTTCTCAGAGTGTTTTTCGTAGTCGACTCTTTCTTTGTCTCATCCACTATAGGCAGAAGGATAAGGCCAGTCTTCTTATCTGTGACGCAGCGTTTCTTCAGCTCTGCATACGTTAGGTTTTCCTCAGTGTTGGGGTCAAAGAATCCCTTGTAGTCACCACTCTGAACACTGAGCACGTTGCTCATTTTCTCATCAAAGTAACCCCTCTTGTAAGCTACATCCATGTTGACACGATGTCCGTGTTCTGGATCAATAATTCCACCACTTGCAATCTGTGCCTCCAGCAGACGCATGCCACGACCTTTGTCCACCAAGCCTCGTTCTATGGCCTGAAAGAGGGAGATAGTCTTGTCTGTCCCCGGCACTTTGTACCCAGTCACAGCTTTTTCTGCTGCTTGGAGGTTCACTCTAAACTCTGGCCCAAATAGGTTTTTGTTATAGGCATCCATAACAGTCAGGTAAAGGTTGTTGACAGGATCAACAATGAAGCCCGAGGCAGCTTGAGCCTCAAGTAGTTCCAGAGCCGAGTAAGGCTGCAAAAGACCTTCTTTCAAAGCTTGATAGATAGGAATTACCTGATCATTAACTTCATTGTAAACTCCAGCAATGCATGTGGAACCTCTCAGGTAGCTGTACAGGCCATTTTCAATCTCCTGTCTTGTCAGTCGCCCTTCCCTCACTCGGTCTATATCATGACGTTCCAACAGGTTGGCATCAACTAAATCTATGACCGACACGTGGCCCCTGAGCCCCTCAACAGTTAAAGGTTTCTCAGGTTCAGGGAGAAGCAGAAAACCAGAACTTGGATCTATTTTGCACTTCGTCTTAAGCGATAGATATGTTGTTGCTTGTTGAGAGTCTGGGTCCAGATAGCATTGGGGATACCGATTCAGTGCTTCATAGAGGCCCTCATCAATTATGCCCCTATTAATGGCAATATCTTTGGGTAGAAAGACACTCAAAGTAGGGTCCAAAATCCCACCAACAGATTGTTGGGCCTGAAGTAGTCTTAGAGCCGTATCCTTGTTGAGTAATCCCTTATTTACAGCCTGGCCAGCTGACAAGATTGTGACAGTTTTTGGGTCTATGTAACCCATGGCAGCAGCTTCAGCAACCAACAACTTTGGCTCATCCTCCAGATCCATCACTCCACTAGCGCACGCTTCTTTTACTGTCAGCTTCCTGTTTGTTTTGGGATCAATGAGGTGACCTGTGGCAGCCTGAGCTTCCAGTAGCATGTCAGCACTTTCAGGTGACATAATTTTTTGTTTTTTTGCCTCTGTAAAGGACATTTTCCCAAAAGGCCCTGCTGCCACACCAGCAATTGACCCCGTTCCTTTTAGAAATAGTTTCTTATCTATGGCCACCTCGGGGACAGTTTTCTCTCCCTTCATTAGTTGGTCAAATGTCAGTTTGTCCAAGACCCCACAATCAACTAACTGTTGTGCTGTGACATCCTTCCGGACCCCATCAAAAAGTAACTTTGATGGGTCAGTCTTCTCAGAGATTGGCAGAAGTTGTAGGTCTGTGTGGGGCTCTGTCACGCATCTTTCTTTCAAAGCCCTATAGCTAATGTTAAGCCCAGTTTCAGGATCCACATAAGACGCAGGACTCTGTTTTAGGGCGTGACTGAGGTCCTCATCCAAAAGGTTGTGTCTGATTGCGTTATCACTGGGGAGGAAAACACTACGATTGGGATCTAGAATGCCTCCCACAGACTCCTGAGCCTGCAGCAGGCGCAGCCCAGTTCTCCTGTCAACCAGTCCCTTTTTCAAGGCCTCAAACACAGAGAGCGGCTTGGCTGAACTATGATGCTTGTATCCCACAGCAGCAGCCTCTGCTGCCAATAATCTGTCTCTGTCTGTAATGTCCACCACCCCTCTGGCGCAGGCTTCCTCCACTGTCAACTTCTGGTTAGTGTTTGGGTCAATTATGTAGCCTGTAGCAGCTTGTGCATCCAACAGCAAATCTGCACTAGTTTTAGGCAGTAAGTTCTGCTTTTTGGCTTCTGATAAAGTCATTTTGCCACGACGTACAACTACCACCCCAGCAATAGGTCCCGTCCCTTTCAAATCAACCATTTTTTCGTCAGACACCATTGGTACGCTTTTCTCTCCTTTCACTAGTTGGTTAAATGTCGGTTTGTCGAGGACTCCACATTCAAACAACTCCTTTGCTGACACTTGTTTACGAACGCCCATAAACATCAATTTGGAAGGGTCTTTTCTCTCAGTGATTGGCAGAAGTACAAGGCTGGTGTGAGGTTGAGTTTTGCATTTTTTCTTCAAAGCCCCGTAGCTGGTATAAAGTTCAGTATCTGGGTCGAGGTAATACTCAGGCCTCATGTTTAGAGCTTGACAGATTTCTTCATCAACAATGTTGCGCTCAATAGCTTTGTCTCTAGGCAGGAAAACACTCAGGTTGGGGTCCAGAATCCCACCAGCAGACTCTTGGGCTTGCAGCAGACGTAGACCTGTCTTTCTATCAACTAATCCCTTCCTCATGGCCTCAAACACTGAAAGAGGCTTCGCGGTGCTTGGATCACGGTAGCCCACAGCAGCAGCTTCTGCTTCTAACAGTCTATTGCGATCCCTATTGTCTACCACTCCTCTAGCACATGCTTCCTCTACAGTCAACTTTTCATTTCTTGTAGGATCAATGATGTGGCCTGTGGCAGCCTGGGCATCCAGAAGTAGATCTGCACTCTCTGTTAGCATCAACATCTGTTTCTTGGCCTCTGATAGAGACATTTTACCTGAAGGTCCTGCTGCAACACCAGCAATTGCCCCTGTCCCCTTTAGAAAGACCTTTTTATCCATGGACACCTCTGGGACAGTTTTCTCTCCCTTGATTAGTTGGTTAAACGTTGGTTTTTCCAAGATTCCACAGTCAAGCAGCTGTTGAGCTGTTACTGGCTTGCGGACTCCATCAAAGGTCACTTTGGTAGGGTCGAGTTTTTCAGTAATTGGTAAAAGAAGCAGACCTGTGTGAGGCTCTGTTCTGCATCTTTTCTTCAGTGCTCCATAACTGGTTTCATTCTCAGTCTCCGGGTCGAGGTAACACTTAGGACTGTGGTTTAATGCTTGACGAAGGTCATCATCCAAAATGTTGCATTTGATAGCGGTATCTTTAGGAAGGAAAACACTAAGATTAGGCTCTAGAATGCCCCCCACAGACTCCTGAGCCTGCAGCAGGCGCAGCCCAGTTCCCCTGTCAATGAGACCCCTCTTCATGGCCTCAAACACAGACAGAGGTTTGGCTGAACTGTGATGCTTATATCCCACAGCAGCAGCCTCTGCTGCCAATAATCTGTCTCTGTCCCTGAAGTCCACCACCCCGCCGGCACAGGCTTCCTCCACCGTTAGCTTCTGACTGTGTCGAGGATCGATGATGTGCCCCGTTGCAGCCTGTGCTTCAAGCAACAAATCCGCACTCTCTTTAGGTACGAGGTTCAGTTTCTTGGCTTCTGACAACGACATTTTACCATGACTGCCAACTATTACACCAGCAATAGGCCCAGTCCCTTTCAGATTAACGCTCTTCTCTACAGACACCTCTGGGACAGTTAGCTTTCCCTTTTCCAAATCCCGTAATGTCGGCTTGTCCAGCACACCGCAGTCGACCAGCTGCTTAGCTGTGACAGGTTTGCGAACGCCGTCAAATCTGAGTTTGGATGGGTCGATTTTCTTAGAAACAGGAAGAAGCAGAAGGCCTGTGTGAGGCTCAACTTTACATCTTCTCTTCATCGACATATAGGTGACCCCCACCTCACTTTCAGGGTCCAGGTAGAGCTCAGGCTTTTGACTCAGAGCATAACTTATGTCTTCATCAATCAAATAGCGATCAGTGGCTGTTTGTTTTGGGAGGAACACGCTGAGGACTGGGTCTAAGATCCCTCCTACTGATTCCTGGGCTTGAAGCACTCGTAGGGTTGTGGTCCTGTCAATCAGCCCTTTCTTCATGGCCTGAAATACTGACAGTGGTTTGCCGATACCGAGAGAGCGATACCCCACGGCTGCGGCTTCTGCTGCAAGCAGCCGTTCTTTGTCCTTGTTGTCGACCACTCCCTGAATGCACGCCTCTTCCACTGTCAACTTCTGATTAGCCCTGGGGTCAATAATGTGGCCAGTTGCAGCCTGGGCATCCAGTAACAGGTCAACACTACCAGGTGGTAGCAGATTCTCTTTCTTGGCTTCAGTGAAGGTCATTTTGTACAGGGGTTCATTTAGAGACCCTGGACTATTCTGACCTTCGATTATCACCCCGGCTATTGGGCCCGACCCTTTTAAATTGATTTTTTTATCAAGTGACACATCGGGTACTGTTTTATGCCCACTCACAAGCATGTTAAATGTTGGTTTGTCTAAAACACCACACTCAACTAGCTGGTTTGCTGTTACAGACTTTCTGACCCCATCAAAAATCAAGGTAGAGGCATCCACAGTCGGAGGCTCTCTCGCTCTCTTCAGCTCGGTTTCCATGTTCTGCCTGACAATAATACCCTCCCGCAGTTCGTTTTGGATGGATGTCAGTTGAATTTTATATTTCTCCTCAAGCTCCCGGAGTTCCCTCTTCAGTTTCTCTATTTCACTTCTCAAAGAGTTCTTCTCCATCTCCAGGCGTTCCTTGTCTGCTCCATACTGCCTGATTAGGCCCTGCTTGCCATCATACTGGTTCTTCCAGTAACCTTCCTCACTCTTCAACCTCTGGTTCTCCTCCATGAGTGTTTGTTTGCTGCGAAGTTCAGACTCTAGGGTCAGTTTAATCACGGCAAGTTCCTCCTCAAGGTTTTGAAAACGGTCTTTGTCTGTTCCTGTCGACTGTAGCTTCAACAGGAGACTGTCTCTCTCCGCCACAACCTCAGTATGCTGGGACTGAAGCGAATGCAGCGTAAGTGATACCTGTGGGAGCAGAAAGAAAAGAAAAACAGAAAAAGCAGAGAGAGAAAAAGTTAGTAGTGGTCACATCTACGTCTTTCACTGTAGAACCATCAGTGGACTGTACATCACCTCAGACTATTTGAACCATTCCCAGTAAACCTAATGTGAAACTGTGACGCGATCAAGTAGGACATAGAAAGAAAACCCTTATATTACTAATTCAATCATGAGCAGAAAAGAAAACCAGGGAATATCTGATAAGACTGGGTGATGCCACTCCACTTTCATCTAAATTCTACTGTAAAAAATGCAAACCAGCACACAAAAACCAGCCGATCAAATATAGAAACATGTTTAGAGGCACTAGATGAATTCTACAACTTCTTGTCCACATTCTGTAAAACTGCAAAGCCAGCACAAATGGTGTGGAACCAACTTGGTTGATTGGTCTATAATTGCAGAAAAATCAATTATTTTGGGGTTTTATCAGTTGGTGCTGAATTTACAATTTACATGTCCTGATAAACAGGAGTAAAGGCGTCGAAGGACTTTATGTCCGCATGCAAACGTATTCAAGCACAGAGTGATGTATGCGTTCGAGTCGGAAGGAGGAGGAATCTACAGGTGATCTACAGGTGTTCCTGCATGCACTCAAGCGTGGCCTAAGACAGAGAACACTACTGGACTGAAGCCAGGAGGAGGAGGAGCAACCCAGCTGGCAAACGTCCATGTACCTCTGTGACCTGGCTTTGGAGTTTCTCCCTCTCCGAGGAGAGCTCGGAGACCAGGCTGCGGAAATCGACGCTGCTGCGCTCACTGGCCTGCAGCTGCAGCTCCAGGGAGGTGATGCGGGAGGAGAACTCATCACAACTGGCTTCCATCACAGCTTTACTTTTCTCCGCTACTGTCCTCTGAAGATTTGCCTCTTTGAGTCGGGCCTGCTCCTGGAGCTGCAGCTCCTGCAGCTTCTTGATCTCTGCGCTCAGCCGTGTCACGTGTGCTTCGGCGGTCTTGTTTTGTTCCAAGCTTCGCTCCAGCTCCTCTTTTAACTTCAGATGCTCTCCTTCGGCTCTCTTCTCTGACACACTGGCTCGGTCTTGGTTCTGCTGCAGCTTGGCAACAGTATTTGCGTAATCATTTATGGCTAACTTGGTCTTTTCCAGTTCGCCTTGGATCTGCCTCCTCCTGCAGCCTTCCTCTTGGTTGTCCTTCCTCAGATTTTCCACCTGGCTCTCCAGGCTACCTCTCACTGCCTGAAGGTCCTTCATGCGTCCCTGTGTCCGTCTCAGGTTTTGTTTGACCCAGACCTTCTCCTTGCTCTCTCTCTCCAGGTCTAAACTCATCCTCTGAAGCTCCGCCTTGCATTCCTCCAGCTGTGCTGCGGCCACTGACGAGCTGGTCAGCTTCGTTTGCAGCTGTGCCAAGGACTTCTCCAGCAACCCCAGCCGTTCTTCTTCACTCCTCCTCCTACGGGTTTCCTCTTCCAGACTGTGCGTGATGTACACCACCTGGTCACTCTTCTCCTTCAAGCTCTTCATGATCTCGTCCAGCTCGTCTCTATGCCCTCTCCGGTCTTCGTCCCTCTGCCTCATCAGTGCCTCCACCTGAGCCTCCAGCTCTCCTCTCCTACGCTCTTCCTCTGCGACGGCAACACGCTGACGATGGACTTCTTCCTCCGCTCTCTTCTTCTGCTCCTCTAACTCACTGCTGAGCGCCTCGAGCCTCCTGAGCTCCTCCTCCAGAGTCTCCCTCTCTGCCACCATCCTGTCCTGCTGCGTCTGGAACTCAGCTGTGTCCTCCTCCCTCTGAGACGCCAGCGTCTCCATGTCAGCGCGGCTGGCTTGGATCTGGGATTCATAGCTGATTTTTAATTTACTGATCTCAACCACGCACTGACTTCTTACCTTTGACATCGCCTTCTGCAGCTCCCTGATTTTCTCCGCACTCTCATCCAGCTGCCGCCGCAGCAGCTCGATCTCGTGCTCTTTATTTGCAAAATTTTTCTCCAGCTCCATCTTGGACCAGCTGACCGTCTCCAGCTCCTTCTGTCTCTTCCTCAGCACAGAGTCGTACTCCTCCTGCTGGTGACTGTAGCGCTCCTCTGCCAGTCGTTTCTTCCTCTTCTCCTCTTCGAGCATGTAGTTCAGACGCGTCACCTGGTCGTTGAGCTCGGACAGCTTGCTCTGGCTGTTGTCCAGACTCTCCTTGGTGGCGTTGCACTTGCGCACGGTGCTTTGCTTCACCTCCTCCATCGACAGCAGGTTGTCCCTCAGCTGGGACAACTCCAGCTTGTGTCGACCAAGGTCATCGTCCAGAGCTTTGTTCTTGGCGTTCGAATCCTGGATGTTTTCCTTCAGAAGATAGAGTTCCTCTTCCAGCAGGTCAATCTTAGTGTTACGAATCTGAAAGCCAAGATCAGGATGAGTGTATTTTTGCATTAACCATACATTAAAGATGTGCCTCAGTCGTACCTTCAGCTCCTCCATGTTTTTGAGCAGGTCTCCCAGGAACCTGTAGTAGTCTGCAGACATGGTGAGGAGCTCCATGTAGCGCGTCTGCAGTTGTGTAGCCTGAGACAGCGTAACGCAAAAAATTAGAGCTTCTACAGGCAAATATGGCTTGCTGTTTTTTTCAGTCAGTCACCTCCTGGTTGAGGTCCACAGTTGGGGACTTCAGCATTGTCCTCTTGATGGGGATGTTGAGCAAAGTCTCCAAACCAGAAGTGTATGCCGCAAGGTCGCTTTCATAGTCCTGTAACACAAAGTTTATTGTTTTGAATAATGTACAGTTTACAGCGGAATGCAGAAAGGCGGCGTCCTCACCCTGATGGAATTCCCACAGGCCGTGTTGTCCTTCAGGACGCCGTCCAGGGTCTCCCTCTTTGATTTGATTTCTGAGTTCAGAGCCTTGATGACACAGAAGTGCAAACACATATGATCCCTGACGCCTGAGCAAAGACAGAACGCCGCCTCAAAAACAATTAAAGGCGGAACAGGAGACCTTCTGCTGGTTTATGTGGTCCATCAGCGATTGGATGTTGTTGATCTTGGTCGCCTGAAGAGTCTCCTGTGTCCTCCTCGTGGCTTCGATCCATTCGTCGAAGGAGGCGCTGCTTTCCTTGTAGCGCTGCAGCTGCGGTTGGTATGACTGTAAATCCTGGAGCCTGACCATGTAAAAGGCACAGAATTAGTCTCGACTTATCAGCTCTGTGTGTGTGAGACATGCATTTACCTGGTGTCAATCTGCCCATTGATTCTTCTCCAGCGGTCTCCCAGCAGCCCCACCTGCTCGGTGTATTTGGACAGCATCATGTCGCACTTGGGCCAGGCTCCGCCCACCTGGCTGTTCCAGTGACTCACTTTGGCCAGTTCTGCTTCCATGGAGGCCAGGACATCCTTCTTCTGATCCAGCTGTGCTTTGATATTCTTCACATTGACAAAAGAAAAGGCAAAAGAAGAAGAAGAAAGAAGCCGCACAGCCGACCAGCTCCACCATCAAGGCATTCTTTTAGATTGTAAAGAAGCGTTAGTCACACCTTCAGGGTTAATACGTAATCCTCGACTTCGCCTGCCGTCAGAGAGGTGGTCTCCTTCTCTGTCAGTCTTGCTTCATGGACTTTCACAATGTCTTCAGCCCTAGACAGGCTCTCCAGCAGGTCCCTGAGAGCCCGCAGCCTGGTGGACACCCAGTTTAGTTTGATTTGTGATGGATGTTAATTAAAAAAAAAAAAGTTTTGATCTATTTCTCTTCATGTTTCCTAACAACTCATCCAACACCGACGGCGTTGGAACCCACCGCTGCAGGTAAGCCGACGAGCTCGCCTCCAGACCGGCCAGTCGCTGGTTGATGATTGTGATCTCGCTGCGGAGAAACTGGGCTTTATCGGGATCGCTCATGTCCTCCAGCTCCTTCATAATACGCTCCCTCAGACACAGGTACTCCTCACGCATGGAGTCGATGTCGAGAAGGACCGACTACAGACGAAAACGCAGAAACAGGAAACGGAAACTATGATGCAGGAGACCCCAAACAGACCTCCGGAAGAGGTCTTCCAAAGACAAATGTGAGGTGAAACGTGTGAATTCGGGGTCTGGCTTTAAAGTGTCTATGCGTTTACCTCCAGCTGGGTGATCTTCAGACCACAGTCGTGCACGCCATCGTCCCCGAGGCAGATGTGGATGTGCTGACTCAGCACACCCTCGGCCCCCTCCAGCCTAATTCTGAGCGCGTGCAGGTCAGACAAGCTGGAGGACATCACCACCTTTTTCTTTGGCGGCTCCGTCTTAACGACTTTCACCACTTCCTTCTTAATCGTAGATTCCTTCTTCGGCGCCTGTTTTTTCGCCTCTGCTCGCCGTCTCTCTTCCTCGAGCGCCGCTCGCCGTCTCTCTTCCTCGAGCGCCGCTCGCCGTCTCTCTTCCTCGAGCAGCCTGGCCTCTTCTTCAGCAGTGACTTGTTGTACCTCCCATTGTTCCTGACGTGCAACTTAAAGGTGGGAAAACACATTTTTTGGGATTAATTCAAAAGCCGATGATTGTCTTGACCGCCCTTTCTCTGTCGATTGTACTGACCGTAAACGGGCAGCTGCACCACCAGTTGCTCATAATGGGTCTGGGCTCCGTTGACCAGGTGCTCCATGGACTTCTTATCCTCGTCGGCAATCATCTGAGAGCCTTGAGAGCTGACTTTGAACTCCTCGAAGTGGGTCTCCAGGCTCTTGATGATGTGACGGTATTCCTCTGGACGCATCTTGGCCAGCTGGACACACACAACATAGAGCTGGTATACTAGCAAAAGCCCAAACCACCAGCTCCAGGAACTCCGTGATAGCTATCAATGAAGCCTGACACTCGTCTTCTACGCCACGCACCATGGAGATGGTGAGCGAGTTGATGCGTTTGATATCCAGGACGCAGTACTGCCAGGCGACCAGACTCTTCACGTTGATGTACAGCTGGTTCCAGATGGACAGGATGGCCTCGTAGTACTGCTCGTTCCTGTAGGTGGCGACAGAGGCGAGATTTATCAGCTTGGGTCACAAAAAAGTCTGAACAGAGCAGAAATCTGCTTGGTTTCGTTCCCAGGCTCACTTGTTGGCCAGACTGACGCTGAACGGGTTGGGAGGCGGAATGATCAGGCACACCGAGGGCACCGTCATGTCCAGCCCTCCGGGGCCCGTGACCTCCCACTTACTGCGCTGGCTGTTGTTCTTTAAGATGGCCTCGTTACCCTTGCAGATAACCTTCTGCGAAGACATCATTTTCATCTCAAACAAAACCATCCAGCTACAGCCGACAGATGATACTCGGCTCTCTCTAATTCTATTACGATTTGCAACTATTGTGAAACTGCTGGTATTTATCGCCGTGACAACAGCCTCTTGAAGGTGGACCCACCTGGTCCTGTATGAAGTCGCACAGAGCTTTGACGATGAGGGGGCTGCTGCTCTTCTCTTCGGGGTTTCTGGGTTTCAGCCTCACGATGTTCTTGGAGTTTGCCACCAGATGTTGAACCTGCCTCTTGTTCTCCGTAATCTTCTCTCTCTCCCTCTGGGGGAGGCACACATGCAGATTTCAGTTCGGAAAAACTTTCCTTTTACGTTGAGGAGGCGTGGCTTAAGTTCTGAGGCAGCTGCTGTACCTCCAGTCCTCGGAGGAGCTCCAGGAGGTCCTCCAGCGACGTGTTCTTGTTACAGGTGAACGTCTTACGCACCGTCTCGTGCTCTTTCTGCAGGTTGTTGTAGGTGTCGTTGGCCTCCTTGAAGAACTATTGAGAAGCCCATGATGACGTTAGAGGAGTCTGAACAAAGCTCCCAAACGTTGGCCTTCAAAGGACCTTTCCCTCAAACCAACCATGATAGTGACTGATGGATTTAAAAGTGACCCCACTCTGTAGACTGGGGCAGGCTTCCTGTTACCTGGTTATAGGCTGCGTTCTCTTTCAGGTGGACGTCGATACACTTGGTAATCTGCAGCAGCCAGCTCCACTGAGTCTGCAGAGTGTCCCTGTAAGCCTGGTAAAGCAGGAAAAAAGCACCAGAGTCACACTCAAACGTCCCGTGACGATGCTGCTCACGACCTGCTCAGGTTCCCGAACCTCGATCTTGTCTGAAGCCGGGTGGTTGCTCTTCAGCAGCGCGTCGGCTTTGGCCTTCAGCTTGTTCAGGTCTCTCTCTTTGACCTCCAGGTCGCTCATCAGCTTCTGCTCCAACAGAAAAAAGCAAACCTTAAACATCACGCAGGTCAGCCGAAGCAGGTCCGACGTTCCTCGGTCCGGCACAAAGGTTCCACTCACAGAGTAGCTCTCCTGCTTGCGTGGGATGTACTGGTCGATGTTCTTGTCTCCCCAGTCGAACACCAGCTCCTCCTCCTCTTTGTCGTTCACCCACATGATCTCCTTGGACATTTCCTGCATGATCTGCTGGAGCTGTTGGAGCTGCTGAGTCCGACTGAACGACATTTTCTGCGGAACGAGGAGGCGAAGCCGGTTTACAAATCAGGAGCTCAGATTCAGATCCTGAACTTGGTGCTGGTTTACCTGTAAACTGTCCCATTCTTGATCCAGAGCATGAAGAGGTCCTCGGTCTCCCTTCTTCATCTGGAGGGAGAAAATCAAACATGGGGGGAGATCTTAGAGAAATATAACAGAATTAAGAGTAGCAGCTGTAGTGGGAGCCACACTGGTCCGTGTCCCGACGGTTTTCATCGATGTTCATCTTCTTTTACGGTAAACTTTTAATCTCTGTGACGACGGCTCGCTCACCAGTTCTTCTCTGGCTTGGTCCACCTCGGCGCTCCTCTGGATGGAGTTGTGAAACCTCTGATGGCTGACCAGCTGCTGCTCGATGGCTGCTGGATCCTCTCCCCAGGACGCCGTCTCGATCAGACGCTGCAGCGACAAACGAGGCGTTTTAAAGGAAACCGCAGAGGTTAGCGTGTCAGCGACAGCTCACCCGTGTGACCAGTAGGTGGCAGTACAGTACACACAAGTGAAGTACTGTGACGAATGTAAGGAAAAACAGAGAAAGTGAAATATTCACCTGAGGGAGCAGAACGAAATGTCAGATTTAAAGATAGACGATGAACAGGGCGGATCCCCGATAAAAGAAAAGCAAAGCCACACCCCCTGCACCAGTGGGCGGGGCAGAAAAAACTCCTGCTGCCGCCTCCAAGAGTGCATGTGACCCCTCTGAAACATGAAATCGAACTTTTGGACCTTTTGAAATTTCAACTTTCCGGTCAGGTGAGTGCCAGAGGCGTTAGGGTTAGACAACCCTCGCCCTAATGTGGCCAATAGTTTCGCTGACAAAGGTGGACGTTTGCCGCTGGCTTCAGGTCTGAACTCATTATGGAGACTCCAGGACTTCTCTCAGTAAAACGGTCTTGGTGGCGGTCAGCGGTCCAGCAGCAGGTGGGACGCTTCATGTTACCAGCCAATCAGAATGAATGTTATTTGATTTGTCAAATCTGGTGTGCGGAGACCTTCTGCTGTGCGATCCAGCTCATGGCGTCCTGGAAGTTCCTTCCAGGTTCATCCCAGGCTGCCCCGCTGCTCCCCCTGGTGCTCCTCCTCCTGTGGAGGGTGCCTGTGATGGCCTGATGGACCCCCTTCAGCTGGTCCTTGCACATCTCCAACCTGCCGCACACAGAAGGGATCAGGATCCGCCAATCGAGCCCACGAAGAAGAGCGACCGTGAGAAGAGTCTTCCTCACGTCCTGACGATGTTGTCGTTGGGCTGTCCCTGCTGCCTCAGGTCCGCGGCCAGAGCCTTCAGCTGCTCGATGGTGTCTTTAGCCAACGCCATGAAGGCCTCCGCGTCCCCGGCGGCTCCGCCCTGCAGACGCAAAACCGCCAGAGGTCGATAACTTTACAGTCAGACATGAAGCGATGTCGGCGGAATGGAGGACACAGTTGGCTCATTTCAAAATCAGACATGAGCTAGTTGCCTGGACGTGTTGCTACTTCAGTTTAGAGTCTTTTTAAATAATAAATCTTTTAAAGGATAAAGGTTAAAGTATTTTACAATCTTTCATATTTATGGCGTCAAACTGAATGACCTGTTGTCCCTGAATGTGACACTGTGTCGTTAAGCTAATTAAGTCAGAATTTGCTGAAGGTGAAGCTGCGGAACGGCGTCGACTCACAGACTGGAGGGCGAACTCGGCTTTCTTCAGGTAGTCCTGGCACTGGACCTGCAGCATCTTGGCCCGCTGGTGGATGGCGCTGAGGTTGGCGGCACTGCGGAGAGCATCAGAGGAGCGTCAGAGCCAGGCTGCACGCTTCCTTTCTGCACACGAACGCTGAGCGGGATTAGCAGCGGGCGGGGAGGTCAGCTGGCCGCTTTTGTATCCGCCTGATCTTTCTGTTCGTCTCTCCTGCAACATCTGTGCGACGAACCCAACACTCCAGAACTCCAGAGGCGGAAAAAAACACAAAGACTGCTGGTAAAATCCTAAAAACAGACATACGGCCCAGGAAATGGGGGCTGGAAGAAGGCAAATTTCAGTTTTGGAACCAGCAGGTTGAGTCAGAATGTTCCAGCGTGCACTGGTGCTCCACAACCCCGACGTCAGGCACACTTTGACGGATGTGACGCATCACCAGGCGGTTACCGCCCATAACATTCGGCCCTCAATCAATCACCCACTTCGCTATCAAGTCTGAAATGAAACCAATAAACTCCCAATCAATCAACACCAACGGGGTCAGGTGTTCCAGCCCTCAGTTTTTATTTATGTAGCGCCTCTTACGATCAGAGTCGTCTCTAGGTGCTTTTCAGAGGCAGAAACCCAGAGCCGGAACCCCCAGGTGAGCACAGTGGTTAGGAAAAACTCCCTTTTAACAGGAAGAAACCTTGAGCAGGACCAGGCTTCCAAGGAGGAACCATCCTGCTGAAAGCTGGCTGGGTAAAGGAGGAGAAGAGAGAGAGAGAGAACCAAACACAGGATAACAGCGTTGAAGACCGTCTCTGCGCGGACAGCCCGAGCCGAGAGCAGCTCTGCGCCCTGCGGGAGAGAAGAGGCTGCTTCACAGCTTATTGTCCGGATCCACAGCAACGGACACAGCAATCACCTCCTGTAGACGCGTGACACTAATGAGCTCGCGCGCGGCAGACAGGTGACTGTGGTCGTGACTGTGGTGGAATCCTGGGTTTCCCGCACCTGTGACAGAAAATGTTGGAGCGCTTTCTGGTGCGCAGGCATGAAACCGAGACGCGGAGGGAAAGGCCTGGGGATGCATATTTGATGAGTTTCCGGGTCTTTTTGCAGGCTCGGGTAACAGGTGTGAGCGAAGAAAACGCGGAGTAAACTCGATTTAGGAGAATTCTTACCTCATTCCGCCTCCTGCGCCGCTCATGGCGAGCCCCGCCGCGCCACCCACAGCGGACTTGGTGGTGACGGTGTAGGTGTTGTACCCGTCCATGTACGGGTCGAATCCGTTACCGGCTCCCTGCACGAACTCGCTGCGTGCGTAATACTGGCTGCCCCCTCCGGTCAGGTCGGGCTTGGAGCCCATGTGGGCCATGTTCAGGCCCTTCTGGGAGCCGTACAGACTCATCCTGACGCTTCTCTGTCCGGGACCTGCGACCTGCAGCCCCACGCTCCAGGTGCGGAGTGCAGGCAGAGGGTGGAGGAGGGCCGGGCTTTTGTGTTTGGGTGTGGGCACCCGCCTCCACCCCAGAGCACGGAAACGTCCCGGTGCCACTCCCATCAGAATCAGCCAAAGGCGCGTCACCAGGTTTCATACGTGAATTTGACTTTAACTATTTTATATTATCCCCCCCCTGGAAAAAAAAAACCCTAAACAAACAAACAAACAAAAACAAGCCATTTAGAAGAAGCACAAGGTCAGAAAGTGTGTTTGTGAATTCTGAGGAGCGGTTGAGTTTTCCCAAAGTCCACCGACATGCAAATGTTGAAATATAATAACAGAAGTGAAGCAATAACAAAGGTTCCCTGAAGGGCTCCAGAGATCTGGTAAAGGGTCCATAAACGCAACATGAGCCGCGTCCACTCAGCGTTCCCGAAGATTCCCACAATGGGAACGCTGTCACCGGAGCCACTGGTGGGATTCTCTGAGAAACAACTTGAAGGCTGTTGGGTTTTTTTCTGGGATGATAAAACAGCCTGAAGACAAACCGCAGCACTGACGATGATGAGGAGGATGAAGATCCACCAGGTCGGCTTGGAGCGGCGGCCTCGCCCGTTCGGCTCATAATTGACTTCTCTGTTTTAAAATAATTCCCACCCAGTTCAAACACGGCCTCTGCAGCCTCTGGGTGGGGCGCGCCGGAAAAACCAGTCCACCAGCTCTTCTTCAGTTGCAGCCAGAAACCTGGATGGATTTGAGCATCAGAGCTGCAGCTCTGCTCAAATAGGCTAAACAAACGCACACGCACCAGTTTGCAAGGCGCGTGCACGGTGCATACACGCCAGCTGGGTGCTTCTACCTCCCAGTGGGGTCTCTGATGGGACTCTCCGTGATCGATCTGGTGATAAATAATGATCCGTTAACGCTGCGAATCCACAACGATGCTGGAATTCTTCACTTTAGGAGGACCAGAAGCGGCAGCGCCCCCTGTTGGTGCATCGCTATCACCCCACCAACATTAGTTGTGTCAAACTAAGAGCTTCTCATCATAAACAGCAGAAAAAGACTGAAATGACTTTGACCTGATACACCAGCACTGGCGAAAGTCATCAGCCTTCCAGGAGAGGAATTCATGTGTTTGTGTGTGCGTGCGTGCGTGTGTGTGTGTGTGTGTGTGTGTGTGACCAGCGAGCACTGAGTTCTCCGGAGCATCAGTTGCTGGAGCCACTTCCTGTCCAGCTCTAGCGGTGTGACAGGATGCACAGCCACAGTTCAGGTTTTTGGAGTAGAATTCAGAATAACTTTCTCTGCTCATCTTTCATCCATCACCATAATCCCTGAGGCTAATGCCATCTCAGAACGTGCTTTTACCTGCATACAAGCACACACATTATTGCCAAGACAGCATTCCAGTGCTGGGTCTCCCTCCACCAAAAGACGCGCTTTCTGTCCTGGTTCGCGACTCTGACGACCCATGTGACCTCCCCTGGCGGGAAGCTTTCAGTCTGCAGGAAAGACTAAACATAATCGCTGTAACCTTTTGTATATTCTAATTTGCTGCACAAAATCAGCTCATGCTAATTGCTCATGCTAACAGGCGTGGCCCCAGTATTCCCACTGGAATTTCCCAGCCTTTCCCATCTCTTTAGCCCACATTAATGAAGACAGGATCAGGCTTGCAAGCGGCCCCACACCAGGTGTGCAGCAGCCACGTGAGGCATAAACAATGATTATTAACAGCAGAGACAGCAGCAGCAGCTCCCCCAAACCAACCTGACGCTAACATGCTCGTAAAGCAGCTGAATCATCGTTTTGTGACGATTGTGCAGCTTTTTAGTTCACAGTAGCGCCACGCCCGTGGTCGCACCTGCAAGGGTGGAGTGTGTAGATGAATCCTGCTGTGAGAGCGTGAAGGAGAAACATGAGAGTTTTGGATTAGCAGCACGACGGTGACTCAGACGGCGTTGCTGCGCGCGCAGGCGGCGCTTCAGCTGTGACATGAACGCCATGTCTGACGGGAGGAGCCGTTTCAGAAGGGCTGTCTGGTCATGTCGCAGGTGTGTTTGAAGGGAAAGCTGCTTGTCATCAGGAGGCGGCGGTGCAGGGTGTGGCAGCGACAGCGTCGCGACGAGGCTCCATTATTTGGTTTGGACTCATCAAACACTTTCACGTTCTTACCAAATGCATCATTTGATCCGATAAATCAGCAGGAAGTTCACACAGTCTGCAGGTAAATACAGGAAGCTTCTTCAGTGTTTAAAGCAGCGAGTTTGTTCTCGCACGCGTGGACGACCTGCACAGTTGAGACGCTCTAATGAGGATCCTGAGGTGGAGGAAGCACTCACACACTCAACACTCGACAGTTTTCAGCTAGAGCAGAAAGAATGAGCTCTTCTTCTGTTTTCACCTGTGCGAGTCTGTGTGTGTGTGTGTGTGTGTGTGTGTGTGAGAGAGAGAGAGAGAGAGCGGAGTGTGTGAAGGCAGCAGAGAGGCATGCTTTAATGGCCTGCAGGGACTCAGCATCAAAGGTGAACGACATCGGTGTGCAGCGAAAGCTGAGCGGCTCTGTGCTCTGGTTTCAACATGGCCGCCTGCTTTCCATCCCGACTCCTCCTGCCTGGTATCACCTGATGTCAAAGAGGACGCTGTCCTGGTCCGAAGCAGCGGGACGGTGACAGAAGCAGACCTGTGCAGCAGGGCGACATGGATATTCCTCCTGGGGGGGTCTGGGGGTACGCTGGGGGAGGAAGAAAGGGACTGTCAGAGAGTCACATGATACCTGCAACAATCTGGGTCACTAATCAGTCACATCAGGTGGGCGGAACAAACGCCTCTTCAACTGTGTGAACGTTGAGCGAATCAACACAGTCGGTTTCAGTTTAGGATCATCAGTGTTTGGCAGGCAACACAAACTGCTTCCTGTGTGTGGCTGCTGTCATTGTCCTGATAATATTTGTCCAAACGGCTGTTTTGAACCCAAAACCTCTTAATAATCCCGCTTGTTTTCCCAGGGGATGATATTCTCTAAGAATAACCGAACAAGCTCTGGTATGTTCTGGGCGTGGCGGGCAGACGGTAACAGATTTAATGCTCGAGCGCACGCACGCACACGCGCGCACACACTTCTTTGTGGTGGACTTGAATCTCAAGGTCACTGAGCTGCAGCCTCATCAACACGGAAAGAAACCCCTCACCACCACGCTTTCATCTCTCGCTCTTCATTCCACCTTTGATGATATCAGATACCCCCCGAGGCTCTTTATGATCTCGTTCTTTTTTTCTAATTCACATTTATAATAATAAAATAAAACCTGAAGGACGCATAACGTTGAAATTTGGCTCCCCCTGGCGGGTAACACTCGGTACTACAACCAAAATCCCCGCTCTTCTATTGTTTCTTTAAACGCAGCTTATTAAAAAAAAAACGCACGATGATGTGGAAGGTTGGTGAGACGCGTCAGCACAGAGCCGCAGGATCGTCTCCACCTGATCACCCTGCCATAGATCTGAATCGATCGTCGGGTAAGTGATATCCAGAGAGGGCAGAGGCTGCACAAAGGGGCTCATTGTTGCCTGCAGATGCCCGTCAGTGGCGCAGTCGCCCTGTGGAGCTTCTCCAATCGCAGCGCATAGCCCGACCGAGGGAGGGCGGCGCTTGTTCTCCCCCCCCCCGACCCACCCATCCCACCCCACCATCTCTGCCCCGCTCCGGCACCGTGTCCCATTGACTCCACAGCCGCAACGCGAGCAGCGCGGTCCGGCGCCGCTGTGAACATCAGGCCGTCCGAGGGTGGACAGGGTGGACGTGAGAAGGTGACGCTCCCCAGCAGGAGGTCACGGTCTGGACAGGTATGAAACCCGTGGCCCCCGTGGATCAAGGACCGGCAGATGTTTAGAGGACCCTGCTGAGGACAAAGCTGCGGTGCGCGTTACCCAAAGGCCCGGCTCGGTTCGGCTCCACGTGGATGGGTCCCGAGGCTGTTCTCGTGGAATACAAAGCCGGTGCTGTTGAGCATGTCTGCGTGTGCAAGCCCACTCCTCCCTGGGACCCCCTCCACAGCCCTCTCCTGACACAGCCGCTCTGCTCGCTGCGCGTCTGCTCGCCATGAGGACAACTGCTCGGTGAAACGGTGCTTCAGTGCGCGTGCACGGACCGGACACCTCCACTTATTTGGGTTTTTGTTGGCTACGCGGATTTTACTGGTGGGCTTTCTTTGTGTCGGGGGGGCTTAACGCAGAGCGCGCAGACGGCAGCGGAACGGGGGCATCGCTTCGCCCGCTGTTGCGCCCAGCAGCTGCGTTCTTTGTGGCCGGGCCGTGATGGCGGTCGGCCGGCCGGAGGCGCAGGACCACCCGCCAGAGAATGGCTTCACCCCGCTGGAACACCCGGTTCCCCGGCTGCTGCCGCACGTCGACAGCTCGGTTCTGCCGTCCGTGGGGGGCTTTGGGAAACACCAGAAGCAGCTCGTGGTTCTGACCTGGATACCCGCATTGTTCATCGGCTTTAGCCAGTTTTCGGATTATTTCCTCCTGGCGCAACCCAACGGCACGTGCCTGCAGCCCACCGGGAACCACAGCAACTGGACCGTACCGTTCCCGTCCGTCAGCCCCGTCGGTGACGCGCCCGCGCCGCAGCTCAAAGGCAACGGCACCACCGGGGAGGGGGACGGCGGCGGCGAAATGCTGTGCGCCTGCAAGGAGTGGAGGCTGGAGCTGCAGACGGGACTTAGTCAGAATGTGGTTACCAAGGTAACGAGCGCGCACCAGATAGACCTTAGAGATTCACTCCGTGCACCATCACCTCCACCACCACCACCCTGCTTCAGCACCATGACTGCCAGCTTGGGTTCAGATCCGCACACTGCTGCAGCGCAGATGATTGACAGGTTTCCCCACTGACCTCAATATGACGGCGTGCGTCCACGCGTGCACGACAGAAAGCGCTTCAGGATTAAATATTGGATATGTTTGACGCCGAATGCGGTATAGATTAACACCAACTCACGACTCAAACAAAGGTTTGTGGTGCGTTTGGAGGCTGGCGGGCAGCTGAGCTACACGGATGCAGCAACTGTTTACACTAATTCATCTGCTAATCCAGATTAACACAGTCCAAACAGTGTCAGCGTCCGCATTAAGGGCGAGGGCGGAGGGAGAAACTGGGTCGAACACGGAGGATGGACAGAATTCAAGAATAACATTTGAAACCGTCACTCAGATTAAAAGACCTTCCTCCTTGACTGACCCTTTTGACCTCTGACCTTCACCTGACGCCCAGCCACAAACCCCGCCCTCAGTCCTCGGCCTTAACCCATCAGTAAATTTCAAACTTCCCGGTGCAGCAGTTGGAAAGTGTCCCCCGCTCCTCCCAGTCCTCGTGCCGGGCTCCCTCCGTGCACGCGTGTGACCTTGGCTGGGTTTCAGACTCCCAGAGCCGCGGCGGTGCGTTCACTGACCCGTTCAGAGGCGGGATATCGATTTTGTTTTCTTTTGTTTTTATAAATCCAGGCCCACGTGCACTCACACAAGCGCGCCACGTGCTGTTTGTCTTGGCTTCTGTGCTCACGCACGTGTTCTCTGCGTCTGTGTTCCAGTGGAAGCTGGTGTGTGACTCAGCCTGGAAGGTGCACATCGCCAAGTTCTCGCTGCTGGTGGGATCCATATTCGGCTACCTGGTGATGGGCGTCATGGCTGACTGGTGAGCCTCCGCTCTGCCTGAGAAAAGTCCTCCAGTTTCTGTTAAATACTTCAAAGCATTTCTTTTGATCAATAACTGCACTTGTGAAGCTCAATTAAAGTATAAATAACAGTAAGTAGTAAGTAAGTGTATTTACACATACACGTGTAAATACACTTACTTTAACTGTTCATTTAATTCCCCTGTTGTATTTACACATGTATTTACACATACACTTACTTTTACTGTTAATTTAATTCCCCTGTTGAATTTACACATGTACACATGTAAATACACTTACTTTTGCTGGTCATTTAATTCCCCTGTTGTATTTACACATGTACATGTGTAAATACACTTACTTTTACTGTTCATTTAATTCCCCTGTTGAATTTACACATGTACATGTGTAAATACACTTACTTTTGCTGGTCATTTAATTCCCCTGTTGAATTTACACATGTACATGTGTAAATACACTTACTTTTGCTGGTCATTTAATTCCCTGTTCCCTGTTAATTTAATGAACTGTAAAAATCTGCTGAATCATCTTATTGTTGACTGGTAAAAAGCCACTTTTAGCGACACATATTAAATGTAGAGTATAAATCAGGATAAACTGCTCCTGGAAGTATTTGATAGAACGTAAATGATTTTTTTCACGCTCGCTCAGCCAACTGATGAATTGTGGGAAAAGACTTGAGCTCCTGGGAAAAGAGTCCCCGCATTGTGTTTGGGATCAGTAACCATGGCAACGGTGTGCCGGGAGGCCGGGCCTGGGCTGTGACCCAGTGACCCCTGGCGGCCTCTCAGCGGCGTGTCCGTAACGCTGCGGCCGTCTCTCTCTGCCTCTCGCCCTGAAGGTTGGGCCGACACCCCGTCCTGATGCTGTCGCTGCTCTTCGTGCTGGTGTTCGGCCTGAGCGTGGCCTTCTCTGTCCACGCCACCATGTTCAGCACCTTACGCTTCTTTGAGGGTTTCTGCTTGGCGGGCCTCGCTCTCTCCCTCTACGTGCTCAGTAAGTACCTGCTGCCACTTCCTGTCTGCTCTCTGATGTCACTTCCCTTCTCCGCCCTTTCATGTTTTCTGGCTATTTCAAAATAAAAGACCTGGAGGTGTCAGAGGTCTTGTACTGGTTATACTGGGCAGAGAGGATTAGTGAGTGGTTACAGTGGGACACAGAGGGTAAATGGACTGGTTATACTGGGACAGAGAGATTAAATGGGCTGGTTATATTGGGAGAGAGAGATTAAATGGACTGGTTTGTACTGGGACACAGAGGGTAAATGGACTGGTTTGTACTGGGACACAGAGGGTAAATGGACTGGTTATACTGGGTCTCTGTGGTTATTACACATCTTGATTTTCCAGGTTAATTTATGCTTCTTGCTGTTAATCCAGGCCCCGCCCACTCCATTCCCCCACTGTGCTCAGGCCAGTGGGAGCACAAACAGACACCAGGCGTGACTCTGGGCCGACCTTGAGGCCGCCAGCGGGGGGCGGTCCCTCTCAGCGGGGCTTCTGACCCAGTCTCTGCTCAGGTTGGAGAGACGCGACCAGCGGACGCTCTTAACCATCTGCTGCACCCAGCGCTGGTCGGGGCAGCGAGGCAGGACGTCCTCACCCTGAGAGGTGGTGGCCAGTCTAACACCAGTGTCTTCACACTGGCTCTGATGGACATCGCAGTGTCTCCGCTGTGGGATTAGGATTAGCTCATCTAAAGATCTGACCTTCGGGTCCATCTTCAGCTCTTCCTCAGCAGTTTTCTGGATGGATTAAGATTAGATTTTGCAATTAGACTAACTTTATTCATGGAACAAACTGGTTTTTTCCTCTTTTTTCATCACATCAAAGCTCTGCTTGTGTGTGTGTGTGTGTGTGTGTGTGTGTGTGTGTGTTAAAAAACAGATTATTAGCCTCAAATTAAAGCTGTCAGCCGGCACCTTTAATACCGTTTAAGGGACCCTGAGCGGGCTGGAAGAGCCTGGCTCCTCGTGCCCGTCCCAGCATGCACACACTGCAGTTTGCTTGAACGGACGGTGCGCGTGCGCGTGCACGTTGCCCAGCTTCGGCGGTTCTGGAGCCCGTTCCCCTCTCACCCTCCGTCACTGCGAAAGCACAGCTGAGTTTCTATTTTTGAATCCGGCAGCTTTCTCGATCTTTCCATTTCCCCTCAGCTCTCCTTTGCCCCATTCCTCCCCTCCTCCTCCTCCTCCTCCTCCTCCTCCTCTTCATCCTCTGTGTAGCATGTATTTCTACCCTGCACCGCGATTTATGTGGCAGAGATTAAGATTATTTAGCTGGTGTGACGGATTCAGTCACAGAGAAACTACATTTTCAACAAACAAGTTTGCAAAAATAAAGAATAAAGGGGGAAAATGCGTTAGAATCGGCGCTCCTCATCGCCCCCTGGTGGTCGGAAACAGGCGCTGCAACAGAAAAGAACGACGACAGCGTTAGCTAAAAGATGAAAATAAACGAGCGGCATCGTTGCCTCCTCAAGGTTGTGATGATGATGATGCTGATGATGCTGATGATGAAGGAGCCTAATTACGTCCTCCCATGTGACTCCGCTGCTGCTGTCTGTGAGATGTTCTCCAGCTTTTGCAACAACTGCAGGAAATGAGCAGAAACAGTCTGCTTTGCGTGACGCATTTGCATTTTTTAATTTGCGCAAGCAGAACAAGGCTGTTGTTGCTTGGCAGCACCCTCGGGTGTTAGTTCTGAGTCCTTTTCAGCGCCGCAGCGGCAGCAAAGGCTCGCAGTCCTTTAGGGGGACGGAGCATTTGAGCTGGACTTTAAAGCTCTTGAGGCTGAAGCTGCTGCCAGAGTGAGAAGCAAAATGTTAGCGTGAAGCAGGAAGTCCTTTTTAAGCACAGGAAGTGTGAATATCAGGAGGTACGAGCCACCGAAAGGTTCAAACGCCAGAGTCTGAAGTGTGCATGAGGTGACAGGGTCGGATCCCACTGAGGCGTGATGCTGCCCGCTGGTGGGAGCCCGCCGGGACCCCTGGTTTGGAATTCAAAGACCTGTTTTGTGGATTCAAGGTCAGACGTCCATCTTCTCCTCCGGGGAGCCGAGAGATAAGAAAGGAGGCAGGACAGATTCCTGCTGACTCAGCGGAGGTGGAGAAGCACGCCGTCCCCGCAACTGGTCACGCGACCGCGCAGGGTCGCGAAGAAGCACAGTTAGCCTGTTAGCGCGCCGCCTCCTGGCATGGAGAGTGATGGATGCTGGATGGACGGATGCTGCTCGTGAGAGCTGCGTTTCAGCCTCTGCAGGAAAACCACAGGCCACACCAGCGCCGCCCGTTTCCCACTCTGACCTCATGCGCCCTGGAACCAACGGTCTGTGCGTCAGGCCGTTCCCAAGCCCCGGGCAAGGTCAGCCAGGCCGCGGCAGACAAGGGAACGTGTGTTTACCCCCCAGATGACTTCAGATCGGCTTCTCGCTCTCTTCTCCGCCCTTTCTTTCATTCTAGTGGCTGTTTTCCACAGAAGTGATCGCATTCACTTCTGAGGAGGAAGAGGAGGGAGAGGAGGGAGAGGAGGGAGAGGAAGGAGAGGAGGGACAGGAGAGGAGGGAGAGCAAGGAGGAGAGGAGGGAGAGGAGGAGAGGAAGGAGAGGAGGGAGAGGAAGGAGAAGAGGAGGGGGAGGAGGGAGAGGAGGGAGAGGAGGAGAGGAGGAGAGGTGGGAGAGGAAGGAGAGGAGGGAGAGGAGGAGGGAGGAGGGAGAGGAGAGAGGAGAGGGAGGAGGTGGGAGAGGAGAGGAGAGGAGGGAGAGGAGGAGAGAGAGGAGGAGAGGGGAGGGGAGAGGAAGGGGAGAGGGGAGAGGAGGGGAGAGAGGAGGAGAGGGAGGGAGAGGAGGGGGAGAGGAAGAGAGAGAGGAGTGGGGCGGAGGAAGGAAGGGAGAGGAGGGGAGAGGGGAGGAAGGGGAGGAGAGGAGGAGAGGAGGGAGAGGGAAGGGAGAGGAAGGAGGGGAGGCAGAGGAGGAGAGGAGGAGAGGAGGGAGAGAGGAAGGAGAGGAGGAGGAAGGAGAGAGAGGAGGAGGAGGAGAGGAGGGGGGAGAGGGAGGAGAAGAGGGGAGGAGAGAGAGAGAGAGAGGAGGAAGGAAGGAGGAGGAGGGGAGGAGGGGAGAGGAGGGAGGAGAGGAGGGAGAGGAGGAGAGGAGGAGAGGAGGAGAGGAGGGAGAGGAAGGAGAGGAGAGGAGGGAGAGGAGGGGGAGCAGAGGGGTGCTGAGGGTGGGGGATGGTGGCTCACAGAGGAGGCAGTGAGATAATCAGCACAAGGAGGACCATTCTCACACTCAGCTGCATCAAAAATGTGTGTGTGTGCGTGTGTGTGCGTGTGTGTGTGTGTGTGTGTGTGTGCGTGTGTGTGCGTGTGTGTGTGTGTGTGCGTGTGTGTGTGTGTGTGTGTGTGCGTGTGTGTGTGTGTGTGTGTGTGTGTGTGTGTGCGTGTGTGTGTGTGTGTGTGTGTGTGTGTGTGCGTGTGTGTGTGTGTGTGTGTGTGTGTGTGTGTGTGTGTGTGTGTTATGGGAGGAGTAGAAGTGTCCATACTAGAGCAGACTTACTTCTGCTTTTCCACTCTAACAAGTTCCTGGAACTGACCTTCAAGTCCCTGGTGCTAATTGTTTTGTTGCCAGAAGTGCAGGTTAAAGGTCCTGGCTCAGTCCTGGGGGGCTGCTGGAGATTGCTGCTTTCTTTCTGTGCCTTCTTTTCTTTCCTTCTCGTCGCCTCTTCAGTCCCTGGACTGTCTTTCCTCTGTCCTTGGTGAACTCAGGGACGTTTGCGTGTCCTCCGGGAGGAAACAGCCATTTGTATTCTGCTCCGTCTCTCCCTCCCCGCAGGCTGCCCCCGCTCGCTGCTTCTCTTCATTAAAAAGTGATACATGAAGCCAAGTTAAATAGTCTCCTCCCGCCTCACTCGTTCACAATGGTCACCTTCGAAAAAAGCCCTAAGCATATGGCCGGGGCCATCTGGAAGGCGAGGGTGGGGGTTAGGAACCCGGCAGGACTCAGCGAGTCCAAAGCTTTGGTGCAGATTTGAACTTTGGTGTTGAACTGGGGGGACGTCGCCGCACAGCGCCCCCTTCAGGCCGGTGAATCATCACAGGCACCCAGCCGGTGCCTTACTCAGCCTCCACCTGCTCTCTCCGCCCTCCCTCCCTCCCGCGTTCAGGGATCGAGCTCTGCCTGCCAGGCTGGCGTTTCTCCATGACCATGGTGGCCAGCTTCCTGATGGTTGGCGGGCAGCTGCTGATGCCCGGGGTGGCCGCTCTCTGCCGCAACTGGCCTGACTGGGACGACTGGCAGCTCCTGCAGATCGTCATCATCAGCCCCTTCGTCCTGATGCTGCCCTACATCTGGTGAGTCTCAGCCTGGGAGGGGCTCCACAGCGGGGGGGCGGGGGCGCTTCTCCTGCTAAACGGGCTCGTCCATCACCTTCGTCTCCGCTCCTCATCTGCAGGCTTTTTCCAGAGTCGCTGCGCTGGTTGCTGGCCACCCAGCACTACCGGCGCTCCAAAGCCATGATGCTGCGCATCGCCAGGAAGAACCAGGTTGTCATGACAACCGAGTCCAGCGGAGTTCTGGCAGGTGAGGCAGATTCCGAGGAAAAAGTTCCACAAGCTCCTGCTCTCCGCTGGTTTCCAGGGGTTACCAGCATCTCCCTGGCTCTCGGGGCCACCAACACTTTCCAGCCGGCCTGGGGGACGAAGACAAGATGACATTGTCCCGTCAGTGCTGAAGGCCTCTCAGGGCCCCGTCTCCCATTAGCTTTGGAAAGGTGCTGGTTTGGGCCCCGTCTCCCATTGGCTCCTGAAAGGTGCTGGTTTGGGCCCCGTCTCCCATTAGCTCCTGAAAGGTGCTGGTTTGGGCCCCGTCTCCCATTGGCTCCTGAAAGGTGCTGGTTTGGGCCCCGTCTTCCATTAGCTTTGGAAAGGTGCTGGTTTGGGCCCCGTCTCCCATTGGCTCCTGAAAGGTGCTGGTTTGGGCCCCTTCTCCCATTGGGTCCTGAAAGGTGCTGGTTTGGGCCCCTTCTCCCATTGGCTCCTGAAAGGTGCTGGTTTGCTGTCTGCTTGCAGAACTGGAGCAGGAGCTGCACAAGAAGCCCCAGAGGACCTGCATTGTGAAGATGATGAGCACCAGGAACCTGTGGAAGAACATCGTGGTGCTGTGTGTCAACTCGTAAGTGTGAAAGGCCCCTTGGCCCCCCCATCCAGCGAGCGCCAGACGCCTCACGGCCGTCCTCGGGTTTCTGCTCTGCTCCTGCAGGCTGACGGGTTACGGCATCCACCACTGCTTCGCCCGCAGCATGGTGGACCCGGAGGCCCGGCCCACCGCCTTGTGCCACGCAGACTATTACACGATGGCCGGCATCGCCGTGGCGACCTGCTTGGCGCTCTGCCCCGCGGTGGGGTTGATGGGTCGGCGCGGAGGGCTGCTGGCCTTCATGATCGTCACGGCTCTGGCCTCGCTGCTGCAGCTGGGTCTGCTCAACCGTGAGTAAGGACGGTCAGGCCGCAAAAAAGGGATCGGCGTTATGGAAGGACACGCAGGTTGCCATGGCAACAGTGTAGCTCTCAATTCTGAGCGTGAGGGGAGCGTCTCGTGTCATTTTGCCTTTATGCCGACCTACATACCGAAGCGCGGAGGTGGTAGTTTGAGGCCGGGTGGCTCTCCTGCTCCTCTCTTGCTAATGTCGCGTCTCTTCCTCATTCCCACGCTCGCCGCTGGGATCCAGTGATCGGGAAATACAGCCTTCGCCACGACACAGGTGAGCGCGTCAGACCGGTCCTCCGCCTTTGGCTCAAATCTAGGCCAGGCTGGACTCACCTCTTTCATTCCTGCGCGCAGTCCTGCGAGACACCCTGAACAGGAAGTTCTCGGTGGCGTTCTCCATCATCGGCATGTTCTCCTCTCACGCGGTCAGCACGCTCAGCATCTTCTTCTGTGCTGAAATCACTCCGACCGTCATCAGGTGAGCCCTGAGGGTGGCGAGTGCCTTCTACCGCTCCCGCCTTTTCACTGCTGTCACAGAAAGGTTTGCTGATGAAACGCAGTGGCGATGTCAGGTTTCTGCCGTCACACAGCTGGATTTCTTCGGCTGAAATGTGAATTCATTAAGCTTAATGTTTAATTTCTGCAGGAGACCATAAGAAATGATATCAGCTGTTTAAATGGAGGTTAAATAGACTGATGCATTGCTCTTGTTGCTTATTGGCTCCCTCTTGTGGTGGAGTTTGGTAAAACACATGGATTCTTTCCACGGGTGTTGGTTGTTCTCCAGCTACACAATCTTCTCCCTCTCTGTCCAGGGGTGGAGGCCTGGGCCTGGTCCTGGCCAGCGCTGGCTTCGGCATGCTCACCGCCCCCATCATGGAGCTCCACAACCAGAAGGGCTACTTCCTGCATCACGTGATCTTTGCTTGTTGCACCCTGCTGTGCATCATCTGTCTGCTGCTGCTGCCCGAGCCGCGGGGCCAGCCCCTGCCCGAGAGCCTGGCAGACGGGGAGACCTTCACCCGTCAGACTCTGCTCCATCCAGGAGAGCAGCATCTCCTCCTCGCCAAGAGCGACGGGGAGTACTCCAGAGTCCACGACACGCCGTTGCACCTGTCCGCCACTGGGGGCGCTACAGTGGCGGTGGCCACCGCTCTGGCAGCGGTGCCCGCCTCATACGCCCTGGCGACTGGAGGGGAGGTGATCGGGAATCGGGCCATCGCCAACGGGGTATGAGGGTCAAAATAGTCGACTGTTGTTGCTAGCGCGTTGACCTGACCCATTTCTGAACTCGGAAAGTGAAAAACGCTTTTGTTTTTGGGAAAAGGCGGATTGTTCGGATGAACCAGATGACCTCTTACGACAGTGAGGCTTGAGATGGTGACGATCGTCTTTTTTTTTGTAGTTTGTAGTGACCATGATTCAATCAGGTGCTGCCAAAAAAAAAAAAAAAAGCTGAACTGGGCGACAAACGTGTCAAATATAAGAACGCGATGTTGACGTCCCCGTGACGCCGTCCAACCTGTGAAGGATCAATACGAGGCTATAAAAGCAGAATGGCGGCCGCGTCTGGAAGCCTTCTGCTCGCTCGTTTTGGCTCGCCGAGAGAGGATTTCACTGCATCCTACAACTTAGTTGTTTTGCACTAAATGTCAGAGACGCAATCGAAAAAGTGTTTGTGACTTTGGGCCGACGCGGCGGAGACGCAGGGATCGGCTAAACCACCACCACTCTGCATGAAAGGGCACAAATGCTTTCCTCCTTATTACTCTGTTCGTAGTCCCGTGCGGCACTTTATCCCCGAGGTCAGTGTAGACGCTGAGTTTGTGCTTTTCTTTGTACTGAAGAGTGTGTTTCTGCTGGTTTTCTGGGTGTGTGATGGTTGTCTGAGGCGACGAGCAGCCGGAGACCTTGGCAGACTGTCCGTGTAGCGGAAGCGAGCGTCGCTCAACAAAGCTGAGAGTTGACCAGACATTGAAAAGTGACCCGTCGGAGGGATTCCATATGTCTTATGACGCGTCTCGGTGTTTAAACGGCTTTATGAGAACAGCTCTGTTCTTGTGAAAAACAGAGAATGTAATTTAAGAAGGAAAAAAAAAAAAAAAAAACAGTATTTATTTTGTCAAGCTGCCAAGGGCAATTTGTTGCTTGAAATACCTCCTCGATTAGCAAATATTTACACTCCACGTCTCACCCCCGTTCTCTGTACTGTGGTTAACGTTGTAATCCTGCTCCTAGGATGTGTTACTCTAGCCAGAAAGCACAATATTTTACAGTTTCTATTTTTTTTGTTTGACATAAACGTCTGTGAAGATTAGAATAGAGCGGAGTCGTCTGCATAGAGCAGACGTAGTTGTGATTAGTGTACATTTAAACACTTTACTCCTGAGCATCCGTAGGACCGCATCAAGGTTGGAACGCTTGTGCCATTCATCCATCACGTGTGGACAGTTGATGTTTTATAGCTTGTAAGCACATACGAAACATCCCAGAAATCATTTCTGTCCAAACGTCCCACAGAGCGGAACATCAACATCCATTTTTTAATCATATTTACTTGACTGCGAGTATCTGGAAATCTGTACGGTTTGCTAGTTCGGATGTTTTCAGCAGTTAAACACAAAGAAAGAAAAAAAAAAAATTCAACCACTAATGATGTTTTCTAAGTGTTATTTTTTTAATCTGATGCATTTGTACAAAAAGCCATAGGCCTACATGTTTTGATAATAAACCACTTAATTTATTCTGTCAATAAAAGAACACTGGATGTGAGTGTTGGTGGTCAGTATGATTGGAAGTGTTGAGCCGGACCTTTAAAAGTGTTCAGGATGAAGCTCCAGCTCCTTCTTGATCCTGTTCTCCACCAGAAGGCTCATGTTGGGGTCCGTCACAGGAAGGCTGTAACTCACATAAACCTGTTTTTGGGTCTTCTTTGCTGCAACACCACAACAACATTGGTAAATATTCATACTGTTCACATTATACCTGCAGGTCACGTTAGAATTTATCCAAAGATCCTCTTCAGGTCTCCTAAGAACCAATCTTTATTATGCACAGCTGTGAAATCAAGGTGTAAGATTTATCTCCACACCTGAAAATTTAACTACAGCAAACATACTCATTTAATGTTATTTATTCCCTAATAATACATAATAATCTGAGCAAACGTCACGCAACGAGGACATGAAATGCTCACTGTGACCTGTGATGAAGGTCAGGAGATGAATAAAACCAGCAAGTTATTACAACACTCCATTAAAAAGAAAAAATAAATGAATACATTCCGATTTTAACCAAGCAGCCATCGTTACATCATTACCTAATCTCTGTGCCAAGGCGTTCGGAGCAGTGTTGGACGGATCCCCCATGACTAACGTGGACAAAGGTACTGAATCCTGCACACACACCGACAGTGAAGGACAAAGCAGGGGCTTCTCTTCAATATTCACAATAACTAAAGCTTAGTTCAGAGTAAAACATGGGTTTATTTACATATTTACTGCACATTGAGACCGCCAGATTGGAAAGCTCCGGACTCGATCCGACCCACAGGAAAAACCCGCCGCTGAGCTTCATGACGTGAAAATGTACGACCTGCTCCAAGATCTTCTCGGAGAAATTGTGCACCGTGATGGATTCACCGACCGACCCGTCTTCTGTTCCGTTCATTTTGTCAAAATGTTATAAATCCTGATTAGCAGCGAGCATCGGAACACGCGCGTTAGCTGTAAACAGAAAGTCACTTCCTGGTTGGTAGGCCAAAGCAATCAATCATCGATGTGTCCCTACTAAAGCTAAATAAGAAAACCATACAATAGTTGTATAAAAACAGTTAGTGTAGTTACAAACGGAAATACGTACAATGCATTTGACTTACTTTAATGATCTCTTACTACTTTACATTAAAGAAAATGATTTTCTTTTGCGTCTATAATCACAATAATGCAGGACTGGTTTTTAAAGGTTAACTCAGGACTTTTGTTGCCTTCATACAAAACCATTGTCACCTTCAAAGTCCAAAATATCCACTATAAAACTAATGACATTCTACAATATCAGTTTATGTTCAGTATTTTATGTATTTTTCATTTTAAATCATGTACACAAAACGAAGCAAAACATTGAGCCATGAACAACTTCAATGTATAAAAGTAATGTTGCCTCTATTAAATCATCCGTCCAGAAAATCTTCAACCAGTCTGTTGAATTCATCAGCAAATCTCAGGTGAAGATTGTGCTTCCCCTCAGGCATCAGGTGTAATCTGGATTCAGGACAGGAAAATATGTCTGGGGTGATTTATTTACTCTGAGGTGAATGTTACCCAAGCGTGTGTGTGTGTGTGTGTGTGTGTGTGTGTTTTCTCACCGTGAGCCCTTGATGTGTTTGAGGAGGTACTGTGGGTGGAAACTGGGCACCATGGGGTCTTTCTCTCCGTGGATAATGAGGGTTGGACAGCTGATGAGTGGCAGCAGCTCCATACAGATGCTCCCTGATCGGAGCAGATTCAACACTAATTATCTGAACCAGTTGGAGGTTACAGCGTCTTATGTTCACACACATTAACCCGTTTAGGTTGTGGTTCCTGGTAATAAAAAAACACAGTAACAACATCATTTAAAGATGCTTTTTCCCTTCGGTGCTCCTCCAGAGTGTATTCCCGCCTCTCAGCCAGAGCTGCTGGGACTGGCTCCAGCTCCTCCTACCTGGGTAAAGGAAAAGGAGCTAGAAGAACTGATGGTTCTCTACCTTCTGGCCTCTGCATATACCCTGACATTCCGTCCACCCAGGCCTCCCACATTTTAGCAAAGACTTGTGCTCCGTACATCTCCTCCATGGGCTGCCTCATCCTCGCGCTCCACTTGGAGACGTCACGGACCGCTGCGGCAAAATACAGGTCAGCGTTTAAGAGGGACCACCCAGAGAGTTCAAGAGTTCACAGGCAGCTGAGGAGGACTACCGTCGTAGAGCTGGACGTCCTGCTGGGAGACAAAGGCGTTGGATCCCCACACCACCATTTTTCTGATCGTATCGGGGTTCTTCGCCGCTGCGATCAGGGCTGTGATTCCTCCATCACTCCATCCCAACAGGGAGAACTTGGCAAAACCCAGAGCCTGCGGACCAAACAAACCCCCACTGAAATGCCCCAGGTCTTAGATCTGCACCAGCTGTTTAAATTGCATGCTCACCTTCATCAGATCCACTGCGTCCTTCGCGTCCCTCTCAAAAAAGTCAGGAGGGAAATCTCTGTCCGGGGGGCGGGACTGTCCGTAGCCACGGGGATCCCAACCAACCACCGAGAAACGCTCCTTACTCAGACGCTTCAGCTGAGGTCCAAAGTCGCTCCGACTGCTTCCTGCGGGTGAGGCCTGTGGGTGAGAGACCTTCGCCTCCGTGCGCGACCACGCTGCTGTCCATATTTACCCAGAGCACCAGGCAGCAGCAGGACGCCGTGTTGTCCTCCCCCCACCCGCTCGAAGTGCAGATCCACTCCGTTGACACGCTGGCGACCCCGGGAGCTGCAGGGGAACACACTTCGATTCCATTTCCCGGGTTTGCAGCAGAGTAAAGTTCTTACTGGGACCACACTGGGACGCGTTTGCGCAACTGGGCCTTGAAACAGGCCAATGAGCAGCTCGGCTCTTCCGAACCCGACAGAAGCAGAAAGCAGCTGTTTCGCTCCAGATTCTCCTAATTTCTCCATATTCACTGTTCTGCCCCCGCACTGAAAACATTAATAAGAAATCGAGTCTCACCGAGACACTTTTGGCGTCACGTCAGCAGCCTGTTCCTTCCTTCCCTCGGCATATTATGGTCTATATTGGACTCCAGTTTACCAAAACAGGAGCCCGCTAATTCTGCCTGCAGTATATTGTCCGGCGGGCCCTTTTCTTATTATCATATTTCTCTTCTTGCTGAATATCAGAGTCTTGCACTCCTCAACAATCCTCATGTTAGCAGTTACCTTTGCGTCCGAAGGGCCGTCACCGTCCTCTGGACGTCAGTTCTGCATTTCAGGAAACGTCCGCCGGGCACAAACGAGGCCATCGCTGCTCCTGTGCTGGTCCGGGGCTTTCTGCAGCTCCAGTCCCGTTTAACGATTATCCGGCTGTCGCGCAGCGGTGACAGCTTGCGAAAGAAGCCGCGGAACGTTCCGCCATCGACGTTTCACGCTTTTTACGCACGATTGTTACGCGAGTTACGTTCACTTTACGCAGAAGCTGGATTTCCTTTTTAAACTTAAAAAAAAGAATTCTAAAACTAAATAAAAATACAATTAATTATTCAAAATGTTAAATGAATAAATTTTGGCATTTTCGTTAAATCCAAAACTGACTGAAATTCTGACGAATTTGATCATATGATGACTGTAATTAACATGTAGAGAATGAACTGAGATCACATTTTTTCTTCCTTACACAAATTTTATTCCAAGATTTTCTTCTATTTCTAGAATTAAAACTAAATAATTTCAATAACTAAAAAGTTATGCTGAATCAGCGTGTACACTGCAGTATGCATGCTAGGCCAAAGGGTGGCGCTGTATGTCCAAAAACTCACAGGGGTAAACTAGGACTGTGAGAACAGAGGAAGATGATGGTGACTATGTGGACAGGTGATGGAGGCGTTGCCGGGAATGTTGATGGGAAAGTCTAGACGATGGGGGCGAGTTGAGGAAATGATGTCGGCACTTGTTACTGTCCACAAGGTCACTAAGGGGGTGTGCCTCCAGTCCTCCATCCTTTATCATTCCTGTTTATTTATGAAATACAGTAATACAGAAGTTGATGCATTATATCAACCCACTTTCCCTTCCATAGCAACTACAACTACCGCAACACTGGCCACAGCAACTATGCACATGATTTAAGTTGTGTTGGACTGTGTGTTTTGGACACAAGTGTGTGACGGACTTAACTGGTTTATCAGGTTACATAAAGTGGCTGTGATCCTTCAGTCCTGTCACTTCCTCCCCACAGGAGGGAGGAGAGAAGAAATAGACCGTGAAATCCAGAATCAATGCCTGCGCGGTGAAGGAAGATCGTCACCATGGAGAGAAAAGTCTTTTACTGGATATTCGTGCTTGGATGTTTGCATGAATCATTTGTAAAAGGTAAGATTGTTTCACCGCTTCCATCATATTTACCTTCCAGAACGGAACGTAGAGAGAGAAATCTGGGAAAAGTCAAACATGTCAATTTACGTTTGACAAATTCGATCACTTACGAGGTAACAAATAGCACTGAGGAGACGCCTCCTGATGTTTGCTTGGTGAATTCAAGTAAAACTCAAGTGCCTGAAAACACATTAACACAAATGTCTCATAGCCATCTTTAAATGATTAATAATTCTTAATATTAAAGCAAATATTGGGGAAGTTATTCCGCTAGGGTTGGGCAGAGGTGACGTAGTTGCTCAGTCAGTCGTCAGGTCCTCTGTCAAGGTCACTGGTGAATACAAATGGTTTGTGCTCTAAAGGAGGATTAAGGTTTTATAACCTTACAGTTAGGAAACAGAAAAACTCAAAACCATTTCACCAATTATCAACTAAAAGAGTGAAGCAAGCGTTTGATGGCAGTATTGCATGTGATGATGATGATGATGATGATGATGATGATGATACTGCATGCTCTTCAGCAACCGAGTCTCTGCCGCAAACCTCGTCAACGTCAGTCACAATAAATCCAAATGTGACGGCGCTAACTGCAGGAATCACCTCGTCCACTGCTGGTCTCAGCGCAGCAGCAACGCAGGACACATCTGTAGCCACCGATGACAAACCTGCTCCAACGACCACACGTGTCTCTGAAAAGACTCCAACAGGAACCCAGACACCTCTGGATCAAACCAGCACCGCTGCACAGTCAACAGTCGCAACTACAACTACAACCAACAAGGCTCCTCAGTCCCAAGATACAACAGAAACGATGACAACTGCATCCATTACAGCTACTGAGGAAACCACAGGCACAGCCCCACCTGCTGCCACTCCAACCTCATCAGCAGAAACTTTATCCACCTTCAACCCAACCACAAATACCACATCAGAAACAGCCACAAATACAAGATCAACAAGTGACCTCACTACAATGGAAACAAAAACTATGTCTCAGAACTTCTCACCACCCGACTCCACAACACAAGGTCTAACAAAGTACTGGACCCTCCAGTCCACCTCCTGCCTCCACAATGTGTCCAACGACTGCCTTCAGGCACAGTGTTTACAGAGACTCGACTACAGAGACACAGAGACAACACAACATCTGGTCAACAGGCAGCAACAACCCCAGTTGTAACAGCTACAAGTGGGGCCCCAGCTACTGCCACTCCAACCTCATCAGCAGAAACTTTATCCACCTTCAACCCAACCACAAAATACCACATCAGAAACATACAAACCTTGTCATCAAAACAACCTCACTACAATGGAAGTGGCGACCACATCTCAGAACTTCTCACCATCTGAATCAACATCAGAGGTTCTTAACAACAAGTAACAGACCCTCCTCCCCCTCCCTGCCTCCCTGTGTGTCCAACTGCTTCAGCTCCATCATCAGCTACAACCAAGGGCACTGCAGAAGTCACTAGTTCATCTGCAGACACAACTACTGCCACTCAACAGCCACTTTGTCTCCAACAACTGATGCAGCATCCACCATTGACCCAACTATAAACCAAACAACAGAGACAGTCACACATCCATCATCACCCAATGAAGTGACTACAACCGCCCAACAACTACGATCTCAGAACTTCTCACCATCTGAATCACCATCAGAGGATGTAACAACTGGTACTGGACCCTCCAGTCCACCTCCTGCCTCCACAATGTGTCCAACGACTGCACCTTCAGCCACAGTGTTTACAGGAACTCCGACTACAAGACACAGAAGACAGCACAACATCTGGTCCAACAAGAGCAGTAACAACCCCAGTTGTAACAACTACAAGTGAGACCCCAGCTGCTGCCACTCCAACCTCATCCAGCAGTTTGATGGCAGTGTGCATGTGATGATGATGATGATGATGATGATGCTGCATGCTCTTCAGCAACCGAGTCTCTGCCGCAAACCTCGTCAACGTCAGTCACAATAAATCCAAATGTGACGGCGCTAACTGCAGGAATCACCTCGTCCACTGCTGGTCTCAGCGTGTAGCCTAGCCAGAGGACATCTGTAGCCACAGGTGACAAACCTGCTCAACGACCACACGTGTCTCTGAAAAGCATCCAACAGGAACCAGACACCTCTGGATCAAACCAACACACTGCACAGTCAACAGTCGCCTTCCACAACTACAACCAACAAAGCTCCTCAGTCCCCAAGATACAACAGAAACGATGACAACTGTCATTACAGCTGCAAAAAGAGCCACAGGCACAACCCACCTGCTGCCACTCCAACCTCATCAGCAGAAACTTTATCCACTAGCCCAACCACAAATGCCACATCAGAAACAGCCACAAATACAAGATAACAAGTGACCTCACTACAATGGAAACAAAAACTATGTCTCAAACTTCTCCTACCGACTCCACAACACAGGTCTAACAACTGGTACTGGACCCTCCAGTCCACCTCCTGCCTCCACACTGTGTCCACCAACTGCACCTTCAGCCACAGTGTTTACAGAGACTCCGACTACAGAACCTGAAGACAACACAACATCTGGTCCAACAAGAGCAGCAACAACCCCAGTTGTAACAACTACAAGTGGACCCATTTGCTGCCACTCCAACCTCATCAGCGAAACTTTGTCACCTTCAACCCAACCACAAATACCATCAGAAACAGCCACAAATACAAAAGATCAACAAGTGACCTCAGTACAATGAAACAACAACCTAGTCTCAGAACTTCTCACCACCGACTCCACAACACAAGGTCTAACAACTGGTACTGGACCTCAGTCCACCTCCTGCCTCCACACTGTGTCCAACAACTGTACCTTCAGCCACAGTAACTCCAGAAATCACAACTCCAACTACAGAACCTTCTACTCTGATTCCAGCAACAGGAACCATATCCACCATCAACCCAACCACAAATAGCCAACCAGTGAGGTCCTAAACCCAACATCATCAAACGACCTCACTACAATGGAAACGGCAACCACATCTCAGAACTTCTCACCATCTGAATCAACATCAGAGGATGTAACAACTGGTACTGGACCTCAGTCCTCCTGCCTCCACAATGTCGTCCAACGACTGCACCTTCAGGCACAGTGTTTACAGAGACTCTGACTACAACACAACATCTGGTCAGCAAAACGTAACAACCCCAGTTGTAACAACTACAAGTGGGGGCGGCTGCTGCCACTCCAACCTCATCAGCAGAAACTTTATCCACCTTCAACCCAACCACAATACCCATCAAGAGAAACAACCACAAATACAAGATCCAACAGAACAACCTCACTACAATGGAAACAACAACTACGTCTCAGAACTTCTCACCATCTGAATCAACATCAGAGGATGTAACAACAAGTAACGGACCCTCCACTCCCCTCCTGCCCCCTCCTAATGTGTCCAACTGCTTAACTTCAGCTCCATCAGCTCAACTACAACCAAGGGCACTGCAGAAGTCACTAGTTCATCTGCAGACACAACTGCTGCCACTCCAACAGCCACTTTGTCTCCAGCAACTGATGCAGCATCCACCATTGACCCAACTATAAACCAAACAACAGAGACAGTCACACATCCGTCATCACCCAATAAAAGTGACTACAGCAGCAACAACTTCCGGTCTCAGAGACTTCTCCATCTGAATCAACATCAGAAGGTGCCAACAACTGGTACTGGACCCTCCAGTCCACCTCCTGCCCTCCACGCAGCCAATCCACCAACTGCACCTTCAGCCACAGTACTCCAGAAATCACAACTCCAACCACAGACCTTCTACTCTGATTCCAGCAACAGGAACATATCCACCATCAACCCAACCACAAATAGCCAACCAGTGAGTCCCACAAACCCAACATCATCCGCGACCTCACTACAATGAAGCTTGGCAACCACATCTCAGAACTCTGCCATACAGATCAACATCAGAGGATGTAACAGCAGTACTGGACCGCCAGTCCACCTCCTGCCTCACAATGTGTCCAACGACTGCACCTTCAGGCACAGTGTTTTACAGAGACTCTGACTACAGAACCTGAAGACAACACAACATCTGGTCCAACAAGAACGCTTAACAACCCCAGTTGTAACAACTACAAGTGAGGCCCCAGCTGCTGCCACTCCAACCTCATCAGCAGAAACTTTATCCACCTTCAACCACAAATACCCTCAGAAGCAGCCACAAATACAAGATCAACAAGTGACCTCAGTACAATGAAGCAACAACTCGTCTCAGAACTTCTCACCATCTGAATCACAAGACAAGGTCTAACAGCTGGTACACTGGACCCTCCACTCCCCTCCTGCCTCCCACTCTGTCTCAACTGCTACTTCAAGCTCCATCATCTCCAGCTACAACCAAGGGCACTGCAGAAGTCACTAGTTCATCTGCAGACACAACTGCTGCCACTCCAACAGCCACTTTGTCTCCAACAACTGATGCAGCATCCACCATTGACCCAACTATAAACCAAACAACAGAGACAGTCACACATCCGTCATCACCCAATAAAGTGACTACAGCAGTAACAACTACGATCTCAGAACCTGCCACCCGACTCCACAACACAAGGTGTAACAACAGTACTGGACCCTCCAGTCCACCTCCTGCCCCCTCCGCACTGCCTCCAACTGCCTTCAGCTCCATCATCCAGCGACTACTTTGATTACAGCAACTCCAGCCAGTACACTGCCACAAACTACACACCTCCCGGTTTCTCCAAAGTCATCTTTATCTCCAACAACTACCTTCAGCCTCACAACTCCAGCTACAACCAAAGGGCACAGAAGAGTCACTAGTTCATCTGCAGTATCAGCACCAGCACAGAAAGCAGACCTTCTGTTTCAGCCAGCACCATCCAGCAGGACTGTAGAACGCACAACTGGAGGAACAACTGCAGCTCCAAGCTCACACTCCAACCACAGGTGTAATAACATCTGCAGCACAACTGCCACTCCAGCAACCACTTTGTCTCCAACAACTGATGCATCAGTAAATATGACACAAACAACAGAGACAGTCACACATCCATCATCACCCAATAAAGTGACTACAGCAGCAACAACAACTACGTCTCAGAACTTCTCACCATCTGAATCTACAAGACAAGGTGTAACAACTGGTACTGGACCCTCCAGTCCACCTCCCTGCCTCCACACTGCCTCCAACTGCTAACTTCCCAGCTCCATCTCCAGCGACTACTTTGATTACAACAACTCCAGCCAGTACACCTTACAAACTACACATCTCACGGTTTCTCCAAAGTCATCTTTATCTCCAACAACTGCAACTTCAGCCTCCACAACTCCAGCTACAACCAAGGGCACTGCAGAGTCACTAGTTCATCTGCAGCCACAACTGCTGCCACTCCAACAGCCACTTTGTCTCCAACAACTACGTCTCAGAACGTCTCACCACCCGACTCCACAAAACAAGGTCTAACAACTGGTACTGGACCCTCCAGTCCACCTCCTGCCTCCACACTGCCTCCAACAACTGCAGCTTCAACCACAGTGTTTAGGGAAACTCCAACAGAAGGCAGAACAACTGCTGGACCAATAACAGGTCCACCGTTAATTCTAACAACTGGAGAAGCCACAACTGCAGGTATGTGATTTGCTATTTTTCCTGATATAATTTCAGTGAAAACATCATTTGCTTGACTGATCTTTCCTCTCCACGGTTTGTTTTCAGTGGCACATCTACAGGTGAGGATAAGCTCTTACGGAGAGCTCAGCAACTCTACCATCATCACACTCGTTGAACAGGTGTGTACAGAAGAATGGTGCTAATCTAAGACTGTAGATTGAATGGAGAAGATAAACTCATCTGGTTTCTGTTCGGGCTGACAGTTTTTCAGAGAGCAGCTAAATGGAACAAAGCACTCGGCCACAGTGACGAACATCCAAAGGATTCCGGCCGTCCCATAAAAGCATCAGCAGGACAGACTTCATCCATACTGGTGTTGCTCTCTGAAGCATAACTTAATCCTGCCACTCAATCAAAATCACGAAAGCAGCGTTTTTGAATAGCTTTAAGTAAGGTACAGTATGTCGTATCAAGTGGTACAGCAGAAATTAAACTCCAAAAAAGCAACCTGATCCCTCAACGAGGCTGTATCTGCAACCGCTGTTGCCAAGCTGGGTAAGCAAGACACATTTCGCCTTAACCAGCAACAACAAAAGTCTTGGAGAAATCCCATAATGATTGACAAAAACACTGCTAAGACTTCCGTTTGTGGTTACCGACAAAATCAACAAGTCAGAATCCCAGAATCTGTTTAATCCAGAGCTGAAATCTGAAGAAACGCTAACGTTTGTTTTAGGGGAGAAGTTGTGCAATTAAACCTAAAAATATTCCAGGATAAAGGACAAAGTGTGAGTCGTCCTGTGCTCCACATTAATAATTAAGCATGGCTGTGTGGTTTTGAATATTTGCCCTCAGTTCTAACTCTGATGTTTTCCATATTCGTGTTTTTACTTCCTGCTTTTATTCAGATCAAAGCTCATCAATCCTGGGAGCTCAAAGACTCTTTAACATAAATAAAAGTTTTTTTGCTCCGTGACTTTTTTTTTTTGTAACTGAAATGAAAATCATTGATAGAATGAATATTTTAAGCATCTACTGAGACATTTTCTTTCAAATCTTCAGGTTTATATTTTATTTCTACTTTACATCAGTCTTGATTTCAAGTGATTTGCAATTACAACATTAAATATTGCCAGATTCAATCAAATGCTTGACAGGAAGCAGGAAACCGGTGGGTGTCGAGTTGGACTTGGTGTTCCACTGGTTGAATTAGATCGATCGGCCACCAGGGGGTGCTCCAGGTGTCTTCAGCACACATGTATGGCGAAGGAACACAGCATAAAATCAAGGAGCACAATTGTTTTTAGTGAATTAACAACATTTTCATGCTGCAGTATTGAATCAATTTCCTACAAGTGTGACTTGTCAACCCTGGAACAAAGTAATCTGACCTGTGAAAAAGAATATTTAAGAGCTGCTCATTCCAAAACTGGAAGAGCAGCTTTCTCACTGCTGCTAACCACTTCACTGGAAGCAACAGTTCCTGGTTTCTCATCTCATAAACTGTTATCAGTCAGTTTCCATCATCTCCTCGAAAAACAACTGAAACCTGTCTCAACGCTTATCCCCTTCTCTGTCCTGACTTGTAAAACTACGAGTGCCTTTGTTCAGATAACTTTTGGAAAGTTAATAAAATGCTTCGAAGATTTCGGTTTGATTTTGATGTAATAACTTAATTAACTCTGACCTATAAAGTCCTTCATCAGCAGGTCATGACTGCCAGGTCAGCCCTGGGCCTCGTGCACGGCTCTGCTGAGCAGCATCAGCAGGTCAGCGGCCACCGCCACTCCCCTCGGCAGGAAGAGCTCCAGAGGGCGCGCTGAGGCGTAGGGCAGGCGCACTCGTGGCTCGCTCTCATCCTGGGACGTTAATTCAGGGAAAAAGAAGAATTTTGAATCTGTCGTCTTCTGCTTCTGTGTTGTTCAGTGTAGCTCTAACTTCCTCTAACGTGAATTTATTTAAATATTGATTACAACACTGCCTCCTAGTGGCCAAACCTGGTGTGCTAAAAATGAATTATCAACCTGGGAGTAAAAACGCAGAGAGATCAGTGTAGGAAGGCCATGTGGAGGGAGACGCTCAGCCCCGGTGATGAAGGTCAGCAGGTCCTCCAAGGAAAAATCTGTGCCACCACCTGACAAAGAACACTGAGATTTCTCAGAAACAAACGCGAGTCATCTCAAAAGGCCTGCTTGCCTTCTCCATCCCTCCCTTCTTACCTCTGACCTCTTCCAGAGCAGTCTCCCAGTGTCCGACCGTTGCTTCCTCAGCTGACCTCAGCCGGCCCTCTGACTGACTGTAGCAAACGGTGAAAAGCCGTTGGAACTCGGGCCGGGTCAGCGGGTGCTGCGGTACGCTTGTCATCACCGGCACAAACATCTCCCAGCGCGACTCCATCACATCCCACAATCCTCCACAGCTGTTCAGGCCATCCCTAAACTGGAAAATCATACTGGCCACCCTGCAGAGGGGGGAGGACGACTGCGTCTCCATGAACTCCTTCACTTTATTCAATAAAACACTCAAGTCGTCAAGCGCCAGAAGATAATCTCAGGAGTTTTGCACCACTTTGGAGCTTTAACACAAAGTCTGAATGAACATTTTAAAACAAACACTCAATAAGCAGAAAAGAGTGTATTTTAAAGTGGGCTTGAATGAGTAAAAACTCCACTAACCTACCTGTGGTAAATATAATGTTTGACCACGCTGCTGTAGATGGCTGGAATCTCATCCGACTGTTTGAGGCAGATCCCACAGCTCAAAACCCAGTCACGCAAACTGGGAGACAGCGCGCTCACGTCAGCGCAGGAGCGCAGCTACAGGACGAGAGCGGGTTACTGAGCGCGTGCGTGCGTGCGCGTGCGTGCGTGCGTGCGCGTGCGTGCGTGCGTGCGTGGTTGTTACCTGCTGCAGTCGGCTCTGCACCTCGGTATTGACGACGTCGCGCCAGCTGAAATCCTCCAAAGACGGAGTGTGGCTGCACATCAACTGTTGCAACAAAACCATTAAAAGGGGAACTCAAAGCCAGCGGCAGAGTGTGCGGCGCAGCTAGCACGGGAAATTTACTAGAAACACGTGGTTCCGACCTGGAAGAGTGCAGGGTGCAGACAACGAGGCCCAGGTCCGCCATGAGCCAGAGACCAACCAATCAAAACGCCCGCTTTGTGATACATCCTCATTTCAAGAGCTGCGAGGTCATAGGTCAACAACAGACGCCCGGGAAGACCCTCGAACAGTGGACTTTCCTGCAGGCCCATCATAACTAACCTGGGCGAGGAAACACACCAAACTTACTCTGATTTATTTCCTTTTTTTGCATGCAAAAGGCAGCCGTTACCTGAAGAACTCTCTGATTGGCCCATTGCCGTCAGTCTCCTCCCCCCTGAAGGAGACGACGGGCGTCTTCCTGAAACAGAAGCTGGGCCTCGCCACCGCCTTCAGGGCACCGTGGAGGAGGTCGCCCCTCTTCACATGGATGTGGATCTCTTCATCTGGATGCGTGTTCTCCTGCCGGTACAGGCGTAGCAGCCCGTCCAGCGTGACCTGCAGGGCGGAGTCAACGGGGAATTCTGCAGGGCGGAGTCAACGGGGAATTCTGCAAAGCTTCACTCAGAGGTGAATTCATTCAGCTGGCTTCCGGAAATAATCTCACCTCCTCAGCAGTCTGCCACCGGTCCTCATCCAGGCAGCGCGCCGTGATGCCGTCCACACAAAACCTCCTTCCAATCCACACAAGATTATCATTCACGAGATAATCCAAAGATTTTAATCTGCTCTAATGGGAACAATTCATCATTTACCTGTTTTTCAGAGATTTGTCAGGTTCTGCCTTTAAAAAAAATAATTAAAGTTTAATATTTTTGATATAAAAGGCCAGTTTAGCCAGGCTAGCCCATCTGTACTGTGTCCCAGTATGACCAGCCCAATTCCCCTCTCTGTCCCACCATGCTGATGGGGGGGGTCATCTTACCTGTGTGTAGTCCAGGTGACTGAGGACATACAGAGGTCCGTGTTCACAGATCCCGAGCACCTGTGCTCCAGTCCAGCCCTGTGCTGGGGTTTCTGGGACAAACACCACGCTGGAGCCCTGCACACGCTAAAACCCCGACACGCCGTCACCTCTGACCTGCGGCATGAGTGTTAGAGGGAGGGAAATAACCTCCACACACCTGCAGGAAGGTGAAGGACAACTTGTGTCCTGCTGGTTTTATGAACCACCTGCTGAGGAACAACACCAGGCAGTTCTGCATCTGCGTGGCCGACCAGTCCGAGTCGATGGTGACGCGTGCGCTCACGCCCGGAGAGGCTGTGTGCTTGAGGTGCCGAACTGATTGTCTGTAAAGAACAGAACCAGAACGGGTGAATCCAGACGGCTGGCTGGTCCCCGCCCCGCTCGGGGAGTCTCACCTGTCCAGGTGTGCCAGGTATCCACTGGGAAGACAAATCACGTCTTTGACCACCAGTCCGGCGTTCTGCGTCACTCGCTTCCATTTAAGTGACGCAACCTTATTGAACGGCTGCAGCAGATAAACACAAACAGTTTCTAGTAGGTTCGGGTTGCCTTTGAGTCGACAGATAGACAAGGGTCGTGGTTTTACCTTCACCGACTTTTTCCCGGTCACTCTGTGGGAGGGAAACATCTGGATGAAGGTAAGAAAACAGTCAACATCCCATCCCATCACTGCACATCAACGCCCCCGGAGCGTTTCTAACCTGCATTTCTATCCCAGTTTCCTCCGTCTTTCCTGGGAGCGGGCCGAGGAGCTTCAGCCCCTGGTGGGCCCGAGGCTCCGCTTGGGCTTTGGATGGATTGGGGCTTGTTTGGGTCTGAACAGGCAGCTCTGGGCCGTCTTCATCCTCGTCATCGATGACCAGAGGATGTTTGAGGTATCTCTGTTCAACGCAGGAACAACATCCTCCAGCGTCTGTACTTGTTTCCTTACTATGAAAATCAGCTTTTTCATATAAAAGTAATTATTAATCTATCGGTTCTTAATCATCCAGCAGATCACAGGACCGCAGGTCAACATCGTCGGTAAATCTGGGGCGACTGTGACGTTTCCTCAGATTCAGACTCACCTGCTTGGGGGTGTATTTTTCCGGCTGCTCCTCCTCCTCCGGCGCCGTTTGGATCTCCACACACGACTCCACTGAGGAGAATAACTCCATCTCGATGTTTTCTGTGATGATCATCATTGCGGTTTTCCTCTCAGTCCTCATCCTGTTTCAGCGTAGACTTCTTGTCGTTTCTTTTATCTTCTTTTTCTGATCCTGCAGACTCTTCTGGAGCTGATGAGGCGATGGTGGTCTCACAAACAGCCAAGATTTCATCAGTACAAGCTGTGAGCTTCCAGAGCCTGGAGCTGTGATTGGCTCCGAGTGCTGACCTGGGCTGTGATTGGCTCTCCGCCACGTTCTTCCACGCTGATTGGTTGACAGCTATGTGAAGCAGCTTTGATTGGTTGAGCAGCGTCATGTTTGATTTTTCCTCTTTCTTCATGATAAATTTGAGTTTTGAAAAGGTTTGTGAGGTCATACATTTTCCCAACAAAATTATAAATAAAGATTATATATTTTTTGGGTTTTTTTATGAATAAAACTGACAAAAAAAAGTCTCAGTATTGACTCCATTGTCTTTCTGAAACTGCACCCTCAGCAGTCTCCAATCAACAGCAAACTTTAACCCAACGGCCGCTTTGTATACGAGATTAAAGACTATCAGGGTAAAAACGTTTGCTCAACACACACAGAGCCTGAGCTGATGCAGTCATCGTCGCCATCACTGCCGCTTCCAATCTGATGACCTCTGACATCTTTGATTGTCTCAGAAGTAACTGATCAGAGCACAAAATGATCAATGATCAGGCTTAATAAATAACCAGGAAGGAAACCTTTAGCAAAACGACTGCTGAGCTAAACAAAGAGCTACGTTTCAGTTGCTGCATCATCATTTTTATTACATTATTGTCCTTAAATATTAAACATTTACAATATGGCCATAAAGAAGATGCATGCAAATAACTGAATACTCATCTGACCTGCAGACCTGCTTCTTTACTGTCTTTATACATCCTGCAGGTTTGTTTATTAAAAAAAAAAATGGCTTACGATTCTTTAAAACCAGCATTAACCGTCTTTCGACCAGTCTAGTGTCATAAAAAAAATCTAGTAAAACAGACAAAAAAAATATTCAACAGTTAAAAAGTCCTCTGAGATGTGTGTGTGTGTGTGTGTTCAGGTGGGCAACTGTCTTAGGCTGCACGCCAGCAGGTGTGGCAGGAAGTAAGAGGCGGTGCCGTCGTCAGGGATCAACTCCAGGAACTCCGCAGGGCTCATCTCCGTGGAGACCACCACCAGCGTCTCTGTTGTGGTGAGAAACAGACGTTTTGAAGAGCTGAACTTGGACGAGACGCCACAAATGTCTCCGTTTACTGTTTCGGGGAAGCGCTTCTACCTTTGAGAGCGGCCAGTAAGATGCTGTTATCTGATGAAGCTCTCGTCCTGTTGCAGAGCTCAGGGAGCAGCTTCTGCCACCAAAACACCTTCACACACGAGACGGGTTACACGAGGGCTTTTAAAAAGACAAAACCTCACCACTCTGGTCAGCACGCACCATGTTTTTGTCTTGTAGGTGGTGGTTGGCGTAGGCTATAATGGCCTGAGGACATCGGTCCAGCAGTTTTTCAATGCTGCTTTCATAGTGCCCCCTCCTGGTGGCACACAGGAGGTGCAGGCTGAAGCCCCATACCGTGTCTCTGGACAGAGGCTCCAACAGCGGAGCGATGGAGTCCACCGACAGCGAAGGTCCACACAGGAGAGACTGCAAGGACGGGGAAAGGATCGCTCTTTAATGTCACCACCTTCCAGATTCTCCTGGCGTCTGTCGCCAGATTACCTGCAGTTTGTGGAGCGCCTCCTGGTCGTGGGAGCTGGCGGTGTAAGGTGGATTAAGAACAGCGAGCCAGGGGTACAGAGCACCGTAATGGGAGCAGGAGTTGATCTAAAATCCAAACATGGCGCTTACAGAATATTCAAATTCACCCTGAGCAGGAAAACTGGGATTAGAGGGGAGATTTTCAGCTGCTTTACCAGATCTTCAGCGTTCCTCAGCGGCCTGCGTCTGGAGGCCGAAGGCTGAGAGCCGGGCTGCGTGTCCGAGTTCGTCAGACGATCAACGTAGACGCACGCCAGTCGGAACAGAAGCTCCTGGATGATGGCTTCCTGCGAGGAGGCCATAAGAACGGCCTCCCAGAAGTCCACCAGCAAACACCCCTCACAGCCCAGCTCCTAAAAACACACCCTTTCATACATGCTGCTGATTCTCTTTCTATCTGTCCCAGGGGAGGGTGCAGGGCTTGGCTAATGGAGGCGGGGGGTCACCACAAACCTTGAATATGTGATCCGCTTGCTCCAGCTTGACTTTATTGTTTTCATGCAGTCCCACCATGGCAGCCACCAGCAGGCCCGGCAGGGACTTCATCAGCTGCTGCGTCAAGGCTGCGGGGCGGACACGGGTGGGCCGGCCACCTCCTCCACCATGCACCAACAGCCTCGGCTCTTCGATGAAGCCGTACACCAGAACCATCTGAAAACATGGGCATGGGTACGCGCGCACACACGCAGATTAAAGCAGGGATTAAAAGGGAGGGTCAACTCAATCGATCGCTCTTACCTCGGCGTGTCGGCCTATCAGCTGTGTGTACTGGGCCAGGTCATCCAAACGCAGAGTCATGGTAGCCATGGTGATGGTCAACGTGACAGACACGCCCATCGTGTCCTCCAAATGCTGCAGGATTTTCAGGGTCCGGGCAGGACTGATGTTGACCATCGATGGACTGGCGCACACGCCGACCAGCTGCGAGGGCTCCGATTGGCTGAAAATGTCAACGACCTCATCAGCTGTTTCCTGCAGAGGGAATTCAATGTGAATTTGAAATGAATCCATTTGAATCAAAACAGGGCAGGTTGTCCTTGTGATGCCTCTCAAAGAGCACAGCTAACACAAACACACCTGGCTCAGCTTCTGCTCCGTTTCTTCTAACAGGTAATGTTTTAGGTAAAACAGGAAGCCGGGACCGTACGCGCGGGGGCTGCTGGGAAGCGGGCGGTTCCTGGCGATGATGTCTGTGACCGACAGAGCAGACATCCTGTAGTACGGCAAAGCCAGGTGACAGTCCTTCTGACTGCTCCTATCAACGCAGGCAACAGCAGCCGTTAGCAACTACAGTTTATAACAACAGTAATTACACATCCAAGAACTTTCATATCCACCAACAAAACCACAGAATTAGCTGCACCTCTGTCTACATTCAGTTCATCAGCTGTAATAAGTTTTTTTTTTTCCTAGAATGTAATTTTGGATGGATTTTAACTACAACAGTCATTGCTAATATACATTTAGAGGCTGTTAAGACACATTGAAATGCAGGAGCTGCCTGAGGTCGTGGAAGCTGTTCACGGGCATTTTCTCTGTCTGACCTGCTGAAACAGTCTCCCAGCTGTGCACAGTTTTGCGTCAGAGCTTTGTCCAGCTCTCCGTGGTTCTTCTCTTTTTGTGGCTCTGTGTGCTGAGACTCTGCAGTGCCTCCTTCAGAACTCTGCTGCTCTGCTCCTCGTTGGAGTAAAGCGGCCCGGAGGAGGATGTGGGCTTCACTGAGGAGGTGCCAAAGACTGTGGGCCTGCGTGGTCTCCGCATAACGCTGACTGTATTCAACCTGAGCGAGACACAAAGGGACTGTACTTGATAATAATACACCAGGTTTGGCTTGGTTAGCGCCAAGACAGCTAGTTAGCGTACAGAAATACCCCAGTCGGCCACAGGAGTGTGACTTTTACCATTTCTTGGTACAGAGCGAGCGGTGTGATGGCGTCGACCACATACAGGTTCCAGCCGTGTCCCACTTTGCTGGGTTCTTTGGGAGATGAGAGAGTCCACTTCCTGCTCCTAAAGGTCGGAGGTCGCATGTCACAAAAAAGGACAAGGAGCCAAACCTCAAGTTCTAAACTGTTAGATTTGAGCGCATAAACATAACAGTTGAACCAACAGAATAATCCAACAACTGGCAGAAGTACACGAGCATGTCACGTGTCGTCGTTAATGTCTTCAAGTCGTCGGGTCTGACTTCAGTCCAGGGGCCAAGCCCAGTTCTACCCTCAGCCCTAAGAGAGCTTCTCCATTCGTCTTCATCATTTCAGGGACTGTGTAGCTCTTCCCCTCCAAACGTGAACGCACAAACCAACTCTTTGTGTGTTTCACGACAATCGTGAGGAGAAGGCCGAGGGAGAGAAAGTGGGATGTGAAGGGGAGGTTGGAGAAATGTGCACTGCAGTTCATGCTGCGGGACAAAAGTTCCTCTGTAATCATCTTCAAATGACAGCGATCTGCAGGTTATCGCGCTGGTGGCTCCAGGAAAACAAGATTAGTTTGTCTCACACAGACTACAGGGTCAGTTAGCAGGTTATGACTGGATAAGTTGGGGAACTAAAACGAGGGCTGTTAAATCTTATAGACCAAGCTGTATAGGTACACAGAAATATCCATCTGAATATAATAAGCAGTTATTGGTGGTCATGTTATGGTCTAATCCAGCTTCTGTACAGGTCTAAAGGGTTGAATGTTCAAAAATTTGTCATAAAAAGATAAAAGTGGGGGAGGAAGTCGGGCTATTTAAGTATTTCTTTATATTTAAATATGTTTAGTCTTCGGGTAAACCTTTATTATCCACACTTGATGAGGAATATTTCAGGGGGTTCCTGCAGCTTGGCCTTAATGTGACAGCAGAGACTGAGGAAGGGGTGGGGGGGATACGGGTGGGGGTGGATGTTGGGTTTGTCTTACAGGAAGGGGCGTGACAAAAGGCTCTCCAGAGCCGGCGAGGTAGCGGGATCGATTCCCACTGCCTGGAAGACACCAGTCAGCATGGTGTGCTCTTTCAACTCGCTAAAACAACGACAACACACAGTAAACAGGTTTATAAATGTATGTGCACACACACACACACACACACACACACAGACCCCAGATATTCCTGACTGTACTGTTATTAGCCATGGCAGTGTGTGTTTAAATGTATGCATGCGCGCGTCATCATACAGGCCTCTGCGCTGCCTGGTCCGTTCAGCCTCCTCTGGTGTGTCGGAGTCGGTGGTGGACAGCAGGATGACATGACGGCCAAAACCAGTCAGGGAGCGCAGACCAATGAACACCTGCGACCGCAGGGCACACACTTCAAGGTTGCTGGGTGGACAGGCCTTCACACACACACACACACAAAAACACAATTTCAGCTAGAAATATATATATTTTTGTCCACTAGAGGGCAGACACTGGCTATAAGATGTATCAGGTAAATTAGCTCAGACCTTCATGGTGGTATCAATGTAGGGGTCCTCAATCCTGGCTGCTACGGCTGCACAGCGCACAGTGAAAGACTGCAACGCATTCCTGTCAGGCAAAAAAAATAAAGACAAATTTTTTTTCGTGTCTCGTGTTTTCGTGTCAAACTGTTGGAATACTAGTGAAAGGCAAAGTCAACCATCATACTTGGTGATGACGTGTAACAGGTAGTCTGTTAGCACCGCCTCCAGGACCTTGTCTGGGTAATGATAGGTTGACAGGAGCTCAACGCCACCTTTAAGGCTGTACAGGTAACCGGTGGTGGGGAGAGAGAAGAAGCAAAAGATGCAAGCTGGTTCCTCCTCAGTCACTGACTGTTTACCTGGAGACACAAAACCAGAACATCTTTACGCCGCTGCTGTATTTCAGTAGTCCTGGTTATGGGTTACTGACTGGTGAAGATCGGGTGCAGCTGCAGGGAGTGGAGCTGAGTCTCATCCACGCTGCATCCTTGGAAGAAGTCCGGAGTTAGTCGCCTGCAAGCAGAAATGCACGAGTGAAACACGTCACATGGCAGGAACATGCGTGTGAACAGGTTCTCAGACACACCTGAAGAGCACGTATGAGAGCGTGTACTGTCCCCGGTCCTCCAGCCCCATCTTTTCCATGCTGACGGTGATGTCACAGTCTTTAGCTCGGTCACCCAGCAGCTCCAAGTGTCTCGGGATGAACAGAAAATCTGCCTGGTCTTCCAGAGGATCTTCTGCACGCACACACACACACACACAAGTAGTTTCAGCAACTGGGTGTCTGGGTCAATCCCACAGGGTCGGAATGGGACAGGAGTGACGACGACGTGCTTCCTCATCACATCACACTTCTATGACAGGCTCTTAAAATCAGACACATAAACATTAAAATATACGCTGAGAAGAAGCAACTTACCCGCAGAAGCAGGTCCAAGTGAGATGAAAGGGGGAAAAAGGAAATATTAGAACTGGTCACATGATTACACTGGCTTTCTTGAATAAACCTGACTGGTTATAGTGGGACAGGGAGAAGCATTTGACTGGTTACGGTGCAAAAAAAAGCAACAAACGGACTGCTGACGCAGAGCTAGAGAATTAATTAACTGGTTAGAGTCAACATAACCATCATGTCTCTCAACATGCTGAAAGTTTTCAGAGGAATTTTCAGGCTCTTCCATGACTGGAATAAACGTCTGCCTTTAGCAGCCATCCCATTTGTGTTGGCACTAACCTTTAGGTGGGTCTGACAACGACGACCACGCTTCTGGGGTTTTATTTTCTGGTGCTGCATCTAGTTTCAAAACCAGCACCTCCACCTCTGCCTGCACTGCCACATATCCGCCACACAGCGCCACCTGGCGGGGGGAGCAGGTATGTATTTTGAGTGATTGAAATGGTGTTAGGTACTTGGATGACTGTGTGTAGTGGGAAAATATTACCTGTTTTGGCTTAAATTTTGGAAGATGGAGAAGAACTGATCGTTCAAAATCCAGGATGGAAACATTTACGGCTGAACTTGATGTGTGATCTGAAATCAGAGGACAAATAACAGAGTCAACAAAAATGCCTGGTTACATAACTGTTCATCTCCACACACAGCAGAAATCCACAGCACATTTTAGACTTCACAGCCCTGAAATGTGTTCATGGTTATGCTAAACGATCAGACTACCTTGACTGGGAGTCTGTCGAGAGGTCGGCCAGGTGCTCTGAAGGATCTGCTGACTCTGTATCTGCTGGATTTCCCGGACAAAGAAACCCATCAGACACTCTTTGATTCATCTAGTTCGATGAAGAGATTAACAGGTGGATTCTTACCAGGCTCTGCTGGTTCTGTCTCCTGAGTGTAAAGAGAACTAAAGTGCTCTCACAGGCCACCAGAAGGTCTCCAGATATGGGACAACATGCCACAGCAACAGGGCGCTCAGACAGAGGGATCTCGATGATCTCCGTCTGAACTCCACTCCGCAGAGACGCCCCACGCAGGAGGTGGCCCAACAAACGCACCCCCACGCGAGCCTTCTCCTCAGCCTGGGTAGAGAAATGAACATGTTACTGGACGAATCCAGAAAAAACAGATCTGTCAATCTGTACCTGGTAGCGCCAGTTGGTGTATGCTCTGAGGTAGGTGGCGTTATTTTTTTCCTCAATAGTCACCAGGTAGTCACCTGGATGAGACGAGGAGAACAAACTTGAAGTTACTGAAGGAATAAACCTACAAACACCGTTACCACTTGTTCTGAGCCCAAACGTAAAATAGATGAAGGTGAAGAGAATCAGAGGCTGATCCAGGAACAGTTTTCTTACCTATCTTGCTGTGCTTGATGCTCTTCACAGCACCCATGGTTGCGAAGCGGCAGATGAGCGGGCAGCCCTCCTCCTCCACGGTGTAGGCCTCCACCTTTATTCAGGTAAACACATGACAACAAACTCAGCAAGACTAGAGACCTGAATTAGCTCATAATGCTTTTATTGAAAAGACATGCCCAGATTAGATGTTGTGAGATGACTTTATTAAGGATTTTATTAATTATTTTCACATTTCCATGATGCTTTATTAAAAGTCTTGTACTTGTTAGTTTGAGTCATAAATTCTGAAGTGGAAACTGAAAACGTAACAGTTTATACTACCTTACAGCCTCCATTGGCTACTACGAACAGCGCACCACCTCCGCAGCAGACCAGCCCAGGTTCCTGCTCCACCTGTACGACAGAGGCTGCTTGTAAAAGCCCGACAGAGATTTTGAGTTGAAGGGATCAGACTCCTGTTATCACCTGTACAATCCGCTGGGAGGAGAAAGGATGGCAGTTGTACACATGCACCATGGTTGCCTGTCTTTGTTGGCCAGGAACTGCATTTAGCACCTGTAACATGAAATCAAAACACTTCAGAAACATGTAGACCTAGAATCCCTCTGTTTAACCTTGATTTAAATAAAGTATATATACACACAATTTAGTGCGTAAACACAATTATCACTGAATATATTACTTTCCCCCCAGTTCATATGTTTTATCAAATTCTCTTCATTAACATTACATGGATTCCATTTATGTGACTAAAAGTAGGTTAGAAATAAGGAAGTAAACGTTTGTTTACATGTGGCAGAAATAGTTCATAGTTGTGGAGAATCCAAGTATATTGTTTACTACTGAATTATATTCCATGGATTACATTCCATACCGTCGTAGTATGTGAATGGAATAATAATTTATTCCTATTCTTTCTGTTTAAATAGTACATTAGTAAAAAACTCTAACCATAACTAGCTGCTAAGTACAGCCCGAGAATCCGGAGCAGTGTGTCTCTAATCGATATCACATGCCGCGGTCTTGTGAGAGGCGGACAGTCTGCCCTCACTTCTCTTCTCTGTAAAACTCCTCACATGCACCTTAAAGATTGAACAATCTTTTACTGAAGAGATTTAACACATTATTTTCGAACCTGCTTGACTCCTGGCTCGGTGGGCCTTTCTCCGCTTCACCTCTTCTCGCTCTCGCCGCTGCAGTTTATTGACTTCTCACGCCGTAAAGCAGGAAGTGAAGCGTAAACCACAACAGCAAAGTTCCCGCCCACTCAGCGTTTTGATTGGACAATTTTCCTGTCTGTATTACAACGGATGCGCTTATTGGATATTCGGAGATCTGAAATTACAACCAAATTTCATTTCTTTTTCCCCCTTTCTCCCCCAAATTATTAGCTAGAATATGAACGTTTTAGTCCTGTGTCATTCATTTTGGGTAAAGTTTTTTAATCTACATTTATCTCTTCGGTAATTTCATAACAAAAAGAACAATACAGGGCGCTTTAAATCGAAATTATTCAAAGGATGTACATGTTAAACCTGCATGCTGAAATATGACCAGAGTCTGGTAATAACTATTTGAAGTGAAATTGAAATATGAGCCTATTACAGTAATTGTTTTGTTTTTAAAGCGCTTGCTGAGATAATCCACACGGTGGCAATAGCTTGCAGAAAGACCTCTGGTAGTAAACAACGTTGATTAAATGTTTGCTTTAGTAGTGTTTTTTGCCACCTGAAAAGCAGGTGATGGTCACCCATCCGGACATTGTGATAGTGGAGAAAGTGGACAAAAAGGTTGTAGTGATAGATGTGGCAGTCCCCAATGGGAGCAACGTCAGGAAGAAGAATCGTGAGAAACTGGAGCAATAGTTTCTGGGGTCTGGGAGAGAAGTGGGAGAGGATGTGGGCAGTGAAGACAACAGTGGTCCCCGTGGTCATCGGAGCACTTGGGGCCGTGACCCCAAAGCTGGAGGAGTGGCTCCGGCAGAATCCAGAAACAGCATCTGAGATCTCTGTCCAGAAAAGTAGCTAAGATACTGCTCAGGGACTATAGCTGGAGGCCAAAAATAAACTTTGATGTTTGACCTTTCAATGATCAAAGGTCAAAGGAGCTTTGATTCAAAGCAATGTACTATATCACAACTTGTATTACAGATGCCCTCTACTACTGTTATTGATTAATTTCAGCCACACTTGGCAACTATAGATAAATACAACAAGGTAAGATTGAAATCCCAAGACACTTAATTCTCTGCGCAGCAGGAAGTACGGATGTGAATATAGCTTCTAAAAAAGTGTTCTATCCTCTGCTAAAATTCAGGGAGGAAGGGCAAACTGAGTCATGATGTAATATATTGTTAATATTCCAACTTTTGACAAACATGACAGAATTGATTTATATGGATCTATGTAAAACATCAAAGTCGGTAAGTTGATCTATTTCAGTAGCAAAATTGGAAAAAAAAAATCCAAACAGAACAGATCAACAGTTTAATTAACATAGTTAAGGTGTTTTATTTATTTATTTTGTTTTGTTTTTTGGTAATTTTATACAAATTGCATAATGCTGCTTTTAGCTTCATTCTTCTTTAGACTCCTGGTGACTTGGACAGCCAGTAACAACTCCTTGATGAGGAGTTGGCGACACTGAGTGTGGGAGTTAAAGAAGGTTTAATGATTGACACAGCTTTGAAGAAAATAGATTTTTCTTCATAGTTATTATTATTTTTGTTTACATATAACGGAAGAAGACGATTGATCGTCTACTACCAACTAAAGTGTAAAGTAAGTCTTATTTCTTTGGCTTTGTCGGCAGCATCTCCTTCGTGCACGTTGATGCCCATTGTTTAACAGTTCTCAAAAAGATAGCCTAGAGAATGCAGTTATGGTGCTTTTTTGTGCATTATAATGTCTTATTTTGTTGTATTCATCATGAAAATAGTGGCGTTTCTAGTTTTCTGTAAAATGAGCTTCAGGTAAATTCTCTCAGTGTCTCTTATCTCTGAACCAAGTCCATGGCTCTGCCGACCCTCTCCACTCGGGTGCCCTCCCGGTTCCGGTATCCTGGCGCGTACATGGACTGGCACCGGGAGCGGAAAGCTGAGAAGCAGCATCAGTTGGAGATGCACGCGCGCTATCTGGAACGACAAAGCGTCTGTACCGATAGACATGATGTCTGGACCTCCACTCAGTACTTCAACAAGAGGTAATCGAGGGATTATATGCGTATGTAATCCATGTATGGTGATTTATGTTTAAGACAAACCGCCAATAAAATGTCCCGTTAAATCATCCCGCGTCTCTTCTCTTTTTCCATTGCATCTTTTAGCGTGTCAGAGTACAATAAGCAGCGTCGAAAAGAACATCATAGGGCTAGTTTGGAGCTCCGCAGGAACCGGCTCCGGACTCTCTTTCAGGAGGAGATGAGTCAAATCCAGGCAGAGCAGAGGGATCTGGTACAAGACAGGAAGACAGGGAGAGGTCGGCAGTGGCAGAAAGGAGAGAGGCACAGTAGAGCGAGACAGGAAATGAGGGAAAAGGTGGGACATTCCCCCTTAACTCCTGCAAATGGCCTGCTTTCACTTTGTGACAGCAGCTATTTCTGGTTTTCATCCTTAAACCGTGTTTTTAAACAGCGTCCTCTGTCTTTTTCCTTCTGCTCACTTTTCTTCTGTCCACAGCTCGAGGCAGACTTGGTCAAAGATTTTGTTGTCACTCGGTGGAAGAAGAAGCAGTTGGCTGAAGATATACAGGTGAAACAGTTAGCCGCCAGCTCACCACCACCACAAACTCCGACGCTAGTGTCCCAGGGCTAAAGATGCTCATGTTTGCACCACCTGTACTGTCTTTTAAGTGATCCATTTTTCCAAACATGCAGCGGCAGCAAGAATCAGAGCAGGAGGAGGAAAGACACTTCAGTGTCTCAAATGAGTATGAGAGAACCCGAAAGAAGACTCTAGGGACAATGGACCAAGCAGAGGAGAAAAATAAGCAAGACCCGAACAAGAAGATGGAAGACCGTTGCAAACAAATGGTGGAATTGAAGCTAAGGGAAGATGAGGTAAGTGGACTTTGCAGGAGCTGTTTCTCTGGCAACAGGCAATATTACAAAGTCATAAATACCCTCTCTTAGTCACTTCAGCTGAAGGAGGAGCAGAAGGCTCTGTTCGTCAAGCAGAGGCAGCTGGAGAAGCTAGAGAAGGAAAGGAAACAGCTGGAAGAGAAACAAAAGAGTTCAGAAATGCAGTAAGAAAATCAAACCTAAAACATCACACGCGGGATGGTGTTGTACTCTGGTAAGGTGGCGCTTTGACTGAATTTGTTCTGTCAGGCGTTTCCTGGTCCGTCATTATCGTACTCAGATGAGGCGAAGAGCCGAGCAAGTGCAGGAGGAACTGGTTAGTCTGCTCATCGTTTTTGTAACTCAGAGCTTTGACTTCCACACCAACATCAGATTCTTCTGTCCCGAACAGGAGGCGGTGCGCAAAATGCTGGAAGCCTTGCTAGATGGTGAGGAGGAGGAGGAGGAAGAGGAGGAGGAGAGGACGAAGAGTTCACACAGGAAGAGGGCCATCGCCGATGTGGCCTGGATGAAGTGTGTGATCGAGGAGCAGCTTCAGCTGGAGAGAGAGAGGGAGGCTGAGATCGATGGCCTGCACTGGTGAGTGCTGAGATTCTGTCAAAGCTGACGACCATCTCCAGAGTCTGCTCCAAGCAAACCAGGAAGTCCTATCTGATTTAGGCAAGAAGCTCAGCGGGTGTGGGACGAACAGGAGCCACAGTGGGAGAAAGAGAGGAAAGCCAGAGAACTCCTCATGCAAGATGTAGACTGACTTCCTTTTCAAATAAACAGTTTTGTATCGTATTCAGCATTTAACAACTGTTTGCTCTTTGTCCTCCTACAAAGGTGCTTTCAGAGAGACAGCATCAGCTGGCGATGAAGCTACAGAGAAACTATGAGGCTCAGGAGGAGTCCCGGAGGAGACGGAAAGAGTTGATCCAAGAGCTGGAGGGAGAGGGATCTCAGATGCCAGAAGAAATAGAAGCAAGAAGGCTGTCACTCAGAATAGTTACAAGAGTTTAACGCTCAGGTTGGATAATGCAAAGTTCTCTGCATGACATTGTTGATGCCTATCAAAATACAATTCTAATTTCCAATAATTATTTTTTTAGGGGCAGCAGAAGCACCAGGAGGACCAACGGAGGAGCAACACAGGACAGGACAGGACAAGAAGTGGAGGGGGAAGGGGAGGTTGCTCACCGTCAGAAGGAGAAGCTGAATTTTTCAATTCAAAGGATGGAAGAAAGAGGGCACCAGGAGAAGATAAACTGCGTTGATCCTCAGGAAACCGGTGGTGCCAAACCTTCATGGTTTAAACTTGTTTTGTTATTGTTTAAATATGATTGAAATGGTTTCAAATTCAGCCTGAACATGAGCCAAACACAGCGTTTGTTTATTGCTCTTCCAACATGTATAAAATTGTTGATAAAAAAATTCAAACTCATTCAGCAGTTGTTCATTTCATATAACCAAGCTTGCGGGTCTGTTGCAATGCTCTGATTGGCCACAGGATTGACGTCACTGAGTCACGTGAGCAATGCGTTTCAGGAAACTCAGACGCGCCATTTTTAAAACCCCGCAACAGCGATAGTGTGTATTTAACATACAAAATTGATTTTAACGGCTACAAGCTAGGTGAGACCGTGGGCCATCAACGCGTTTGAGCTTTTCGGCAGACGACAGAATCCAGGGGGAGCTACACGATGATTGCTCGTGGTTTTGATTTAAAAGAACAAGCTGGCATTCAGCTATTTGATTTGGAGAAAGAAATTAAGGATCCAGGATATATATGCTTCCCAGTCGGTTCTTACACTCCTGGCCAAATTGAAATTGGAAAACTCTTCTGTAGAAAAAGGTAGTAGACGTATTATTTCGATGTAAAGGCATCGGAATGCTATATCGCCCAGAAAAGGAGATGCCCAAATATTGACCTCTAATTGTACTGAGCTTCTCTTAATTAAGTAAAACATTTAGCAATAGGATGATGCTTACGCTGATGTTTATATGTTTCTATAAAGTCTATGTTTGTGCGGTATCCATCTATGATTTTTTTGTCTGCGCGCTATGTACTAGCAAGCTAGTGTTTAGCACATTAGCTTTCTTACTAAGCTAGCTAAACTGTTGCATTTCCCTAATTTGGGTTCATTTGTTGACCTACACGTTTTATGCAATGTTTGATAAACGCAAGCGTAGTTTTTTAAAGTATGGCGTACATCTGCACAGCTTGTGCTAGAAGTAATGTGTTATTAATTTGACCCTGTACTAGTTTTAGTGTAGTGCTGTATTCTTTTAAATGAGACACAGGTGTCTTTTAGTCATGCTGCACAGACAGCAACAGCAGCATTCCCCTCCTCTAATCTCTCTCTCTCCCCCTCCAGGTTGTGGGCTGGTGCCTGCATATCATTGGCTGACTCACTGCAGCCTGTATAATGTGGTCAGTGAAACAATTCTATGGTGATCAGGGTTTCAAAGTGGAGGTGCAGCATCTCTACAACACATCCCCCCTCAGCAGCGGCTATGCAGACTGCATGAAACAGCCCGCTGCACTATTTTTGTGTCTCTGCCACTCTGCGGCTCTCTGGAGGTAAGGCGTGTTTAAAAGATATTTTAACATATCTTACTTTTATATATCTCTTACAATATTACAAAAGTATCTATCTATCTATCTATCTATCTATCTATCTATCTATCTATCTATGTTTAGATAACTTAAGAACAATTTTCTGCAGACAGGAATATTGCTTAATGTAGATGGAAAGGATCCTCTACCCACTAGATTTTGATGGATTTAAAGACACTTTACCAATAATTAACAGGCCCCATGACAAAGCAAAAAACACACAAGTATTTTGTTTAAAATAGATTTGGACATTAATGATCATATTAAAAGTGATGCACTGTAAAGTATTTTCCCCCAGTGGGTGGCCCTCATCCTGAGTTCAGTAATATGAACCTGTAAACCTTCATATACTTTGACTGGGAAATGTATATTTATGGTTTAAATTACCCTCTTCCCCACTGTGCCTGTGAAAGAAACACAGACACTTGTATTTAAATGCCCAATAAAACAGGAATTGGTTAAAAACCAGAATAAACACAGCAGACTGCAGCCGAGGGTCCAAACTGTTCTGTGATAATAGACCCTCTGCCTGCCACACACCACCAAAACCATCCAGATTCCCACACTAATATCATGTTGTGTGACCATACTGCAGGCCCAGCCATGCTGTGTGTGTGGGTGTGTGTGTGTGTGTGGGTGTGTGTGTGGGTGTGGGTGTGGGTGTGGGTGTGGGTGTGGGTGTGTGTGTTTGCAGAACAACGATCACGTTCAAATAACTGGGTTTTCAGCAAAACTAAAATATGATGACAAATTACAAAGATATTAGCATCCAAAGAAAGTGTTTTGATCCTCTTATCTTTTTTTTTTTAAGTCATCACATAATAAAGTGATAAATTCTATTAGATATCGTGACAATAATTCAGAGGGAAGAGACAATAGAGTCTGGTTTTCTTTTCTTTTCTAAGTGAGGATGATGAGGAGGAGCAGAAAAGATCAAAGATGGTCTTGCACATAAAGAAAGGGGATAAGATGAGAGACGAGATTTGAGGACAAGCGAAGGAGTGACCTACAGGGGGATTTTGGTCTTCACAGACACAGAAGCCATGCATGTTCACACAGTTTGCACGGTGTCGTGATTGTTTGACCTCAGAGGCAACTGTCTTCACTCATTTTAAAGGCAGCTGCATCTGGCTCGATGGAGACGCTGACGTTATTTTAGCAGCGTAACTCGACTGGCTGGATTGTGCCTAATTTCACAGGCGAAACAGATGCCCTTGGACGGGCAGGCGGAGAGCGACTGAGTCGATTACAAATGTCCTCTGATGCTGCAGCGGTGCTTCTAGGCTTTGGGTTGCTGGGATAGGTCAATTTATTTTCTATAATCCAATGGACACTGAGATGGCGCTCCACAGGAATGTGGTCATGGGAAAATGCTGAGGTCAAACCAACAGGGAGAAAAGGGCGATGGGACTGGCCTGAGCAGGAAGAGGTGCCTCTTGGGAAACAGCTGTTTTCTGTATGTGAACTTGTTGACTGCTTTCCTTGCTGTTCATTTTGCTCTCTCATCCTGTCGGGGCTGTCGTCTCCATATGCCTGTTTTCACTCTTTATCCACCAACAGAGTTTTCCTCGACTCCTTTCAACCCCCCTCCGTCAAATGAGAGTCCGTGAAACCCAAATGTGTCTGTCATTTTCCGAGAACTTTCCACCAGTCATGTGGAACCCTTTGGAGGTTTAATGAGATCAACCGCTGGCTGCATCAGGCATCAAAGTGACTGACTGTGAGTGCCGCACAGCTGGATCATCTGGCTGAAAGATGGCATTCTGGTGACACGGTGGGGAGACGGGGCGTGGCCGTGGAAGCTTTTATTTGGATCCCGCGCAAGCTTCTCTTTTAATGACCGAGAAATGGAGTCCTGATGCCTCTTTTCCTGAGGGATACACTTCTTGACTGATCCCACAGCTACCGATTTGTAGTGATTCATATCTGACTGATGTCTATATCTTATATTGTTAGTGTGTATTGTGATTTAGTCTTTGGTCAGCGTCATCAAGAATATTGACTCATTTAGGCATCAGCTGATGGTAGATTTAAAGCAGCGCTGTAAGTGCAGCTTGTGGCAGTGCACGTTAGGGCAGCGGTCCATCAAAATGACCTCTGGTGTTTTGGATACCCATTTAAGTTGATGGAAAGTGGAGGACATTAAGAGATGAAGATGAGATGTGTCAGTGCGCATATTTGCAGTGTCAGCGTAATCTGTTATCAAGCACAGCACTAGCAAACGGGCCAAGAAATCAAAGATGTCTCGCTGCACACACCCGCGTGTGTGTCCCAGTTTGTGTGTGTGTGAGACACATGAAGATGCTCTTTAACTCTGAGGTGGAACACGTTAGCGACAGCTGTAGAGCACATGAACACAGAGTAAATGTGTTTGACAGACCTGCATTCTTGCTTTAAAGGCTGTAAATAAAACACAGTGGGTCTGAAAAGGACATTTGTTGTGTATGATAACAATATTTAGCTACTAAAACTTGGGATTCTCTGTCCATCGGACGAGACCTTTTGTGGATGTGGGACAGCTGTGTGTCCCGCTGTCCTTTGTACACCCCTGCTGTACAATCTCGTTAGTGGATCAAGATCTCATCTCGTTGATCCTTCTGAGCAACCTCCCTTTATCCACACCAGACAGGAGTCTCTGCTGTCTGAACTGTGTGTAATTTACATGATGCTACACTTAGAGATTGGTAGGGTTGGGTTGAAAGACGGGGCTTCTGTATGTGTGTGTGTGTGTGTGTGTGACATAACACCCTTGGTGATGTCATCTACTCTGCTTCTCTGTGACATTACTTAAGGCGATTGGTTGGAGAAGTGACGACAGGTGCTGCGTGACTGCCGTACCAATGACATTTGCTCGCACACGGTGATAGATGCACATGCTGTAAAACAACAAAAACACACAAAGCTTCCTCCTGGCAACCCACAGAAAGGTCATCTTTCCAGTCATAAAAATGGGCTTTCCGTTGACCACGAGCCAGATTTGCTGTTGACGTTTTGACTCGTTTGGTGCTCAAACAGGCTGCTTTATATCCTGGCTATTCTCTGACATCGTAAATGCGACTACAGACACGGCCTGTTCTCCGGGTTGCTGCTATCAGCCCCCGTTTGCGCCTCAGACATCACCAGTCCGAGGTGTTTACAGCACGGAAGAGCCCCGCCTGTTACTGCTGCTCTCCCATTAGGCTGATAAAGACTTGGCTGAAGAAGCGCTGTGCTGTCAGAGACGAGTGCCTGGACACGCCGTCCCCACCAGTGTTCTCTTCCTGCTGAGTATCACAGCAGTGGTGTTCTGAAACGACTGAGGAGGCACCCCCCGCAGGTCAGGGGTCAGAGTCCCACAGAGCTCATTTTTAATCATTATTTTCCCAACCCTGCCTTTAAACCAGCCACTTGTTGCTCCTTTACCCTCGTATGGTGACGTATAAATGCTGTTCACTCTTCATTCTCTGTTGTTTTTTCCAGGTGTCATCCAAATGTAACTCAAGTTCTGGTGCGTTTGGATGTTTCCAGCTTGACTGAAGATGTGAAGGGCAGACTGTGCACATCCCTGTCACCATGAAGCACCAGTCCATCTCCAAATGGTTAAGCCAGCTGGGTCTGCCGCAGTACTGCTTAGCACTGGAGCAGGAATACGATGGCGTAGAGGTAACCATCCACATTTACTCTGTTGTAGTTGGAATTTCTTCACTTTCCCAAATGCTCTCTGCCTGCTGGTACAGATGGGAATCACCAGCCTCTCTAAACCGTCAGCCAAGCAGAATGAAGGCAGCTTAGCATTGTTAACATGTCTGCGTATTATGACAACAATATCCAGCTCAGTGCTTCGTAGCTATCTGGTAAAAGCACCCGAGCGGCTGTCATGGACACAAACACCTGAGGGCATCCGCTGCATCGTTCCTTCAGCGCTCATCTCTGGTTGACGTTCTTCTTCACTGCTGCTCAGAAAGACCTGTAAAAGTCCAAAAGAAACATATGATCAGAGCCCCCAGAGAGTTGGAACTGTTTATGCTAAATTTGGAGGAAATCCTTCATTGTTGTAGCAACACTCACACGGACAAAAGCAACACAGAGGACGGCTCCGTCAACCCTGAAAGAAAGGAGAGAAAGAAAAGAAAACATGTCAGTCTGCTGCTGGACACAAAGGGAGACGGCATGAGTGAGTGAGTGAGTGAGTGAGTGAGTGAGTGAGTGAATGAATGAGGGGGAGCTGGTGCCCATTTAGTGTGTAATATCAGACCATCCTTCTCGCTCCTTCTGGAGTTTTCTCATTTATCGCTCCTGTAATATAGAGTCATCTAACATACAAGCATGTTTTTCTGTGTCTGTTCTGCAACTTTACGTGCACTGTTTTCTAGTGTGTGCGTGTGTGTGTGCACGTGTAGTCTAAATAAAGCGTTGTTTGTGATAAACTTTAAAGAATGGTTGTATTGTTAAAAAGCCAAAATAACAAGGCCTCAGTGTGAGGCCTGAGTGTTCTGTGATGACACAGTGTGTGTTGTTTTGCGTGCGTGTGTGTGTGTGTACGTGCAGTTCCATTTCTGTACATGTTTGACTTTGGGTTCAAAGGCTGGCGGCTTCTCGCTGGACTATTTCAGGGGTCATTTATGTTGGGCTGACGTGGGGCAGCTTGTTTTCGTGTGTGTTTGAGACAATGTTGTAATGACAGGATGAGGATGATGAGGGGAGGAGACGGCACACTTTTGGAGGATAGCAGGTCACCAGCGGTGGGGAGTTTTTCCTCCTGGAGCCACAGACCTGTCTAGACAAATAGTGTGTGTAAAAAAAAAAAAAAAAGAAACAAAAATCAAAAAAAGTTGCTTTCAGCTGTTGGACGGTGAGATTTAACTCATGGAACAGGAAGAACTGTAGCTCCTGCGCGAGAGCAAAGTTTGGCCCTGTCAGTGATAAAAATCAGTCCGATACTTCTGATCTTCAGGGGTTTGTTTTTATAAGCTCAGGATCAGCCAATGAGCATGCACAATCATGTTAACTAATGTTTTCCTTTTCCAGGACCTCCTCCACGTCTCTGAATATGATCTGTTGGAGCTCGGAGTCCACAATCACCTGCACCGCTTGCACCTCCTCACTTCCCTGCGCCTCCTTCAGGAGCGAGAGAGGAGGAAAGGTACTCTCGTGCACGCACAGACAGTTAAAGTCGACCAAACTCCATCTTTGGTCTCCTCCGCAGTCAGCCGGTTCGGTTCAGGCGCCATGTTTGTCTGACGCTCCGTTTTCCTGCCTCTCCCTGGGTTGTGCAGGCCTGATAGCAGGACTGTCATGTAAAGACATGCTCATGCCTGGGGGGGGGTCTGGTGGTGGTTGGGGGTTGTCTGGAGCAGGACATTGCTGTCACACACACACACACACACACATTTGAACACTTTTAAAGCTCTCAGAAAGTAAGGAAAAGAATGCTGAGGGCTGCAGTCCTGCTGAGTTTAATCACATCTTAGTGTGTGTGTGTGTGTGTGTGTGTGTGTGTGTGTGTGTGTGTTGTCCACTGCTTTGTTTGCCCCCTTTCCCATGCATTATACTGCTTTATCCAAGTGTTGTCTTGGTGACTGAGTTGTGCAGCAGAAAAACAGTTCATACAAGGTGCCAAAATATTAACAATGAGCGTTTCACGAGCTGACAGTAGGTTAGATTTATGTCAGATCGTTTTCAGTCTGGTCATACAAAAATGGATGAATGTGATTTTCTAGTAACAAAAAGTCAGAGGACTTGATCATAACAAGTCTCCTGACACTTGTACGCTGTAGGCTTCTACATTTTATTTACTTTTATTCAGAAAAATAAAATGATAATTCATCTGGAGAATATAAGATTAATATAGTAATAGACTGACAGTGGAAATGGAAGAGCACTGATTTAGGACACAAATTAATATTCAAAGCAGAAATAATAACTGAAATATGTATATATAATTTAAACACAAATAGAAGCTCCAGCAACCTGCAGCACAGCAGGAGGGACACATGCTTTGACATGAGCACTGCAGCGGTTGAGAACGTCCTAGATTCCACCTTTAGAAGCCCGCATTTCTGCGTCCCTGGGACCGCCGTGCCACCGCCAGCCGAGGCCCAGCCTGCAGGGTGATGCTGGTTGCTAAGGCAACAGCCTGTAGTTGAGATGACTCCGACACCGCTGTCATTACTACAAAGGTCAAAGTTCATCACATTTCTGTCTCCGGGCTTCACCGTATGATTATGAGGCTCTTCGGGTGCTTTCCGAAAACTAGAGATGCTCCATTTAAAAGGATTAGAGGGTGAACGAGGAGGTGGAGCCGCGAGTATGTCTGCTTTCCTGCTCAGCCAGCAGATGATGACACAGTGGTAGAAATTTCTGGACGGGAACACCAGAAGGTGGTTCGCACACGCCTAACCGTGTGTGCATGCGTGCTAGAGAGACGACAGGTGCTGGCGCTGGCGTTCCTTTCTGTTTGTTTGGCTGGGCTCCGTGGTTGCAGAATCCTACAGCGGTCAGAGGCAAATATAGAAGCATTATACTGACATGGACAAAACCCTGTCCCCCATGTCCACGCTGGACTTGTGGTGATGGCTGAATTGTCCAAACTGTGTCCATCAGAACCAGGAGATGGTCTGATCTTTTATTTCTGTTCTCGCCAGCCAGACACACATTCTTTACCAACGTAGGTCACACCGCTTTCTTTTTAAAAATACACAGCTCCATTTTTATCATGAAAAATACAACTATGCGTCAAATGTTTGGACACTCTTCTTTTCAGTAAATGACACCTATAAAACGTGACGCAAAAAGCCACTGACGAGTCTAGTCTTTGAAATTAAAATTGTTGGAGAGGAGAAGAGTCCACCCGACCGACAGAAGGGTGAAAACATCGCTTCCTGGCAGCTTTCACCAGTGGATTCAGATGTTCTGGAGTAAACAGACCATGAAGTGTTGTTTTCTTAGATTTCCATGACCTTAACGTGGTTATTTATGTCACAGCCAGGATCATCTCTCATGTGATGGTGATGTACTAATCAACATGACCTCCAGTTAATACTAAGTGTACTATAAACATGGACTTCTATCTGTGTGTGTGTGTGTGTGCAGTCTACTCTTATCATTCACTTGTATAAACAGGGAAGATTTAGTTCCCAGCATTCGTTTAAGATGCAAAACCCAAAAACCAGACAGGAGCGGGTGTTTAGGAGTGATCCACCTGGTGGTGTGTTTCTCAGGAGACGACGGGCGGAAAGTGTTTTGCAACCGTGAATCATTAATGCGTAGCTTCCATTCTCCGCTCCAGGCAGAACTGGTTGTGAATCAAGTCAACCACCGAACACACTCTCAGATAAGTCAGAAAAGGATCATTTCTTGTTGTTATCCTCGAGGCTGCAACCTGAGGAATGAGGCGTGACCTAAACACTGCATGTTTTCAACCCGTCTGATCAGAAACACACAGGAGCACGTGCACGTGCAAAGATAGTTCTCCTTCGGGGAGGAGGAGGAGAGATGGGAGAGCCACGTTTGCGAGGTGAATATATTTGGATCAGGAGTTACCTTTCCACCCGTCAGTCTGAGAGAAATGACCTCCTTCTCATCATGATCATCTGCTAGCAAACGTGCTTTGATGTAGGCTTAAACCTGGAAGCCTCTTTGATTGTGGTTATGAAATATGGAGACGAAAGCATGTCGGCCTGTGTTGTTCTGCTGCTCGTCCACCTGCCCCCACCACCATTTGTTCTCTTTTTTGCCGGTATTTTAGTGTTTCAGGAGATGATTACAGATCTCTCTCCTGACTCACCATCCACCTTCCTGGAAACGCCACCCTCCGAGGCTCACAAAGATGCCAAGAATTTCCACACGCGCGTGTGATTTAGTCAGGGGAAAAGAACCTGGAATGGAATTTAACTTATGGGCAGACAGAAACTGATTTTAGCACAAGAGGGAAAAAACCTAGAGCTGAAATCACAACGTGTGTGTGTGTGTGTGTGTGTGTGATCCGATCATCTCGGCTTTCACAGCAGCAGGATGGACCTCTGGTATTGTCTGAAAGGAAACGCAAGCAGACGTGCACATGTGTGCGCGTGTCTGTGTGTTATCGTCTCTGGACAATATAGAGGAACAAAGACAGGAGAGTGTGTTGACCTGGGGGCCAGTTGGTTCACTAACACACACACACACACGAACATGACATCAGGTATGAGGTCACGGCAGCAGCAGACTCTTCTTGTTTCAAATCCTTCAGAAGATGGAATTCAATCGTTTTTCATACGTTCTTTTAATGCTCCGTTTTCACATTCCATCAAAATAGTTTCATCTCTCTTGACAGGTTAGTCTGTTGTGTGAAGGCTTCTTTCTGGATGTTGCCTCCTCTCCGCTGTCGGGTTCAGCTCATCCTATCCAACCGTTGTGATCGATTGCCGTGGTGACGTTCACGCTATGACATCAGTTCTTTACTTGTCTTTAGCTTCTGTTGTCTCTGGTTACACAAAACTTGTGCGAGGTGATGTTTTGGTGTTTTAGCAACTGTGGAAAAGCTCTTAAAAACTCTGATTTCAGCTGATTTATGCTTTGTACTAGCGTGAGCCAGGCAGTAAAGTCTGGGATGAGCATGAAGTGGACCTCAAGCTGCTCAAACATGTCTGGACCCGGCTGAGAACAGTGTTTTTGGTTGTTTCATCCCCAGTTTGCAAATAGCAACATTAGGTCACGTCTAAATCTTTTCCAAGTAGAGGAGCCAGTTGGTGGTGTTGCTGCAAGACGTTTCAAACAAAAAGGCTCGAAGGATGAAATATGAGGCAGTGCAGGAGCACAGAGGAGAGGAGGAGGGCTGGGAGAGTTTTCTTTAGAGCTGGGGGGCAGGAGCCAAGAGACATCTCCACTAAAAAAAAAAAAAAAGAAAATAAAGACTCCTCCCAAATGGAGGAGGAGGAGGAGGAGCTGGCTCACAAATCACTGCCCAGAGAGGGAGAGGGGAAGAGAAGGAGAGGGAGAGGGGCAGGGGCAGGGGGTCACTGCTGCTTGTTGGTGCCTGTCTGAGTGTATCGTCTTCCAGCCGGTTCAGACGCTCAGTCAACTCAATATGAGCCAGGATCCGCGTGGAGGACAACTATCGAGCTGAGAGAGGAGAATAAAAGCAAAGGTCATTAAGAGGAGAAGAGCTCACACTCGCAGGTAAGAATGAAAACCCGTTTCTGGTTCTCAGCATCCATGATACAGCAAGTGTGTTTAGGAATGTGTGTGAGTGTGTTGCTCTCAATTTTTACACTTTTACTATATAAATGATGTTTTTTTTTAAATATCTTTGTGTCTCTGGTTTGCTTGTGGAGAGTTAGATGTACTCTGGCATGTTCTGAGCAACAAGTTGCCATCCCAAGGCGCTGGGTGTAGCTGTGGTTGCTGGGATTGGTGGTGCTAACTTTGGAGAAACCCCAGCAGGAAACAATTACATGAAATAAAACAGATAAGATCAAGTTTTCTTTCTGGCGTGAGTGTATTTCTATTTTCAGGTCATATTCCCACTGGTAGTTTGTGTTTAAAGGCTTTTATTTACATTTTTGTGGTTCCTGTTAATATTTTTAGCCCATTTTACACCCTGTTATGTGTAAACATTGTGGAAATCTTATCACATAGCTGCAAAATTGTGGGCTGGGCCTTTAGTCACAAATGAATGCCGTATAAACTGATACTGATAAAGCAACATTTGTAACTGAATGTATTTTTTTATAATGTGCTGGGATGCTGGGCGTCTTGTTTGATGTGCGGTGACAGACACAGGCATGGGTTCAGACACTGGTCAGCCTCACGTCTGAGCTGCGTGTGGGACCAGAGCAGTAATATGTGTGTGTCGTATTCACAGCTCAGCTTCTACCCTCGTGATCGAGCAGTGAGAGCTTGCAGAAGCCCTGGTGTGTGTGCTGCTGTGTTACCTGTGGGTGTGAGGTCAACGCTGGGAGGTTGAAAATGAAATTGTAAATGTGTCTTTCTAATGGCTGATTCCAGATCTATGTGTGGTTTTTGTTGTTTATATTTTGCTTCATTGGGGACCTTGAAGTGTCTGTTGTCAGTGACAGACTGTCCTGACTGACTGGTTGTCCTTGATCCTACAGGAACAACGTGTTTGTTCTCGGTGTTGGTGATGATGCACAAAGATTCTGTAGCGATCTGGGCAGTGGGATTTAATAATGGCCTTATGAATATGTCACACACACACACACACACACACACACACACACATTTTAAACCCACACTCTGAACCCCCCCTCCCTCTCTCTCTTCTCTCTCTCTCTGACAAAAGCTATCTCTACACAATGGTCATGTGACAGTTGCTCCCATTGTCCTCTTCTGGCCAGGGGTGGTTTTGCTAATTCTGTGTGCATGTTTATGTGCGTGCACGGGTGTGTTTTTGCGTGCCAGAGCAGGAAGACACTTTCAGTCCTCCAGAGAAAAGCCCTCATTGGCTGCATGTTACTGTTTGTTTCTCTGGCTTTGCGTGTTAATTATAAAGGACCTTTTTTTTTTTTTTTTTAACTCGTCTGATGTATGAGTTTATTTGAGCAAGTCACAGTCTTTCCACTCTCGAGTAAATTGCTATCTGAAAAAGCTGAAATTAAAGCTGGCTCCTGATGAATTGAGGAGAAGACGGGAATCAGGGCAGTTAGATAAAATGATGGTGCTTCAAATATAGAATGAGACAGTGAAAATGGAGAAAGGAAGTGAGAGTAAGCTTTCATAATGAGCTGCCTGAAGTCTAAATGTTTATCTTGCTATTTCCTCTTCCTGTTTGACTGCACTTGCTTGCCAACCAAGGCCTTTGTGTATTTGTGGCTCCCAGATGCCGTTATCTCAAAATATTTAGTCTTTGACACTATGACCAAGGAAATTGTTTCTTTTAAATATTTGAAACGCAAATGTATTTCCATTACACAATTTATTTAGTGATCTGACTCTCTCTGCTGTGCACCAGCTGTTAAAATGAAAATATGCATTAATATAATTGACAGAACTGCAGGAAAGCTTTCCTTTATCCATTCATTCATTCATTCATTCATTCATTCATTCACTCATCCATTCATTAAAGAAGTGAATGAACTTCAACAACAAAAGTGTCTCCCACTACTCCTCCCCCTGTGTGAGGATGGGTGATGGAGCGAAACATCTGGAGGAGAGGACGAGACAGACGGAGGGAAAAGAAAAGGACAAAAGACAAGACGGTGACAAAGTCATCAAAGAAGAGTTGACATGAGGGACACACACACTAGGAGGAGAAGATGGATGGCTGAGCAGAAAGAGAGAGTTAATAAGACATGTTACAGGTCAGGTAGAGGAGAGGAAGTGTGTTTGTTACACCTGAACTCACTTCCTGTCTGCAAGAACAATGTTTTCATCAGATCAGAGAGCAAAAGGCAATCGTGTGTCTGTGTTTGCACTTAGTGAGGGAAAGAGCTTTCGTTCTGCAGGGGAGGGTGTGTGTCTGGCAGATGGTCAGATGGTCAGGGCCACACACACACACACACACACACTGACCCTGCCAGAGGGTCCTATAATAGGCCTCTCTTGTATTGGTTCTGCCCCTCAGAGGAATCCACACTGTGACCCAGCATGCCCACGCAGGACTTTTACAGTGTGTTTTAGTGCGTGTGTGTGTGTGTGAGTTTTACTTGTCATGCTGAGGAGTCTCCAGCTGTTCGCCTTTAACTATATTTGCATTTCTCTTGTGATTCATCATCTGGGAGCGCTGGCTCGGACCTCCTGCTAACGTTAACGCTGCTGCCTTTGTGTCGTCTGACGTTATCGGCTCGCACACACGACGCCATTCCACTTTAGCTCTGTGCTGACGACAGAAGAGGACACGCACCGTGAGGACAGACTAATCAGGAAGAGGCAAAAACCCCAGTAATGTCCTCGGTGACAGAGAACAGCCTGCTCTGGCAATAATGCGGATCTTGAAGTTTGACTTCCCTCTTTACATTTTTGCAGCTGAAACATCTCGGACGGCTGCAGTTATTTTTAGCGCAACACACTCGTTGCACAACAGACTTCTGCATTTCTGCACACACACACACACACACACACACACGTACATGTAATGTCTCTGGCGTTAGTGGGAGGGATTCACGTGGGTTTTTAATGATGCAGACGCTTCTTTTTGTGGATTCGAGCTGTTGGGGGTCTTGAGGCCAGCAGGTTACCGTGCCCACAGCTTCCTGTGATCCCAGCAGGCCGGTCAGAGACACAAGAGCAGAGAGCAGTGTGGCCGCTCAGCCCTGATTCCTGGTTCTGGTGGGGTTGGTGCAGCAGGAGGGGACTTCCCTCTCATCCAACCTGTCTGTCGCTGATGTTTTGTTTGATTTTTTTGTTTTATCTGACTAAGTGCTGCCTGACAGGTGACTCAGAGCAGAATGAAGCCGCCATCCAGTCAGCACAGATGAATTTGTCCAGCTTTTGCCTCCTCTGCAGACGGTTCTGCTCCCTCTGTCTATTTATACAACCTTTCTGTCAGCAGACAATATCTGCACCTTGACTGAAGACAGACGTGCACGGCTGGACCAGCTGAGATCCAGACACTGACAGCACCTGATGTTGAGCTTTGTTGCTGCCTGTTTCAGCCAATCGGACCTCAGCCATTTGTCTGACTTTGTTCGTATATTAACCTTCTAACGGTCATGATGGGAGGAACTAGAACGATGGATTGCTGTCACCGCATGCACTTCACTTCTGTTTATTCACGCCATTCCTTTAAAATGACGCCATTCGTGGTTACTCTCGGTCAGTGTGTTAAATTCTGCAGGTTTAAAATAAAGCCTAACAAAGAAGTCCCTTTAGCAAATGTTTACAGCAGGAAAATGTAGCGCTGATGAGATGTGGATGGCTCGTTTGGCAGGGTGTGTGTGTGTGTGTGTGTGTCTGCACACTTTCACACATTAATGTCCTGCAGGGATTTAAAGGATTTAGCAGAGCGGTTAAAAAGATTTGTTTCCTCACCTCACGTTTGCGTTTTTATTCTGGTGTGTGTCATCCAGCTGATGCGGTAAAACTTGGCTGTCATTTATCAGGATGTGTTGACGGTTCAGAAACATTTTGCCAGCTCAAAAGACACACACACACACACACACTGTTACGTAATAACAGGCCTCTCTCCCTCTCAGGTGTGATGTCAGTATGTTACCTGTGTGATATCAGCTCGTCAGTGACACAGATACACTTGTTTCTCGTGTGTGTGTGTGTGTGTCCTCACAGTGGTGTGTTTTTCTGATTTACATCTCACCTGTATTTTGTTGCCATAGTAGCTGTGTTTGTTATATATTACTGTTATAACATGACATGGTGGAAATAGTAATTTTACAGAAGTTCTGAAAATCACTGCCGACTGTTCTGACATTGAGGCAAACAAACTACTTTAAATGACGTCTCGGCTTCTTTTCTGTTGGCTGACGGCGTTCTTGCCTTCCTCGTAAATGTCCTCGCAACTCATCCTAATTAAATCTCCACGCTTGGCTGGCGCTGCAGTAATCTAACTTCCATCTCTCCGCGTTTGTCTGGTTCCCAGAGTTGAAGATGATGGCGGAGGGCCGCTTTGCCAGTCTGCCCAGGTCGCTGCACACACACCACAGCCTGGGAGCAGGCAGCACACACCCTGGGGTCACCTCCACCTCCTCCTCCTCCCTCTGTGTCTCCGGGGGTGGTGCGTGCTCCTCCAGGAGGCTTCAGGCCTCGCTCGTCACCTCCATGGACCTCCTGGGCACCAGACCGGGGTGGGTTGAAGGCGCAGCAGGGTTAACATCCGGAAGGCGTCCACACTCAGGCATTTTGAACTAAAAGCGCTAACGTGTGCTCTTCCTTTGTGGCTCTCAGCCTGCCTCCCGGACAGGACGGCAGCCTGTCAGAGGCCTCTGCTGCAGCCTGCCAGCCCGTCTCCATACACGGAACTTTGCCACGACGTAAGAAAGGGGCCGGTCACTACACCTGGGAGCCCAGAACCAATCAGACGTCACGCTTCCATCAACGTCCCACTTCGCCGCTGGTCCAAAACATCAGTGATGAGTTTCACGGTTACAGGTACACAAAAATGTGCCAGTGTTTTTTTTTTTCTTTATTCTAAATATAAATTGAAATGGAATGTGATTGGAATTTGGTGCACGGCATTTAGAAACACGAAAAACAAAATGAGTATCAGTAATTTCAGCCTTCGGGATGAGAGTCGAAGCTGCCGCAGTTACTGCAGAGAATAGCTGTAGTTTTTAAAAATCATCTTCCTGTTTAGTCACAGCGTTCGTGGGGGTGGGTAATATGAGCCTGTGAAGCCCCCTGGAGGGTGAAGCCCGACTTCAGAGAGAACACACACACACACACACACACCAACACACACCTGGACACTCATCCCTCATCACAGCCTCCCGCCTTTTTTATCTGTAGTGTAGAGTTACGAGAGACTGTAACTCATGACGTGTGTGTGTGTTTGGTTACCTCTGTAGGTCAGGGTGTGGCAGGACAGATGAGGGTTAACTGGGGGCTCTTTGTCTGCTCTCTGGATATACTTCAAACGCCGCTGACATGAAGGGGGAAATTTGTCCCAGTCAAAGTCAAACGCACAGGTGGCTTCATAATGAACATCGCCGTACTCTCAGCCTGGCCTAGGTTCATTTTACATTTCACTTCAGTGAAAGAGCTACAGAAAGTCAAATATGACATCACTGGAACGACGCAGAAGTGAAAGAGGATAGAAAGAACCAACTAAAAACTGTCTGTACAGTTCAGTTGATTCTACAGATGTATTTTATATACATTTAATTTAAGGAATATTTGGCTTATATCCTGTAATTCTGTGAAATGTATTCTTAGAGTAAAACTTTTGGAATTTCAGCATTGTGGAATACCGCGATTGGCCGTCAGGTGGCGCCTTTAAACTACACAACATAATTATGGAGGTACTACAGGTAATATTTTTAGTCGTGTGTTATTTTTGTGAATCCAGTCAGCAAGGAAAATCGTTTTTTTTTCAAGTTTTATTCAAAGCGAGAGTTTATGAGCTTTAAAGTTGTAAATATCAGCTTTTTATCGTGTTGAGATTAGGATCAGTTTGAAGTTTAGGGTATTTAACTTGGTTTGCAAATTGTTTGATTACAGTAGTTATAAAATAATGAAAAGCCTGGATCTGCTCCATTTTTTTCAAGCGTTAGTGTTGAGAAACCCTCGGTCTCCCAGTGGTTTGGAAACCTTTCACGCTTGACTTTTCTATAAAAAGATAATGGAATGTAACCACCGCTCACTTTCTCCTGACTTTCCATCGCTCAAGCTTTCAGCTGACCTCTGACTCCTGACCTTTTGTTGCACTAGTTTCCAATTGGCTGGTTTGTCTTTATTTGACCCCTTTGGGCAGCGCGGCAGGCCACCAGGAGACCAGGGGAGGTGTGGGGTGTTCAGAGAGACGTCACAAATAAGCAAAATCCAGCTGGAGGCTCTGGCACTTTCACAGCAGCTTGTTTGAAATTTCTGCAGAGTTGACACATTTTTGCGCCTCACATGATCACGCTGACTTCTAAATCCACTACAGACTGAACAGAACAGAAATAAGGTTTTTTGTTCGAGGTTTATATAATTGTGTGTGTTTCCTCAGATTAGATAAAATAATCTTGATTGTGAAGCTCTTGTCCATCATGCAGAGCACTTCCCACCCCCTGCGGCAGACTAACATTACTGGGCAGCTCCTGACGTGACCGGCTGTGTCTGTAGGAGAGATACTGCAGGTCCGTCCTTCCTGCTGCAGTCAGACTATTCAACCCTACCTGCCCCCTGAAATAAACAATGTAAATAATAGAAACGCTATGTACAATATCTCCATAGATCGCATCTTATATACCTTTTTAAATACTGCCTTTTTTCTATATATAATATTCTGTATATTTGTATTTATTCTTCTGTAAAAATCTATTTCTTCCTAACCTTATTTATTAAGCTATTCTTCTTTTTTGATCTCATGAGCTCATCACTTTAAACGCCACCTGTACTGATTTGTATTTGGAGAACAGCGACCTCTGCTGGCGGACTGCACACCCTCCACCTGCTTTCCTCTTCCTGTCGCCATTCCTCCCACTTTGACTCCCACACGCACAGATATGGTGCCGTCCCTCGCTGAGTCCAGCTGCGGTTGTGCTCGGTATTGTGTGGTGACGCACAAAGAACAACAGTAGCCCGAAAAAGACCAGTGTGGCGAGGGCATCTGCCTCTGCCTTCATCTGACTTAGTTTTTTCTCCTCTCACAACATTCTCGGCTCTGTTGTTGAGTGCGCTGTGTGGTCGTGGAAGCAGAAATACATGTATATGTTCTGCTGTTTCAGCAGTATGGGAGGAAGAGTTTAGGTTTCAGTATAATTTCATCTATGTTACCACTGAAGAATGAAAAGAAAGCCATTTCTGCTCGAGTAACCCTAAAAATTCACCCATGCGGACGATAGAACAACACTGGAGCTAGCACCAGCCCGGAAGTCCAGGAGGAATGGTCAGACGGAGACCTGCACTCATATTCTGGACATTTAGGGGGAAGGAAGTGATGTCACACGGTCCAGCTCACCTCCAGGGCTTTGTGAGCCTGACCTCTGACCTCCCTGATTACACGGATTTTCCCTCAGCTGCGGCCGGGTGACCCCCAGCAGGGTTTATATGGGAGTCGTCTGGTATGTGCTGTTTCTCCGTGCTGCCACCTCAGAGAAGGTCGCTTCAGGACCAGGTTACGAGGGGCAGGTGGTTGCTGCGGAGACCGTTTGGGGCCACGCTGATTCCAGCAAAGCAACACTTACTTGTCACGAGACAAAAAGCTAATTTAAACGCTCAACGCGTCTCTTATCTTTACTTTTTCATCCTAAAATAAAGGTAGAAAATTGTGATCTTTTTAGAATTTGCGTCACGGGGAAACTCATCGCTTTATTACCTACAACTCCAGACATACTCAGCAAGCAGGGACAACTTTAATTGCAACATGGTAAATTACATATGCTCGTGTTTATTTTGGGTCCTGGTGACACGTTTTAAACTGGAGGTTATGGGGACTCCTGCCGCACCATCATTATATATCATAAAGCCTAGTAAAAAATAAACGATGCTGCAGCAGATATTGCACGTTGCGAGTCCTAAATGTAGTTTATTATAGCGATGTCATCATACATCATCTACTTTATGCGTTTAAGAGTGTAATGCTTGCATCGAGTGGTGAGCAGTAATAACAATAATATAACGGCGCCTGCGGAAGCTACACGGTGTCCTCTAGGGGGCAGTAGAGAGGCCTGAGTGAGGCCTCCGAATATGAATAAAGATGCATTGTTGTGAATGGAAGCTTCTGTGCAGTTACACAACTAAATCCTTCTCATTACTTGTGGCAGTATTAAACAGTGGGGGCCTCAAACCGAGCATGTTTAGTTTGGTAAGTAACGGACTGCGCTAATATTCCCGTGGGAACAGTAGTAAAGGCTTAAGGGATTTGAACTACCAACCTAGCTAAGATAGTCCAGGATTTTGAGCTAATTGCCTCTTTTGCTGAGCCCAAGGCTTTAAGCCTCCCATAGAGAGAGAAATTAATGCACTTAAGGAGCGTTTAAGAGGCAGCGTGAAGCATGAATAATGAGGCGTACGTGAAGCTGTGCTGCAGTTTAGCAGAGGAAGAGCTAAAATGCTAACAGTGGTTGCAACATGGCACGCACGTGAGATGAGGCTAATTCAACTGGTTTAATTGAGGGAGATGCTAATGGGACTGGTTTTAGTGGGACTCAGAGATGGAAGAGGACCTCACATCGATGCAACAGACACGCAAATGGGAAGTGTTCACGTCCTCCGAAACTAAGAAACCAAATAAAAGGCCACCTCGGTTGGCATGTTTGTGCTGTAACCTCTGTGAATTTGTCAGTAGGCTCCGAAGGGAAGGCGTGTGGCTGCAATGTGTGTTGGTGTGGGGGAGGAGAGAAAGAGGGAGGGAGGAAAAGACAACCAGGCGTGTTTACCACCAAGTGAGAGTGAGGAGAGAGAGACAGGCAGAAAGGTTAGTCTGAGCTAGTGTGAGGGAGACAGGGGAAACAGGAGTTTTATGAACAGCTGTCAAGATAATATGGAGTCTCCTCTGGATTCGTAACACCTGTTTAAATCTCACAGATCTGTACTCTATCTCCTCTGAACTCTCTCAGCCTCCCCTAAAAGTGCCGAGGTGTTTCCGAAACATCCTGGGATTCAAAGCGGCATCCATCACCCAGAAATGTGTTCTCTAAACCGGACCATGTCTTTGTCTGTGTTCCCCAGGGAACCTGCTGCTGGCCTGGACGCTGCGGTGGATTACGTTAAGGTAGGAGCAACAGAAACACAGAAAAAACTAAAAAACAAAACAACTTGTGGTTCCAGCAGTTCCAGCAGCTGTGCTTTAAGTAGCGCTGCCAGTTTTTCTTTTTTTTTCTTTTTTTTTTAAACCTCAAGCATTTTATTTTGACGGGATTGTACGCCGAGTAGGTTTCAAAGCACTGAGGCAGTGTTTCTGAAACGTCATTCAATCCATCACTGTCAGTCTAAAGCTGGATATGAAAGTCAATAGCTGTGTCTGTAACACTGCGCCAGTGTAATCCCGTTGGCCCCGGGCCCCGAGGATAAAGCACCAATAATCCATTTGTGCGGATGATGATGATCATCACACAAGCAGCACCTGAGTCCCCGTTTCTCAGAGAGGTGGCGACTGAGGCGATGGTTCAGTTACCACGGCATTGTCTCACCGACATCAGATCTGTCTGGAATTCTGTCTTTCCGTCTGCTCCTCTCGGGGTGAGTCAACCTTGTTATTAATCCCTGATTTCAGTCAGATCAGACTTAACAGAGAAGGCAGCAGTGCCTGTTCGGGGCCAGTATTTGAGCTAAGCTAATTAGCGGGAGGCAAACTTTGGGCATCTTTCCTGTTACAAACATTCCAAACAAAAATATCTGTCATGTCTGAATCACAAGGAAGCTAACAAACCCACAAACTGCTGAGGGACCTTAACGCTTCACCAAGGCCCAACAGTCCCTAAAAATAGACTTCATTGATCCGCCCGTTTTCCTGAATCCATACAAAGTTAAACTGGCTCTTCCGCAGCTCAGAGCACATCTTGCCAGCACATTTCTTAGGGGTACGTTCATTAGCGTTAGCGTAGTTTGGTTACTTGTGCATGGTTACATTCTGTTGAGCTGTGCCATTCTGCTCAAGTATGGACAGAATCTGGACAAATATCACAAAACTGTTGTTTGAACTGTTGTTTATTACCTTTTAACCCCACTGGGCATGTGGGAGTCAGCTACACACACACGCAAACACACACACACACACACACACACACACACAGTGTTTATTTGGTGAAATTAGCAGTGTATCCGGGTGTAAACAGAGTGTGTGTGCTGACCACAAATGGAGCTTCTGTTTCTCACCGATTATATAATGTGTGTGAAAGTGTGGCTGTCAGCTCTGGTCCTCCAGGTGTGTTTGAGTTTCCAGTCTGGGTGAAAACAAAACTAATATCTGGTGAAAAGGTTAAAAGTGCAATGACCTTTTGCGTTGTTGTTCTGTCATGTGCAGTCTAATTGTGAAGGATTGATGTATTTGTGTGTGTGTGTGTGTGTGGAGAACTGTCTGGTCTGGTCTGCAGGCTGGTTTATCTTCTCATGCTGCAACAATGGAGTTTTTCTGACATGCTAAATGAAGGGTTACATAAATACAAGTTTGATAGAAATAGAAAAGTACAGACAGATCAAGCAAATGTAGATAATTAGAAGGAATGATGAAATGTCCTCAGTATCTTCTAAATCATAATGATACCTTGTATTGTGTATCAGTTTATATTGCAGACAGCCTCTTTTAAAGCATAGATTAACTGTTGTTTCCCTTAGCCTTTCGTTCAACTCCACAGTTTTATACTAAAAGAGAATGTATTTATATATTAAGAGAGACAGCACTGAAACGACAGACGGATCAGAAGGACTGGAGCTCCTCTTTCATTTGACTGCTGCATATTTCTGTCACTCCCACACTGCCTTTGACATGAGAACATCAAAAGATTAGCTACAGTCATGCTTTGTGTGTCCAACAGCAACCAATTTTGACCACATTGTTGATGCTTTCAGCTCAAGAAAGTAGCTGAAAGAGTTCAAAATTCAGTTAAAATGGAGCGATTCATCAGATTTTCACTTATTCATCAAACCGATGTGGTTTAATCCAGAAAGTTGATTCCAGCCTTTAAAGATGTTCTCTGGGTCCATCTAGTGGACAAATGTAGGTACAACACAACACCCCTGAGGTGCACGTGGATGGGCTTATTAAAAATCCATACATCAATGCAGCTTTAATTAGGAGCATCATGCTCATCTGTCCGCGAGCCAGGATGATGTCAGATGGTGACCAGACGCTCGGCCAATCACGTGATCTCGCTGCAGACGCCTCTCAGCTCCACCAGATGACCAACATGTGGGTTTGTCCGGTCCGTCCCCACTTTATTTACTTTCCAGAGAAGCCGTATGTGGTGTGTTGCCCCAGTGAGCTGTCGTGTGCAGAGTTGAGCAGAAAATCAATATGAGCATCAGTTTGTTTCTGATGGATCAGCCGTCACGAGCGCAGATGCACAGCAGACTGACCTGGGCTCTGAGCAGCTGCAGCTCTGGTTTTTATTGTTCCCTGCCACTGGACCGTAATGAGAACAGTTGGACCGGAGTGGGACACCCGTGCTGGGAATCTTGGAATTATTTATCAGATCAAATTAAAGAGCTGCCTAACGCCGTCTGGAGATATGAAAAATAACAGTCAGTTCATGAATCACCGTTAACCAGATAAATTCCCTTTTCTACATTCTGCAATCTACAATCTACATTCTGGATCGGTTAAATGGAGCCTGCGCATTGTCCAAACTATCAGCGTAATTCACCGCAGAAATGACCTTTAAATCTGTCGGTGTGAGGATGACAGACGTGTCTGAGCGTTAACGACTCCAGGGAACCCCAGTGAGAACGATCATCCACATCTGGGAGAACTGGGGCCGGTGCTGAACCTCCCATGAACCGACCGGTGACCAGAATGTCACCAGGAACGCTCCCGCGCCTCCGGGAAGAACCCAGAATAACATCTGTAATAACTGCAGGCCTCGCTCGGAGGGAAGAGCAAACCAGCGCAACCAGAGCATCAGGAGCAAAGATGTTAAATGTGCAGAGTCCTCGTTGGTAGCAGCAGGAGACCTTCCTGAAAGAAAGAAAGAAAGAAAGAAAGGCCATTCCTCCCATTTGGTCAATACGTTGCTGAGCTTTTTCATGGGGCGGAAGCAACAAGCTGAAATAGAAACCAGAATCTCAGCAGGCTGGCTGGTTTTCCAGCACATTCCTGCAGATGCGCCTGGGTATTTTAAGGTGGATTTTTAGCCAAGCCGGTGATTTGGGGCCGCTGTGGTTGGCGTGTGTGCGTTTGTCGCTGTGTGGAGCTACAGGGAACATTTTACATGCATTTCCTCCAGATCCTGCAGAGAAATCACACTGTCATTAGCGGTTGTAAATCCTGCGGAGGAATACTCCAACCAGGTTGGAGGTGGATGTGTCGCTGTCTTTGCTGATGACCGTGGACACATAAGTTGGATTCTCTCCTTTCCTTCCTCCGTGTGTGTAAATTTGTGGGAAAATGCTCCCGCTGACCTGTGTGGGTGTAATTCCTCAGAAGTAGCACAAATGGGCAGACGCGTCGGTGCACACACACCTCCTATAGGCGCTCCTTTCCTTTTTTCCTTTTGACTGAACCTGCTGCAGTCAGGTGAAGTTCCTGTTCTTACCTGTTTGACAGGAAATGACTCATTTTATCTTCCAGTAAAGGACTCAAATCGGCACAAACATCGAAAGTCACCAGCAGGTTTAGATTGGCCTAAAATGGGTAAATGAATTGTTGTTCTTCAATATTGATGGAATCTTTGTCATAATTCTCATGACACATTTTATTTTTAGTGCTTAGAAAGTTGTGAATGTGAATCTAATTTCATTTTATATTAAACAATAGACAAATCTACCCTTTATTTATTAGTAATTAGTCTCAATTGCTGTGTGGATCCATCATCTGCCATTCCAGCCACTCCCAGTTTGTCCATAAATGTGATTGGTTGATATCAGATCACATGGGTCTTTCCTACACCCAAATAAGGCATTTAGGGCGGAGCCACAGTGTGAGAGGTTCTCCAGAGCTGAGAGAGCAGAGGAGGGCTCACTCTGCAGGAGACTGTGGAGGAGAGAAGACAGATGAAGATGTCAGGATCTAAGGATGACCTGATAACCTGTTTTACCTTTTTTTACACATTCTGTCCAGACTGCTGTTTGATAATGGAAGTATTTCTCAGGGGTGACTCAAGCTACTGAATCTGCTGAAGTCAGCTCTCTGCAGGCAGCCGGCAACTAAGAAAAGTTAGCAAGAATGTCGGAGCGATGCAATCTGAAGACCCTGACCGCCGCACTTTGCTGCTTCTATCAGAAGAGCTCCGTCATTACTGCAAAGGTGTGTTCGGTCCATCCTGTAGGCTCGTTTTCTTCTGTTTTAGTGCAGCTTGAATGGAAAACAACCCCATTCGTGTCTGGTAACACTTCCATCGTTCTCCTCTTTCCCCGACTGAGCTGAACACTGGACTTTTATTACTCTGACCAGACGCTCCCACAAACGACCGACTGTCTGACCGTCTGACTGTGTGAATGAGCGAGCCAGCCAGCCTGGGATATGGAGCCGGGTTCATCCGCAGACAGACAGAGCGGGCAGTGTGCGGTGGCCAGGGTCGGGACAGATTTGGTTAGAGAGGTACCGGGACAGGGCTGGCGGTCCTCACGAGTGTGATAAATGACTAACTTGTGATAGTTTGTCTTCTTACGACGTCAGTGAAATGAACGCCATTAAGCTGATTGGATGGCTCGAGCAGCGGGCGGTGGTGCTGAGGTGTGTCGCTCTGCATTTAAACCAGCAGCCAGTCAAACAGAAATGTGAAGGAAGAAAGCGTCAAGCTGCGGGGCTGATGGGAGCGTTGTTAGCAGCTGTTAGCAGGTGGGCGCTAATCTCAGGTGTGTTTAGATCCTCAGACTTTGATCAGCCGGATATTGATCTCTGTCTTTGATGGGTCTAGAACTTTTGATCTGCAGGTTGTTGGTGCGTCGCCCACCCTGTTGCTCCCACTCTTCCATCGGCTCTTCTGCTAGCAGATACTGTGTGTTTCCTGTGGTCGTCTATCTCGCAATCTGTCTCTACTTTGGACTCCAAAGAGCCTGGGGTCTTTCTTCCATTTTCCTTCCCCCTCCCTCCCCCTTGCTCCTTTCTTCCCCCCATCTGCCTCTCTGGGATGTTGCCATTTAATCGTTGAGAAGCGGCTTCTTGCTGCTTGTGTTCTGAGTTACAGGAGACCTTGTTGACCTTGTTGTTGTTGTAACAGTCAAGGAGACGCGGCAGCATCAGCGTACGATGTGCTTCTTCCGAATTCATCAACAGTGGTGTACATACGCGCAGATTAAAGGTCTTCCCAGAGGGATGAAAAGCTTTAGGTTTTTTACTTCCAGTATCAGAGTTCTGATGAAAAGGACTTGCAGCTTTTGTTAAAAGCTTAATCCAAAGATATCCAAAGTAGATCTCTCTGTGTCAACTGGACTGAAAGACCTTTCAGTCCAGTTGACACAGAGAGATCTACTTTGGATAACCATGACCTGGATGAGTGAGAATCTACACAGACAACTTAATCCAAAGAGCTCTTGTAGGCATGCTTTTAAATCATTTCCCTCTTTTTTCCTGCTGCCAAATCTCAAATATGTCCATTAAATCTTAGCGGTGCAGCTTTTCCTCTGCAGGTTCACTTCCTACGCTTTAATAAACCCCAACAGGCTCCAACGGCGTCCAGCGTCTCCGTGCTGGATGCACACGACCACAGGCGTTGCTGCGACTCGCGCAGAGTTTGGAGCTAACGAGATCTGCCCCCTTTCATGAGAGCATTAGTGAGGCCAACCGTGATGTCAGGTGGTCAGACCTCACAGGGATTAGAGGCACTTCACAGACTAGTGCGTAACTTTGACCAGACAGTGTGCAAACTGGACCTCGCTGCTCCCTTGAAGATAATTAACAGAGTTCTCCCCGTTAAAAACAAAAAGAACGAGTTGGCGCTAACATGAAGGAGCCAGGATGTAGCAAAGCCAATACAACTGATGTGTGAAATCCCAGAATAATCCCAGTCTGACCTCACTGATGCCCCGTTTGTGGGAATGATGAGCGCTAAATATTCATCTCCAGACAGGCGGCTGAAAACACACCCGCAGAGAAGATGAGTTTGATAGCATGAAATTAGCATGACTGATTGCCGACAGTTGCAGCAAATCTTCTGCTCCGCCAGAGGTCAAAGGTCAGCGCTTGTTGACCCCAGGTCATGTTAAGCGCATCCAACATAAAGAGCTGAGCCCCAGTGTGGGTTTAGGGGAAATATTTCTGCTTCTGTGGGTTTCCAGAGGACTCCCGGGAGGGCGAGGGATGTAAATAAACGTGACCGTCAAACAACAGTCGTTTAGAGATGACAAGATGATGAACCTTCTCCAGATCCAGCCCGATTCAGCTCGTCTAAACACAGGAAGAACCATCCAGTTAAGAGTGGGTAAACAGGAAAGGAGGGACCGTGTGATTATGGAGCCGCGATGTACAGATAGAGGAGCGAAAACAGTCGTTAGCTTCCATCAACTTCAGAGATTTTCTGTCAGATTCTGCCGCCACTTTGAGACACACTCCAACGTGTCGCTGGAGCCTGAACCGACTGTCTTGGCGTCGTCTTGGTGATGACAGATTAGAAACTGGTCAGTCTGGTCTCACTGGAGTGATGGTGCTGGTGAACCTGGGAGGGAGGCGCTCAGCTGGGCCGCTGGAGTCAGACTGTTACTGCGGCGTTGCTCCGTGTCCGCCGGCCGAAGATGACATCATATTGCAGCCGTTATTTTTTCCCCAGGCCAAAGAAAAAGAAAAAGAAAAAGATCGCTCTCCATCTCTTTCTTCCCTTCTCCTCCATCCCCCTCTCCTGTTCTCTTCGTCCTTCAGGAGGCATTCCCTCCATCTCCTCTCTGACGAGCAGCGCTGTTGATTTTATGACCAATTAAAGCGATGGCGCAATAGCAGCACGCTTCCTGTTGTCCAGCTCAGCTTCACCAGGTAAACTGATGAAAGAATCTGAGAAGACATAAAAAAAAAAATCATTTTTGGATGTTAAGTCACAGTTATTTTCAGGAGAAGGGACAACAAATGTCCAGACCTGTTTGTGTTATCTAGATATTTTAGCCTCCCAAACTGTCACATTTAGAAGCGCTTGTTGTGTTTGTCCATGAAACCAGTAACAAACTGGACATTTGTACGGTTTCTGTAACTGGATACTCTGATTTCCTGTCATAGGTGCAGGCTGAAGGTCCATCCTAACGATTTTACAGAGAAAATACGAAAACAGAGCACAGGAGAAGGGTTCACGTTACACGGAGACATTTATGGATCTATTTTCAATTTCACTTTCGTGGCTCAGTAATTCTCTGCGTGTTGCTTTTATCTATAGTTGTGAGGACTCTGGCTGCTTGTTGGCATTAGCTGTAACTGTTGTTCTGCTGTGATTAGATTTTTACTTCTCATGGTTTTATGCTAACTGCTTTAGCTTCTTTTAAAGGCTGAAGCTAAATGTGGACATTTATTGTTCATCTTTAGTTCTGGTAAATACTTTTTTAAATATATATATTTGATACATTTGTATAAAAATGGAAGAGATCAAGATAAAATGGTGTGTGCGTGTGTGTGTGTGGGCAGGTTTGAGCACTGGGGCGGGGCCATTGTGATGACTTCACAGAAGGTTTCACCCTGTGTGAAAATCCAGGAGAGGAAAATCACTGGGGACGGCGAGACGAGCGTGTGTGTGTGTGTTAGCTAGCATGTTGCTACAGAGGAAAGATGAGTGTGTCTGACAGCAGGTGTATAAACCACAGGTTGTGTTTTGTCTATGAAGTGTGTTTGTGAAGAAGTGAGAGTGAAAGATGCAGAGACCCAGCAGCTATCACGTAAGTGTGTGTGTGTGTGTGTGTGTGTGTGTGTGCTGACTGTGCTGTTAGCAGACCTGTCTGTGTGTCTGTGCTTCATATTACTGACCTTCTTTTCAAAGGTTTTCTGGATGAAGTGTTTTTTTTGGGGATGAAGCTGCACACAAATGGCGTCGTGTTTGTCGTTTGTAAAGTGCGCTTCGGGATAAACCATGACTCAGCGGCTCAAAACCAAATTTACCTGCAGACGCAGCAGGAACCTGAACCCGCCGCAGGGATCAAACCTGCAAATTAGAGTAATGAAGGCAGAATTTCAGTTGCGCTGATGGCTGCGACATGTAGGTCATGTGACCAGCTCCTTCAGAGGTGAGAGCCAATCAGATGTGCTGACTTGTGTTTCTGTCGTCTCTCATCAGTTCTCCAGAGATCAGTTCATCCTGGAGTGTCCTTCTGAGAAGCTGCGCAAGGAGCTGGAGGAGGAACTCAAGATGGACTGTGAGGAGCTGCGGAGCCACGCGTGGTACCACGGAGCGATCCCGAGACAGGCGAGAGAGACACACACACACACAAATCTGAGTCACCAGTCCCTCCCTGGAACACTGTAGTTCAAAACCTGTTGAACCGGATTACCTAGACCACATGCGTGCACGCCAACACACACACACACACACACACACACCTCATGTAATAAATGCTGTCCAGGCCAGCTGTAATCTCTGTGTAGGCACACTGTGTGTGTGTGTGTGTGAGTGAGAGAGAGAGAGAGAGAGATACAAAGTGAGATTGTTCCACGTTACAAAGTCTTCTCTGACATGTGATCATATTTAATTAGCTGCTTCCTTTGGCTAAACTACCATTATAAACTATCCAAACACTAGCTTAATTAAAGGCTGTAACCTGTGTGTTTGTTTTTGCTACGTAGAAAGTACCAAAATATACATTTCACTAGTGAAGTGAGGACATTTTGGCTGGACCTTTCAAAGAGAAATATAAATATCACAAAAAAGTGACTCTATATGTTCACATACCATTAGGATGTTGTATTATGTTACACACCGACTACAGTCCTATAAAACATAAATATAAATTAATATAAGTATAAAGTAAATATAAAGTTAAAATATTTTAAATGTTTTGTTAACTTCGACTCTCCGTACACCAGATGGATGCGACTTCCTGTAGGCGACAGGAACAGCCGACCGCCATCGGCTTTAATTAAATGTTTAAAGTGGAAACAAACTCTGTGTGTGTGTGTGTGTGTGTGTGTGTGTGTGTGTGTGTGTGTGTGTGTGTGTGTGCTGATATGTGATCCCATGTGTTGCTGCAGGTCGCAGAAAACCTGGTGCAGCGTGACGGAGACTTCCTGATCCGGGACTCGCTGTCCAGCCCAGGAAGTTACGTCCTGACCTCCCAGTGGCGAAACACCGCCCAGCACTTTAAGATCAACAAGAAGGTGGAGCGTCTTTCAGCTGGGCTCTTTCCTCTTCACCCATGCTGGAAACGATGCAAAAATCTGTAGTTTGGTCAACAAGAAGGTGGCGAACGCAGTAACCTGGTGAGTAAAGGGCGGAATCTGTCCCTCAGGTGGTGGCGCTGAACGAAGCCTACACCAGGGTGGAGTTCCGGCTGGAGCGGGAAGGCTTCGACAACGTCCCCGCGCTCATTAGGTTCTACGTGGGCAACAGGAAGCCCGTCTCCCAGGTGAGTGTGGCCGGGACGGGACCCAGGGCTGGCGGTGGTCAGGGGTCTAAAGGTTGCTGCCCGCAGGTGGTCGGCGCCATCATCTTCCAGCCAATCAACAGAGCTGTGCCACTGCGCTGCCTGGAGGAGAAATACGGCCTTTCCAACAACCAGCGCGAGCGGCTGATGGTGCAGGAGAGGCGGAGTCAGAAACGCCTCAGCCTCAACATCAGCAACGGGCACGCGCATGACGGGGGCCACGCGGCGCGGGACGGCGCTCAGGGCCACGACAGCGGCCAGGCCGGACAGCTCAGGTGGGTACCACATGACGAGACGCTTGAAGACCGTTAGCGGCCAACATCAGTCCAGGACTTTAGCTTTAGCTCCGCACTTCCTGCTTTGATCAGGTCGTATAAGTGCGTGGAGCTGATGGACGCCATCTGAGCAGGGAGGAATGAAAACAAAGGACCATTCTGCCCTTCCTGGTTTAAAATATCCACCTTTTTCTCCCAGAATGAAGGATCGCTGCGGCAGCCAACCAGCAAGTCTGAATCAGGTCCACGACAGGCGACGCCCACTCCAGGCCCACCAATCAGAGAGCTACCTGCCTCTGGGTAAGTTGGCCCAAACCACGACCCACAATTCACAGCCCTGGTGCGACTGTTTAGCTCGGGGGTGGTGGAGAAGTTGGTGGAGGGCCGGTTCTGTGCAACATTAATTGTTTTTCTTTATAAAAAGCACTAAATAGCTTTGACAAGCTGCTAAGAGTAGGCTGAAAAAGTGAGGTTGCCTGAACAAAAATGTATTTATTCAATCAAATTTCCAAAAGTAATGGTAAAAACCTTTGTTTTAAACATTTGTGACTTATATTAGTGAACATTTTCAGTCACATTCCCTTGTCTTTGAGCTCCAAACCTTTAGCAAGGCGCTAACTGACCTGAACATCACTGAACTGTGAACTAGTTCTCTGCTAGTTGGTGCCTTTACGTGCCTACTTTTGTGGTCTAACCACCTCTTTTGGTGTTTTTAAGTAAGTTTTTCTTGTTCAGCGAGAGAAATCTCGTCTCTAGTAGAGAAGATCTATACTTGATGTCTTTAGGCATTTTGTTGGATCACAAAGCTGGTTGTGTTTGCTGCATCCTTGGATTTGTGAAGCTTGGTTAAAAACAACAACAACAAAAAAAAAAGCCTTGCTGCCTTTGCAGCTTAGCTAGCAAAGCTTCCGATGTTCTCGCCCTTTCAGCATCACTCTGGTTTTTGTATTTCATCTCGTAACGCTGATTTAAACTGTAGTCCTTAAAGACGGCGGTCTGCTCCCCGCAAACACACACACCTGCGTTTACCTCCCACTTGAGTAACGACATACTCAGCACTCCAATTTTTGTTGAAAAGCCTGCGTTCAGCATCTACCGTTTTTTGAGGGCTAAAGCAGAGGTGGGCAAACTGAGGCCCGGGGGCCACATGTGGCCCGATGAGCTATTTAATCCGGCCCACAATCATTTCTCCAAAAGCCAAATGAGGGTTGTCAGTTTGATTGGTCAGAAAAAGGTTCAGACCCCCCCTTCAGCTAGCATGCTAACATGTCCTCTCAAGAAGGCGGGGCCAAACATCAACATTTAGAGCGTCATCATCATTCCAGCCGGTTCGAGTCAAAGGGCCGTGCGTGGCCCCGGTCTGGTTCAGGTGCACCAGGGCTTGACCTCCGTCTTCCTCCCCAGGATCCAAACCTCAGGCCCTCCCGCCTGCAGACTCTCTCCCCCTGAGCCCCTCCCACAAGTCTCCGGTGTTCCGGACGGGCAGCGAGCCGGTGCTGAGCCCCTCGTTGCCGCGGAGACCAGCGGAGCTCCTGGCAGGTCAGTAGACGTCGGTGGTGGAAATCCGCCTCAGCTGACGCAGGTTCCTGAGCCTCGGTCATGTGTTCCAGGTCAGCCAATCAGGGGCTCTGACAGTCAGCTGTGTCCTAAGCCGCCTCCCAAACCCAGCAAGGTGCTGCTGTCCCGTCTGTCTCCCCCCTCCGGCCCCCCCAGGCTCGCCGCACCCCCGCCGGACTCTCTGGGCTTCTCAGCTCCTCCTGTCAAACCAGTGAAGCAGCTCCAGCCTGCAGGGCGCCATGTCGGCTCCTCCCCCTCCGCAGCTCCGCCCACCGACCCCACAGACGGTGCCTACGACCTCCAGCCGCCCCTCTGCAGCCACGTGGAGAGGCTGAGGAGGGAGGAGGCGGGGGAGGGCGAGGCGGCAGGCAGGAGGGGCCTGGACAGGAGCTCCTACCATCACGCCATCGCCTCCTTAGAGGACAGCAGCGAGGAAGAGGAGGAGCAGAGGAAGAGAGCGGGCTTCCTGCGGCCGCTCGTAGAGACCGAGTCCACCTTCCGGCCGGCGGATTTCGGGTCCCGGCTGCTGCCGGCGGAGAACAAACCGCTGGAGATGCCGGTCCTGAAGAGAGCCAAGGAGCTGCTGCTCCGCCACCAGCACCAGAGCATCGCCGCACACCTGCTGAAGGCCGACTGCCAGGTAGGCGCGCACGTGCACGCGCACGCTCCGAGTGTGACGTGAAGGACAGCAGACAGACTGAGCCTCTGGTCGCCTCCAGGTGGCCAGGATCATCGGCGTGACCCCAGAGCTGAGGGCTCAGATGGGCGTGGCCTCGGGGCTGGAGCTGGTGACCCTGCCGCACGGCCACCAGCTCAGGCTGGACCTGATGGAGAGGTGTGTACACACACACACACACACACACCTACACACGCTGCACACACACATCACACACACACCTACACACGCTGCACACACACACACACCTACACACACACACACACCTACACACACACACACACCTATACACACACACACACACCTACACACACACACACACACCTACACACACACACACACACCTACACACACACACACACACACACCTACACACGCTACACACACACCTACACACACACACACCTACACACGCATCACACACACATCACACACACACCTACACACGCTGCACACACACACACACCTACACACACACACACACCTACACACGCTGCACACACACACACACACACACACCT
>CM027082.1:28094388-28485221 GCA_015343265.1 Pao palembangensis | reverse complement strand
ACACACCTACACATGCTGCACACACACCTGCACACAGTCTGGTGGTCACGTTACTCACATCGTCTCGCCACCGTCTCCCAGGCACCACACCATGGCCATCGGCGTTGCCGTGGATATTCTGGGATGTACGGGCAGCGTGGAGGAGCGCGCCTCCACCTTGAATCGCATCATCCTGGTGGCGCTGGAGCTGAAGGACACGGTGGGAGACCTGTTTGCTTTCACCGCTCTGATGAAGGCTCTGGACCTGCCCCAGGTAACACACACACACACACACACACACACACACACACTAACCACAACTCTGAGGTTTTATTTGTTGTTTTTGTTGTAGATCAGCCGTTTGGAAGAAACGTGGACGACTTTACGGAGGAACTACACCCAGACGGCCATCAGCTACGAGAAAACGCTCAAGCCGTTCTTCAAGAACCTGTACGAGGGAACAGGTACTGATCAGACAGAGCACTCTGGTACGGGCCCCTAACCAGCCCCTAACCAGCCCCTAACCAGCCAGCAGGAGCTGCACGTGAGCAAGACGTCTAAGCTAATTAGCTTAGCTCAAATACTGGTAGCGAGTGTGTCTACAGACGTCCCAATGCCTCAGACTGGTTTGTTAGCATAACTGTTATTATTGGTTATAAACGTACTTCTGCTGGTTATAAACGTATTTCTGCTGGTTATAAACGTATTTCTGCTGGTTATAAACGTACTTCTGGTGGTTATAAACATTTCTGCTGGTTATAAACATATTTCTGCTGGTTATAAACGTACTTCTGGTGGTTATAAACGTACTTCTGCTGGTTATAAACGTACTTCTGCTGGTTATAAACGTGGGAGAAGTTGAACGTACCCACTCCGACCTTCCTCCTCCTGCAGCCTCCCCTCCTCCAGCCGTCTGCGTCCCCGTTCTGCTGCCCCTCCTGACGCTGATGGAGCGCTCGTCCACCACGCCAGAGGGGGCGGAGCTCTGGGAGACCCACGATCAGGGCTGCGACATCATGCTGCGCCACCTAGAGGCGGCGCGTGGCGTTGCACACAACGCACAGAGCTACACAAAGAACGCCGAGAAAATCTTACAAGGTAAAAACAGCGAGCGTTTTTCCTTTTTGTCGTTTTTCCGAATCTTAATTCCGCCCTTTTCTTCCCTCCCCCAGAGTTTGAGTGCGACGACGAGCTGCTGGAGGTGTTTAAAACGGACTTCCAGCTGCGGCTGCTGTGGGGAAGCCGCGGAGCTTCCGTCAACCAATCAGATCGCTACAACAAGTTCAACCTCATCCTCACTGCGTTGTCACGGAAACTGGAGCCACCACCCAAAACCCAGACGGTAATCTGACGCTGCGCACGGCCGGGTCTAACCCGAGCGGGTGACGTCCAGGAACCCCAAACGTGGCAGAATTTTCAGGAGAAAAATGGATTTAAGCGATTTGTAAAAGCAGACACAAAAAGGTTAAAATGATCCAGACGCTGCCCCGAGGTTTGAACCCAAAAATCACCTCATTAGGCTGCTGCTTGTAGAACGAGCATAGAGGGAAGAAAAGGTAGCATTTGTAAATAACCGGCAAAATTCAGATAATATTTTTACTGTGGAAACGCAGGAAGAGGAAAATATTCCCTCTAAAGCGTGCAAATGTAGTTTCTCCTGACTCTTTAGACAAATGAAAATATTTTTGTTCCTGTGTAAATGAACAGAATAAAAATGAGATTAAGTTTGTACATACTGAAATATTAGCATGTTAATAATGTCTGTATATATTTTACGCAGAAGACTGTAAAGAAGAAAGCTGATTAATTTTATGAACTGCTGTAATAAACGTGTAGAAACTGCACCGCAGCTGCTAAATGTGTCTGAAACGTGGAACAAACTTTCCGCACCAAAGAAAAGTCCAAATTTGCATCTATGCCGTTTATTTTTATACCAATATCCTGTAAGGAGGAAAAAAAAGAAGCATTTTGTTCACGTGACAATATTCAGAGTAAAAAGAGGCGCGTCAACATGGGAGGAGGGGCAAATATTTAACCTTTAAAAACACGTTTGAATGCAACTGATGCCTTTAGAGAGGCAGAAAAAAATCCTGCAAACTTGATTGTTTCTAATATCGCAGTTTCAAATATCTCTTTTTTTGCAGAACGTTATAAATCCAGCACAGCGACTTCGTACAGAGCTCACAGTTTGGGTTTAAACAGTAACAACAAGAACGCTGATGCTACTTTTGGTATTTGTCAAAGTTCTTAAACTGCACAAACAAGCCTGAGTCAACGAGGCGACATCATCAGTTCATCGGTACAAAGAAGCAACTTCTGTACATCAGCTGCAGCTCCGAGACAGCGGGGGTCGTCGTGGCAACCGCAAAAAAAAAGAAAGTTCACAGGCACCAAGTTGAAAAAGCGTCTTTTCCCCCTCACGTTTAAACCTGATTTTCGTTCCATTCCCGTCAGGAATCATTTCTGACCAACTTTGGATTTTTGATGGAGCAAAATGAGCGTCGGAAGACCCGAAAATACATCTCTGTCCTGCACGGACGTGTTTCAGCTGCGCCTCGGTCATAAACGGGCCGTTTATGAGGTGCGGGGGGTCAGAGGTCAACATCTGCAGCCTGAGCCGGATGAAGACATGCAGGAGAGACAGGAACCTGCAGCAGATGGAGCTGCACATCTGTGTCAATACCAGGCAGCTCTGGAGGCCTAAAGCGTTCAATCTGGCCTTAAAAATGTGTCTTTAAGAAGGAAGAGGACCTTTAAAGTCACAAAACTTCTCCTTCAAAACTTCGCCTCTTTTCCCGAGCTGAGCCAAGTTAGCACAGAGACGTCCAGTATTACCCAAAGGTAGCAACATCTAATTTAATCCGTCCACACAAAGTAGGAAGGAAATATGGTGTAAACTGAAGCGCAGCAATGAGAGCAAGCGTGTAGGAGCTGCAGCGTCGCCCTACACTTCACAGCTTCGCGGAGGAAACGTTGGTGTCGCCCCCTGCTGGTTGCAGCGAGGTCTGACCGGTAAAGCCCGACAGCAATACACGCCTTTCTTCCGCTCACCAGAGAAAAGAAATTTAGAAAAACATGCAAAGTAATTCGAGTTATAAAATGATTAGAAAAACATCATGTCGGGATCCGTTCACTCGTTCACCACCTCAGATTCGCGATGCTTTCGTGCATCGGGGCAAAGTGCATCAGACCAAACATTCCGTCTCCCACGAAGCAAACAAACAATCAGAATTGAAACACATTCAACGTGACAAAAGATGCTCACATGTACAAACCGTTAAAATAATTAAAAAAAAGCACGGGTCACGTGCGCACTTTTACATTCTAATAAGTTTGAGTTCCCAATCTGTAAATGTGCACACACGTCAGTGGTATATGCCTGCATACGTCACATTCCTAATAATAATAATTAAAAAAAACAGCTGATCAAATGTGGGCAAACTCGTACAGGCGGGGCTGATGGGAGATGTAGTCAAGTGGAAACGTAGTCGCATCCAGATGTGTGCGGAGTCAAAGAAGCGCCAGAGTTTAAAGGCAGAGAAGAAACCGGAACTTCCGACGATGTCTGACGTCGTTCCAGGGTTTGCTGGGGGAAGGCCTCCATCTGCTGGCCGACTGGTGGAATCACAGCCAATGGGAGAGGGGGGTGTGGTCACCTGACACTAACGCGCGGTTCTGAACGTGTACGAACTGGACGCACAACCACAAACATGCCGGACATCATGGCAAACATTCAACACGTAGCCCAGTCAGAGGTACACGCACAGATGAAACGCGCGGTCACGTTAAGGACATGCGACTGTGTGACGGCGGAGGAAGACACGATGGGCAGAGGCAGACATCACCAACAGAGCACAGATGACGACGACAAAGAGTTCAAGCAGGTAGTGCAGCGATAACTTTGTTAGTAAGAACAAATCTGAGCACAAACGACCTTTAATGTGTCACAAACACGGACGGTATGAGTATGAAATGATGATTGTGTTTTTTCTTTAAGAAGCTGGGTCACAGGTTTGGAGAAAAACTATCAAGATACATCAAAGTAGCTGGACCGTGAAACTGCTCAATAATAACAAACTGCAAACCTTTTCTGCAACTGAGACAAATTCAATTTGAAACTATCCTGTTTTAGCAGTTAAGAGTCATCCTTGTTAGTACGGCCAGAACCCCTATTACATCACTGGGGTTGTCATGCAAAAGTTGCAGCATACATGACTGATTTAACCCACTGAGGATAAAAACACGGCTGTTAGCATGTAAGAGGTCTTACAGACCAGACAGCAATAACTCACAGCTTATTAAAAATTAAAGTCAGCATTATTCTGATTTTTTATTATTATTATTTATATTTGGTTCCTCCTCCTGACCCGATTTGCTATCCCAGAATGCTTTGCTGATTATGGATGTGTGAGCATGCAAACATGCAAACTTGCCAGGTTAACTACCATTCCCTCTCTACCTCTGCCTCTCTCCACAGCACCCCCACCACCAATTATCAGCAATCAGCGTGAGCCCACCACCAGCCAATCAAATCGCTGAGCCACTCTGTGGCCCTCAGGAACCTGCGGTCACATAGAGGAGAAAGACAGTTACTCACATACACACTTTAACGTTTAGGTTTAAATGCAGTTAATTTCACAAGAAGAATCTGCTCGTTTTCATTAAAGAAAACTTCAGGTTTGCCGTCATTCGCAACAATATTCTGCTAAATTCAGTCAGCAGTCATGACGCAGTGACGACGCCTCGCCACAAGAGGGCAACATTTCACCGTGTCACACATTGACGCTCCACGTTGAACACATCCGGACATAAATACGTGTAATCGATCCAATATTTAAAAAAAAAACAACTGAGTCACAACACTGACATTCAGTGACATAAGTATTGACCACATGGTCAAAGAATACACAGCATTTAAGTGCCAGTGACACTTTTTAGCAGTGGCGTCTGTTCTTGCCCACAAGCTGCACACAGATCAGAGAGCTGCTAATTTCTGCGTGAAACACACTTTCATCAGTTTTCTCTGGACCAACCTGATGCATCAAACATGTTTTTCAGTAAATAATTTTATCAATTACTGTGTGATATGTGAAATTGTCCAGTTCAGTTATTAGTAAGTTAGAATTATGTCAGGATCAAACTAACAGAAGACTGAAGGAAACTAAAAGTGTATGAACTGTTTTAATCGGAGAACAGGAACAGTTATGATACACAAGATTTGTCAATGAAAAAATATTCTTGAAGTCTATTAAATAAACTGAAACCATTTTCACACAGTAATTTGTCACATAAAAAAACCCCGAAGTTATTACTCACATTCAGGATTGAAAAAGTGATTCAGATAATCAAAAAGAGCAAACCAAAACCTACTGTACTGAGATTATTTCAGTTATTCATTTTCAAGTTACTTTTCTATGACAAATCTTCCCTAAATTAAGATTTAAAAACTTCCGTCACTTTAGTCGTTAACGTCGCCCCCTGGTGGGAGATTAAGATATTACACCCATGCTGTAACTTGCACTCCTCGTTTCCCAAATGTAAAATTATTTACTGGAACAGGCTGATATGTGCAAGTTCTGCAGAGAAGTGTTATTTTGACCAAATATTAAAACACAGTTTCTCACATTTGACTGTTTCTTATGGCTGAGAAACATGAACTTTGTTGGGTTTGGTTAACTTAAAAAAAAAAAAAAAAAAGCCAACAAAATCGCAGCTTTGTGATGCCAAAAATACCACAAATCTGTGATTAAACTCCTGGTACTGTGTGAAAATGGTCTCTGTTAGGCAAAAACAGGCTTCTGTGTGAGTGATTCCACCTTCAGCGCTGATGGTACGAAAAACACAGGAAACAGGAGACCGACACACACACACATATATACACACACACACACAACCAATAAACTGATCATCAAATCAGTGCTCCGGTAAAAAAATCAAATAAAAGTGATGTAAAAATAAAAAGTTTCTAATATATTACACTAGACAATCTTAAAGACTTTGATCATGAAGTGGTGTAGCCATGGCAACAAGCTAAGTGAGAAGCTCTCACGCTTAGTGTTTTGTTCCTCCTTTATGCTCAGACACTCCCCTGTGAGTCCCACAGATATGACAGCAAAATGAGGGACGAAGAGGAGGACACAGACGGAAATCAAAGAAGAGGGACAGAAGTGTTCGTGCAAGCCTCGTCTCTCTAGTCGAGAGATGGAGAGAAGGGGTGGATGTGTGGAGAGGATGAGAAGACAGCGTGATTTCAGATGTAGGTGACGGCACCTTTGCTGCTTTTCTCCAGGATGATGTCCACATACGTCGTCGGGACGTAGCCTTCCTCGCCATTTTGTTTCCTGGCTCTGGTCCAGCCGTCTCCTTTGTCCTCCTCTATGATGTATAACACCTGTGGCGGAGAGCGTTATTAGCCTTGTTATTAATGTTTATGGATAGCTGGTGTTTCGGTTAGCGTCTCACTCGAGGGTTCATTTATTTAAAAAGCATCTGTGAGAAGCCTGAGGCAAAGAGGAAGTCACGAGTTACCTCGTCTTCCGCCATCGAAAGCGTTCCCTCGTTCTGACCTGAGGGCCGAACAAGAGGTGATCGCGTCAAGGTTGGACCGTTAAGTTTCAGCTGCGTTTAAAACCGTGGTCTCTCCTCACCGTCGAAGCCGTAGAGAGCCTTGCAGTGTCCGATGACGGGCAGCGGGTCGTCGTCGTCGAACTCGTCGTCGAACTCGTGCGGGTCCGAGTTCAGGTGTCCGGGCTGCGGCGGTTTGGCGTGGCGATGAGGCGTGTGGTGCTCCTGACTGGTGTCGTCTGTGTAGCTGCCCTCAGGACTGAAGCAGGAGGAAAAGAAAGGAGCAAAGAGGGCTTTCTAATGGGTTCTCACGGCGGTTAAGGTCCCACCTTCATCCATACCTCTCTCTGCCCTGAGGAGTGCGATGGTGGTTGTCGGCGCTGTGTCGTCTGTCTCTGGAACTCTGCTTTCCTTCCACCTCAGATAACCACGTCTGTCCACGAGCACAACACACCATCAGCGCCCCAGCACGTCACCAGGCCCTTCGCCTGCGTCTCTGCTCCTTTTCATACCTCGTTTTTGTGGATTTCGGAGCGCAGCTTCTCCATGTTGCAGATGGTCTCTGATATTTTGGGCTGGAGGCTGCTGGGGTCGCCCATCTGTGGGTTCTTCTCATATACGTCCTTCATCTTGTTCAGGGCGTCTCTAACGCAAAGAAACCCAACAAGGGTGTTTTACTGGCTCCGAAGGCCCTCCCCTCCCCCTCCAGGCTTTCAAATCAAACTTATCCATCAAAAATGAGCAGAACCAGCAGATGGCGGCAAAGCTCCTACCTCTGATCCATCTCTTTCTGGAGCTCTTTGTGGAGTTCATCAATCCTCTGCTGCAGCCTCTTCCTCCTCTGCTCAGGTGGTAAATGGCTGAAATCCTCCAGAGATGGAGCCTTTCAAAAAAAAAAAAAACACGTGACTGCATTAAGATCCGTGAAACAGCGACGACAAAAGGAGAACACCGTCATCATTTCATCATCTGAGCTTGTTGGTGGAAGGAGGCAGGAAATCAAAGTCTGTGACTACTCTGGAGGGAAACATGGCTACTTGGCTACACACACTCCATGTTACAACACACACACTTACCGTCTTCACCGACCGCTGATGTTTGAACGGTTACAGTAGGAAGAAAATCAACGGGAGATGATGTCAGATGTTAGATTGTCAAACAAATGCAGAAGCAGCAAACGTGCTTTACATGCGCTCACCTCAACCGTGACCACAAACAGATCAAACACGGTGATTCGAAGCCACGTGTTTGATCTGTTGGTCTAACACACACACACACACACACTTTTGTGTTCCAGTGAGAGCAGCTTTAGAGAATCGACAGACACGCAAAGAAACTTTAAGATGATGAATAAACCATCTCTCCCACAAGGCACTGCATCCAAAACAAGCCAAAACCCTCTCTCACACACACACACACACACATGCACACACACCCCAGATCATGGACAATTCTCCATTATGTGACTGGAGCAAAAACAGTCCTTAAAGCTGAAAGAAGGAAAAAAGGAGAAACAACATTTTAAAGTCATGCAGAGAGTAAAGAGGATGAAGGTGTCTGCAACTTCTGATAGATTCAAATCCAAACCATCAAAAACAGAAAGAAATATTGTTGCAAAAAATAGGAAAATCTAAAAAAAAAAAGTTTTTTCAAAAAAAATATCTTTTCTAAATTTGCAGACACCTTGGAAACGCCCCAAAAATCCACTCAACACCACAACACAACTTCCTGGCTCACCCCTCTCTTCAGAGCCCTCAGATTGTGGGGGATTCTGGGTACTGTAGTCTTTATCTCAGACAGATAGCGGCTCACTTTTTCTGAGCTGAACCGAGATGAAAGAAAGATGTTGGAGGAGGACGATGAAGGTGGCGGAGGAGGAGCAGAGGAAGGAGACTGATGGAGAGCAGGAGGAGATGACAACGTCAGGAGACACTTGTGGGAGTGCTGCTGGTTTGACAGTGAGTTGAGCTACAAAGGTCATTGTTGTCCCAGTAAACTGCTTGAAAGATTCTGAAAATGCCATAAACACACGTTTCTTTTTGTGTTGGCAGGATTTATTTACTCTGGAATCACATTAGTGCCCCCACTAATGTGGTGAAATCCAAAAAGACAAACACAGCCACGCCCTGGTGCAACACACAGGTTCCTAAAACCTGTGTGACAGTTAATTATTATCCAACATGGGTTTTACGGAGCAGGCCAAGGTCCGAGCGGGGCGAGAGCAAAGCAGTGAGAAGTGCTGTTAGTAGAGGCGGGACAGTAACGACAGCGCAGCTGCTGTGTGGGGAGGATAAAACATGCCAGCCGTTCGTTTACATCAGGGACGGAGGAATCATCTGAAAGTCTTCCAACAGGAAACCAGATCAGTTCTTTAGGTAATGAAACCCTATAAAAAGGTTAAATGTGACTGATGTTGACTTATTCTGCTTCACTGACCCTTTTGTGATGATGGGAAATGACTTTTCCCATCATCCCTCGCTTTTCATACCTTTGGTTTCTTGCCAAACAGCCACCGTTTGTTCTTGGGTCTGCTCATGGGGTGTTTGGGCTCCGGTCGGGGTCCTGTCCCGCCCTCCTTCTCCCTGTCTCCTTTAGGTGTGTTGCTAATGGTCCCGTCAGAACCGGTTCTGCTCAGATTCTGGCTGAAGTCCTCGAACGGGTAGTCTCTCGGAGGGTCAAAGCCGGACTTAAACGACTCCACCACGATGGTCGAGTCCTGGGAGAGTCAGAGGACAGAGAGCAGCTGATGGACAGGTGGACTGGAGAGACGAGCCAGCCAGGAGGCCTCCGCTGAGCACGTACCCTTCGCTCATCTACAGCTTTGGCGGCGACGATCATTCCTTCCAGACACTTGGAAATGATCGGAATGACTCTTCGCTCTGCCTCGGCAAAACTCTGGTACGTCTCGCCGAGCTTCACGGTCCGGCGCTCGTCCATGGCCTGTAGATTCTGGAACCCAGAGGGAATGAAGTAGGGCTGAAGCGTTTAGTCGAATAATTCCAGTAATTCCATTACTAAAAAGCTTCGATAAAAATGATGTGTGTCAAAGCTTCGTTTGAATTCGGTCCTGTGTTTCACACGGATCCTCATTTCTGTTGCTGCTTCGGCTACTGATCTGTCACTGAAGATCCATGTGAGGCTCGGATTGCAAAGAGTTTAACATTAAAAACAAAAGAAAATGTAGTGAAATGTGTCTACGGTAAGATGCAGTTAGCTTAGCATAATAGCACAACGCTGCTGTTGCAGCACCTCCAAAGGAAACATCCGGTCCGTGCTAAAAGTCCGCAGATCGGACCGGAAACAGCGAGCTAAACTAACGATAATTAGCAGCAATTAGCAGCAATTAACAGAAATCAGTGTGATCCATGACTGAGAGAAGTCTGCTAGCTAACACACTTTGTTTACAGCTCTGTGGAAAAGCTGATTCACAACTTTAATCAACGCGGCGGCTAATCTGCTAGCTAGCACGTTTCCCCAACTCAGCTAAGTTTTTGCTTAAGATAATTATATTCTAATAATAATCCACGGAACATAAAGTGCTGTAGTGAGTTTGTTAAAGCCTGAACCTCAGTTAGTTAAATTGTAAAAGTCAGTTTAATTAACTCTGCATGTTTGATATTACTTTGAGCAGGTTCAACGGAACAAGAACGTTACGGAGGCTTTTCAATAAAGTTAGACGGATGAAAAAAAAAAAGTCGCAGTGTGTGCAGTATATTTCTTCACCGATTACTCGCCAGAATAATCGATAGAATACTCGATTCCTGAAAGAATCGATTGCTGCAGCCCCAGAACGAAGAGCTCGCACTGAGCCTGGTGGCGTTTGCAGTCGTCGTCCTACCTTGAAGATGTGCGGGATGGCGTTGTTGAAATGCTTCCACTGCTCTGCGTTGAAGTTCTGCAGCTGTGAGGCGTACTCGTTCTTGCTCTCGTCAGCTGCGTGCGTCCTGGCGTAGAACTGGTTCTTGGCCTGAACAAAGCAGTTACATCCATATAATTCACCCGTTTCAGCTCCACTGTGGAAATGTCACTGTTTCCTTTGCTGTTCAAGGTAAAGTTTCAGGTGAAGGGATGGTTAAACACAGGTGCTGCAGGTGAGCCTCACCCTCTCCACATCTGATTTGGTGGCGTTGATGTCACTATCCAAGCGCTCAAAGGTGATTTGGGACTTCTCTGCCTCTTTACACTCTCGCTCAAACTTCTTTTTACTCTGAAAACAAAGCCAAAGAAAGCAGGAAGCTGAATGGAATGACTTCCCTTGTTCGTTGGACCTCAGAAGGTCACTAAAATGCTGATAAATTGTAATAAAAACTGGCTATCAAAGGGTCCGTATCCGGGATCTGTAAACGTCTGTGATATTGAGGCTTTTCTTTGTAAAAGTGATTTAACTGCGTGTCGTTTCAGACTCGCTGTGCTGCTCCGCTGCAGAGAAATGACAAAGTTTGTCTCCCGCTCCAAATACCTCTGGCGCTGACTAGACTTTTACTTCCTGCCAGCCCATCTGGGTCACATTAGCAGTGAGGGAATCACAAAGAAGAGCTGAGAATTTACAGTCTGGCCATTAAATAGTCGTGATTACTCACAGGGACACGACACCCTCGACTCACTCAAATGTAAAATTACTCTCAGCATTTCCGCTCTTTAAAGTCTTTAAATTGGTACAAATCGAATTAAAAGACCTCAGAAGAGAACAAACGAAATGACTCTCGAGGTACAGTTCATGTTTAGGGGGCAAATGTGGCCTCTGTCGTGTGTGTGTGTGTGTGTGTTTCCAGGTCTTGGCTCCACCCTTGTTCCCAACGGAGGGGAAGATTTCCAGAAAGAAAGAAGGATTCTGCTGCCTGTGTTTCATCAGAAACAGCCTGATATTCTAATTACTTTGCATCTGCACACAGGTCGTACATGAAGCTCATGATTTTGGCAAACAATCTTTTTGCTAAATGACATTTGTGAAATAAGGACCCCTGGTTTGTCCTGGAGTTACTCCCGTTAGCGTTTCTTCCTGACAGACGAGGCGTTGCTAACCGAGTATTTACACCAAACACCGAATTTCCCCCCTTTTCTGTGCCTGCTCCTCCCTCCTGCCACACTTACATTGTCCATCTGTTTCCAGCATTGATCCAAATACTGCTGTGCTTTCCTGCCCTCCTGGAGATGCTGCACACACGCACACATATGACACAAACACAGGGAGAAACATGGAATAAAACATCCATAAACACATAAACGACTGGACAGTGGCTCTTATGTCAACTGAATTTAAGCTCAAATCCCAAATTTAAACTGTAAGCGCATAAATTGCATTTCTTTGAGCACAAAGGTATTTATACTGTAAAGGCGTTGACCGAGAGGGGGCGCTGTTTCTTCAAAACAACAAATGAAACGTTGGGTTTGCTTTAATTCATCGAGAGGCGCCTGCGTTGAGGCGGTTTGAAACTCACGTGTTTTCTCTCAGCTTTGAGGTCTTGGCTGTACTTCATCAGCTCTCCGTACACTCTGTGAGCCATCTCCTCGGCCACCAGCTCCCTCTGACCGGCGTAGTCGTTGAGCTCGTTCAGGATGGAGTAGAAGGACAGACATGACGTGAACCTGCAGCAAACCGCCAATTTTCTGTTTGAATTCAGCTTCTGGTTGTCATAAAAAAGCTGGGTTGTGAAGACAGTGAAATAGGTTATTCACTCACCGCGGCTCTTCATCCTTTGAGCGTTTTGGACAGTATTTCTTCACCAAACTCCTGAAAGGTCAGAATTTTAACAATAATTAATGGCTGGTGTTTTTAACTTCACATAGATACACATGAGCACACAGGAAGACAGGATGGATGCACTTAAACGTCAAAGCCTGCTGCCTCCATTCGAACTGGAGAAAACGTAAAGCCAAACAGATTTAATTGAAGCACAGTTGCTTCAAAAACCTGAAATAGAGACAGCATATGCTTTTATGCACGCCTGTGTGTGTGTGTGTACCGGAGCTGCTTGGCGTAGTTCTGCTCTATCTCCAGCCGCTCCTTGACAAACTTTGCATAGCGCTCAAGGAAGTCGATCCCCCACTGAGTGTGTTTGTCCAGACTCTCAAACTGGTCCTACAGATGGAAAGAGAAGGGTGGGGTGAGGGTGGAGGTGTATTTACATTAAAGTCTGACTGCATTCTACTTTAACAATTTCACATATAAAAGGAAGTAAAAATGAATGAAGCTCTAAATGTGATGCTGATGGTTCCTCTCTTCCCTCCTCCGCTCAGCCCATCTGTCAGCTAGTGGTTGCATCAGCCGCTGATGATGCGTATGAATTATTTAACGGAGCGTGACCTCATCCTGTAGTTTGTGGCAACCTCAGGCCGAGTGTGATCACAGGGGAAATGACCGCATCTCTGGGCCTCCAATCCCTTCGCTGGCAGGAAAACGTAGCCGGAGGACGAGTGAACGGCGCGGCGCTGCAGCACCTGGCTGGATCTTTAGGTGCAGTTCTGGCGCGTCATAAAAGCAGGAAGCTGCTAACATCGTTGCAGGTACGCCGCCAACTGAAAAACGAGCAGAGGTCGCAGCACCACCAAAAACTACTGCCGGATTTCTAAATGTTGTTTTCCTCTGCATCAAACTTTCCCTGAAACGGGTCATTAAATGAGGAAAAAGAGGGATGACGAATGTCTGGGCAGTGAGGAGAGGAGGTGAAGGGGCAGGTGATGCATTACTCAGCTGCTGGCTTTTACAGTTTAATTGTCTAATGTGACTGATGTTCTTCATTTTCAGGATTTCCGCTGCTTTTCTCAGGGGAAGGCTGCTGCTCCGTTTACAAGAGTTTCAAATGAGCGGTTTAGTTTGCAGACGACGAGAGCTGGAGGCCGCTGAAACCCAGCCTGCACTCACTCAAGGCAGACTTTTCTCAGCCAATCACAGCTGGTGTGTGTGGATGGGAGAGGGGTTAATTAACATGAAAACAAACTGCTGCCACAAAAGCCTCATTACCGAAGCATTCCAGAGCCAGCGGCACACACACAAACATACACACACACTCGCTGGTGTCTGAACCTTTGTGAGGACTTTTGAGGACCCTAACCCCACCGCCTGACCCCAACATCACATGCCTGACCTGGACCCCAAAACCAAGTCTTAACACCACTTTAAAGCTGTGAGGACCATGTCGTTCCGATGTAGGCATACATGTTTACTGCAGCTGTAAACTATCACCATAGCAACGCTGGCTGATGTCTGCTGATGCTCAGCAATCCTGATCATTTATTATCTGAAGTGTAAAAAAAAAAATGCATCTTTTGATTCCTTTCATAAACACACTAACAAATATTAACATTTCCTCCCAGAGATGAGCTATTTTCATGTTTTCCTCTAAGTGCAGAAACTGTTGTGCGGTACTACGTACAGCACAGTCACCGAGTGATTCGTAGATGTTGAAATTATAGGTAATTTTACTGGATTAAAGAGATTACAGCCGTTTCTGAGTTGGTGACGAAATGTCGTGACTGTTCTCGTGATGTACGTGTGTGTCTGACGCGGCCCTGTGAAGTGTCTGATCTACTCTCAAATCAAACCGTGGCAAAAATGGTCCTGATTGGAGGTTTCTTCCTGTTATGTAAGAGTCGGAGCAGGTTTACCTCACAGCCCCAGAGTTCAGCAACAGCTGAGAAAGAACTAAAACCCACTGGAGCTTTTTGGAGTTCTGATTTAAGCCGTAGTTTTCTTGTGCCAGCTCAGAAAAAAATAAAATCACATTTGCACATTTTTAACTACTTCAGATCATCCTGGATTTGTTAATGCAATATATGTTTAGCTTTGGGTATATTTTCCTACAATTAATTCAGATTAAAATCACAGTTTTAAATAAAGTCAGACTCTTACGAGCACATTAAACCCATTAGCAAAAAGGCCCGTTTTGGAAGTCCAGAAACCGCCACAGAACTCCATTTAGACCAGCGTTCCCACTGTGGACAACCACAGCTCCTCCAAATGGTCCAGAGCTGGAAAAAAAAAGCCTTTTATGAAAGAAAGTACTTGGGTTTTAGTTTTCACCAAAGAGAACTTTTATTTAAAACCCATCAGATCGCTAAATATCCCAACTGCCACACACTCACACACACACCACCAAAAATGCAGATCTCTTGTGCCACGAATTCCTCACATTCACTGAGTAAAACAAGTTTTTGGAACAATATTTTCTGCAGCATCAGCTGTAAAGCAGGAAATCTATACCTTGCTGTCGCTGACCTCCATAAATCAGTTAGTCACATATTAACAAGTCAAAAGCCGCTCGATGCATAACCAGCTTTAGCATAGCGGAGGTGCTGCTGTGTGCATGTGTTTGTCACGTGTAGATAATAAACACAGATCACACTCTGAGGCACATCATGTCACAACCTTCTGGGACCTGTGACACAGACACAGACACACACACACACACACACAGACACAGACACACACACACACACATGCACGGGCCCTTCTGTGAGCAGGTCAGGTTTCACAGCAACTCTATCCGCTCTATTGTGTCACTCACACACACAAAAGGAGAGAGAGAGAGAGATGGAGAGATATCCTGGTAGACTGGTTAGACAAGAGGCTGACAGAAACAGAGATGATTGGATGTTAGAAGCAGATCAGGTGCAGGACGTGACCTGTTCAATGCTCAACTCAACGGTGGAGGAGCAAAATTCTCTCTCTTAAGGTCGCACAGTTCAACCCTGCTCCTCCTCAAGACAAATGTCAGATCATCCCGAATAACAATCACACCGTAAAGTGAGACAACACACAAGCGCACGTGTGCACACAAACACAAGGTCACCATCTGGTCCAACTTTGGCTAATTACGTACACTGATAACACACCCTCGCCTGCCAAATAATGTTCTGTAGGTCCTAAAGTACCTGTTTTCTCTCTCTCTCACACACACACACACACACACACACACACACACACACACACACACACACACACACACACACACACACACACACACACACCTCATTCATGGAGTCCCAGCTGTTGTGAACATGCCTCCCAGCTGTGCGAAAGAGTGCGAGCAGAGACTTCCACACGTTTTCCAAACTGTCGCTGCGAGTTAGTGTTGTTGACAACAGAATATATTGGGTTTGGTCTCCAACAGCTATTTTTAGACACCAAACTTATCATATCGGGTTTATTCCAATCAGAAGCAACATGTCGGAGCAGCTTCTCAAGCGTTAATCAGCTACTAAAACTGGATTTTGTCAATATTTTCCTCCTGTTACGTTTGCCTCTCGCTTATCTTTTGCTTTAGAATAGCCTCCAATCAGCCGTAAAGATGTGTTCGGACCAGTCGTGACGCATGCAGATTGAGAGAAGTGACCCGTGACGTGCTGCAGGGAGCGGCCATGTGTGAACGCTCTTGTCATGTGACAGGCTGAGAGAACGCCAGCAGCGTAGATCCACGTTTGTTCAGTTTTCCTGCAGTGTTTTTCAGATCAGGGAACACAGGAAGTGTGCCTCACTGTAAACAGGTTTAATTTAATCTTAGCTGAAAACTTTAAAGCAGGATAAACATGTGGTCTTTCTCCCTCCTAGTCAAATAATGGATCTCAATCTGACCTGACCTTTAACCCTGCAGCGGTGAACCCTGTAATATGCACGTGTCAGTGATGTGTAACAGCTTCGGTCTTGAAGTAAATGACGTGATATTCAATACATTTGATTATGATCCCTGGTGGTTACAGCTTTTGTCCTATAGGATAAAAAAGGCCTCAAAAACAACTGATGTGTTCAAGCCTTACCTTATGGATCGGTTGCCCTGGTAACCGGAAAACATCCATGCTGCACCGTTACTATGTGTAAGTGCAAATGAGTGGTTTTATTAGGGCTTTGAAAGTTCCCCGGAGAAATAAACAGCCTTCCATTGTTCCTCGTACGCAAACAGGCTGAGCATAAAAAAGGAGAGAAAGGAGGGGGTTGTCCTACTTTAATTCATCCCAATTATGCATGTACATACGTGATAACTGGATTTATGCCATGAATGCCACTGCAAATTCCTTCCAGCAGTGTTTCCCAAACACCAACTGACACCAACCACAACAGCAGAAAAGCACCGTAAATACAGTCGATACGGCTGTTTCTGCACGACCCCAGATGCAACTTCAGCACCAAATGTGTGTAGAAGGCAAAGAGGTACAATGAAGAACAAAGAAACTAGCATTGTTAGCAGACTAGCTGCCCATCGCTGCACAGCAGCACCGAAACAGGAGCAAAAAGGTGTCCCACTCCCTCACGTCTGAGCCGTTCTGCATGTTCTCACGCTGCAGCGAAGGGAAGTCACGGTCCCATAGAGATGTTGAAACCCATTCAGCAATCCGAGGACGCTGCAGAGAACAAAGCATCAGATAGGTGAGCCGGTTTAGCAGCCGTGCTCTGTTTTGTACACATGGACCTAAAGGTCATCGGCTGGAGGACCTTTGTCTTCTATATCAGCAAATTCTAATTAAAAGGTCCATTAGAGGATTAGCAGAGAATACACACACAGTCTCGACACTAATTCTACTAAATGTCGAAGAAAAACGATGATCGAGCGTGATCATTAGGTTCAAAGATCTACAGAACTTGGGGATCTTCAGAGGAACAGTCAGGTGGTGCAAGCAAGCTGTTAATGTTCACATTGGATCAGGATCCTCTGAGCTAGATTCTGGTACAAATTCTTCCAGTTATTATCTGTACTTTAATACACAGACAGCCAGAGAATGTGAGACAAGCAGCCTGACAGCAGCAGCTCTTCAGGAGGCTCTCTGTAACGACTGGGTGGAAGAATCTCAAAATCCTCCAACTTTCCATGTGTCCCAACAGCTGCCCCTTTTTTTTTTACCCTTTGGCTGATAAAGTAAGTGACTAATAAACATTCGAGAGACTGGCTGACTCCTGGAAGAAGACACGAGTGCAGCTGCAGACCTAAACAAGTCACCACTCCGAGTCTGGCGCTGAGGGTGATTCAGGTTTTTCTTCCTGGAAAAGAAAATATAATAAACGCTTCTGGTGCCACCACAGTAGTTTATCTTCTGACTGGCAAAGAGAAGATGCAGGGAGGGAAAAAGTCACATGCTCAATGCAGGAAAAAGGTCAGACGCAGCAGATATTTTGAGAATGATGCTTCCGGAGCGAAAACAAGGCTGTAAAGCAATTCCACAGACGCAGACGAGGAAAAAAAAGCAGTAAAACTGCAGTGAGGCGCTGTTTGCAGGGCACAGAGTGAGCTCACTGCATCAGTCTGAGAAGCAAACAGGTGAAATCTCAGCTCTGCCAAACAGCTGGATGGCTGGATCCAGCTGTGACTGCATCCAAAGGGAGGAAGGAAGAGAGGGGGGGAGGGAGGGGAGCACAGCAGCCTGGGAGTCCTGGCTCCCCACAGGGGAATCACTCAATCCAGAAACATTACCGAATGCTGTCTGGCTCACCTCCTCTAGTTAGCATTCATGCAATCACATCCATGTGGTCAGCAGCCAGCCACCAGTGGGACTCTGATGTGTGCTGCCAGGCTTCCAACATGACCCACTTTTGCAGCAGAAGTTATTTTCTCTATCCTAACACCTCATCTATTCTTCGGGGATTGTGTTATTACAGTTTCCTGTAATGAATCGCTACTGTTCCATCATGTCTGGGGGATCTGCTCATCTCCAGTTCAGAATCCACCCCCCACTTCCCGGCTTGATCCTCTAATTCCCTCTCCCTCACACCCGTCGCCTCCGTCGGTGTGGGTTAGCACGCCAATTAGGGCAGTAATCCAGGATCACGTCGGACATTAGCGCAGTTGTTTGCTTAAACCGTGCACGGCTGAAAACAACCTCTGAGTCACACCTGCAGAAACACAGACGTGTTGAGAGACTTGGCCGGGCGGGCTGCACGTGACAGCAGAACCTCAGACGAGCTGCTTTCAGCGCTGGTTCCTGTCTGAGGCGCAAACCCGCTAAATATCAACACTTTCCTGACACCACAACAACAACACCGCCAGACCACATCACCCAGGCAGGACTGAGGCTGCACATCTTTATCTAGACACACCAGGTCCGTTTACGCCGCGTAGCCCCCTAAAACGGGAGATATTGCAGACTTCTTTAGCTTTCTATCTGACTGAGCGGTATAATCAAGAGGCCAGTCAGCCGTTTCCTGGCTGTCCTCTTTCCTCTACCTGTGCGCTTCACCCACTTATCTCTGCCTTTCTGTTTGTCCACCCAGCAGAAACGAGCGTCTGTCAGCCTCTTATCCTCTGCTGGCCTCCTGTGCACCTCCAGCAGACAGACCAGAGCGCAGCGTGGCAGCATCCCGGCACAAAGCGCACACAAAGCTTGAATTCAGACCAACGCTTCCTACTTCAGGCAACCGCCTCGGCGGGCAGGAAGCCAGCGCGCCAGTAGGATGTTCCTCACTCGCTTCATAACGTGATCAGAGAAGCGTGCGACAAAGGCGCCGTGCTAGCATGGATATCTTTTATTTTTTTAACTTGATGGATAATAATAAAAAAAAAATCAAAGACAGGAAACGACAAACCCTGCAGCACCAAGAAATTTAGTGCTTCTGAAATAATTTGAACTCTTTTCAAAGCCTTCTGGTAATTTCAATAAAACAATGGATTATTTCTGCTTAAAGTGCTCATAAATGACATTTAAAAAAAAAAAAAAACATCGTCCAGTCATTCGTCTATTAAAAACAACATCCAATCAGCTGCTTTGCATCTAACTTGCTGAGAGTAATCTGTAATCTCACATCAGACAGCCAATATATTAATCTGGTCGGGGGATTATCACGGCTCATAAGACGGCGGCTCAACTGCTGCAGCAGTTGTTGGATACAAATTTAAATTCTGTTTCCACTAAGTTAAATTGGGCACTTTAAACTTGGCTGTTATCTCTTTGAATTTATCCCAAAGCCTCTTCAACAGTCAAAATGAGTCACTTAATTATGCAGTAAATGTACATTCTTCCCTCCACAGGTAAATAAAAGCTCTGCTCTTCTTTGGAACCAGGACTCAGGGGGTCTCTGACATAGCTGATTTATATCCTAATGTCTAAGAGCAGGTTTTTATATATAAAAACACACTGATTTGCGGAAAAACCCACATTCTCTGCTGATTTTACAGTTTAAGCTTTATCAGTTTCTTTATAGCAACAGATTTAAGTTACATTTGTGGGCTGAGCAAGCAGAAAAATGGCTGATGGTCAATTAAAGTAGAGATTACAACAGGAGGAGTATCATGTCATCCCACACACACACACACACACACACACAAACAGGGGGTGCAGTTACAACAGCCTGCTAAAGCCATCAACCACAAAATGGGCTCTTATTTTTAATAAACAATACCCAGATATTGTACTATAGTCATGAATAATACAGGACCTGGCTCAAATTGGACGCTTAATTGGCCACAAATTGACAAAAGCAGCAGCCGGAGTTCAATAAGATGACAAAATGCTGCTGTTTTTGAGCACATTTTTTTTTTTTTTTTTTTTTAACAGATATTAAACAGAACAATCATTTTCCGGTGGAGGATTACGGCCAAATGAATGTCTGCGTGTCTTCCAAACACAGAAGTTAAGACAAAAGGTTCGAAAACCACGTGTAAAAAGGCTCCTTCCTGGGGTCAATAAATAGGAAAAGACGCCTGTGAGTTCATTTTTCAGACCGGTGGAACCTCCAGAACCCTACCGATTCACCACGCCGATAGCCCCGCCAACCTCCCGGTCAAACAGGGTGTGACACACGATAGTCCATCAACAAACTACTTCTTAAGTTGCCGGTCAGAGAGAAAGGTCGGTTCCGCAGTACGGACTGAATCTAATCTGATGGGTAAAGTGTGTGAGATGGCAGCCACCGCCCCGGTTGTTCTACCCCCGCTGTCCCGCAGACCTGCCTATTGTTCGGCTGTCATAGACGTGAAGGTGCACCGTGAGTTAGCTTTAGCATTAGCTAACATCGCGGCTAGCGCCAGTTAGCTGCTCGCTTCCATACACAAAGCTGAGGGGTTAACGCCTCTCTGCCGGCCACTTTTCCACAAAAAGTCGGTGTGTTATCGGAGGACAGTCCGCTGACACACAATGACGAAAAAAGCTGAAACATACCCAGAGCTCCGTTCCCCAACTCATGGCGGATTCCACCTCCTGAATTCTGCCGTACTGGACACAGTTTTCTCCGCTCAGACTGTCCCGAGCCGCAACTGAGCCTCGGCTTCCCAACTGTCTCCTCCTCCTGCTGCCGCTCCTGCTGTTCCCGATCGGTCTGAACCAGCAGGGCCGCAGGAACAGGTGCCCGGGACCATAAGACCACCCTCCCGAGAATCTTTAAACAAACAGGATGTAACCATTTAATGTAAATAAATAAATAATACTTATGTCTTGTCTACTTTAAACACGTTTCTTTCTAAGTTTCGATGTTAATTTTACAAATGGTTTGTCATAGAAATATTAATAAAATAAATATTTTTTAAAAACGCTAAACGTTATTAAATTGTTTGTAAAATAAGCTTAAGATGATCAGATAATATAAATATTTGGGGCTACAAATGAAAACGTATTTACATTTACTAGTTTAAATATTTGTCAACGAAAGAAGTCATTGATTAACAGCGCCTCTAAGCGTCAAATCTTTGTAATTACCCGCAGTCAGGTGAAGGCCAACCGTTGCACTACCCAGTTCTGTCTGTAGATGGCGGTAATGCAAATAACAACTGCTTACTTGCCACTTTTCAAAGCCAGAAGAAAAAACTGTTGTTTCTCTGACCAGTTTGTTTCATTTTAGCTTCTAAACTAGTCTAGCTTACTGTTTTAGACCAGAACAGAGATGTACCGCTGCATTGTAAGGTAAAGCAATAGCATATTTACTTTATCTATTTATTTTGCAAATATTTATCAGCAAAGACTTTGGTTTGGAAGGTTTTAGAGTTCAAGCTAACCTCAAGGTTGTCCACATATTGTGTCGAAACACCTAAAAGATATTTGGATTTTAACATTAAAATGCAAAGTCTACTGCTACTTACGTTTTGAAGGTAATATTTAATATTTTAGGCCAGTAAATGTGTATTTAGAGACGTAAATTAAGTATAAACCCTGCTTTGATATGATCTGTTTGAATAAATGTTCAGTTCATTTATGATCAAAATAATCGTGGTGATTTAATTTAGATGTTTGTTTACATAATTGATTTCCAAAATTCATAAATTAATTGTAAGTATTCTGTAATTTTACTGTCATTTGGGTGATTTGAGTATTTATTTACCAGACATATATAGTTCAATTATCAATTATTTTTGGATTGTTGAGCTGATCAAAATAAAGGAAATTTCTTGCAATTTGACTCCAGTTGTGATAATGTAAATTTAATCAATGCATTAAAAACATTTCCAAAAAATTCCATTTTCAGCCAACTGATTTGGTAGATGCAGAATTTCTAATTAATTAAGCCATCCAACCAGTTATGAGCAGTTCCGCTGAGTTACTTATCATCCGATCATGTCATCAAATGAAACAAAAATGCTCTCTGTTTTTTTTTTAACTTGGAAACAGCGTGACAGCAGCCTCTCACTTGTGGAAATGCCTCTGTCTGATGTTGTGTTGCAGGCTAGCGGAGCAGCCTCGACACCCTTCTGTCCGCTGTTTAAGCTTCGCTGTCAGACGGAGGCGAGCCCTACGCAGCGCCTTCCCGGTGCTACAGCAGCCCTTCTTGCCCATCCAGCAACATGTGTATGAAGCTAACCTCCGAAACAGCAATGTCTGTACTAAAAAGTATGTTAGATCGCCCACCAGTTTTTAAATTAACGTGTAAATAACACCCGTGCATTTCTTTAATTTGTGCCTTCACTTTGAAAGGTATGTGGAGTTGAGTGAGAAGGTCAAGAAAGGAGGAGGAGAAAGCTCCATCGTCAGACACACTCTGAAAAACAGGAAGCTGTTGGTCAGGGATCGGCTGCGCCTGCTCCTGGATGATGAAGATTTCTTTGAGCTGTCCCCATTTGCTGGTCTGGAGCTGCCGTACGGGGATATTCCTTCAGCCGGCTGCCTGACTGGTCAGAAACCACTAGCTCCAATCCTTTTTTTTTTTTTAACTAACCATAGACTGGTAAATCTAACTATATCTGAAAGCCTCTGATTCACTCGTTTAGATTTTTAACAAGTCATCCTAGTCTCTGTAATGATGCAGCTGCTGATCTGCGTGCTTTTCGTAACGTGTCCATCAGGGATGGGCAGGATCAACGGCCTGTGGTGTGTGGTTATAGCCAATGATGCCACAGTGAAAGGTGGGACTGCTTACCCAATCACAGTGAAGAAGCAGCTACGGGCACAAGAAGTAGCCATCCAGAACCGCCTACCTTGTGTTTACCTGGTTGACAGTGGAGGAGCTTTCCTACCGTTGCAGGTTAACGCACACACACACACACATACACACACACACACACACAGGATTGGTTTCAGTATCTGATTGTGATTTGATTTCATCTCTAAAGTTCTGTGTTTGGATATGATTATCCAGTCAGAAATCTTCCCGGATAAGAACCAGGGAGGAAGGACGTTCTACAACGAGGCCATCATGTCTGCCATGAAGATCCCTCAGGTAAATATAACATAAACGCGTCTGAGATTTAGCCTCATCTGCTACGGCCCATTATCTCTTCAGAAATAAAATCTGTTTTCGGTGCTCTGTTATCCACATTTGTAATGATCATTTAGGTGTCAGTGGTGTGTGGCTCGTGCACAGCAGGTGGAGCCTACATACCCACGATGGCAGAGGAGGCGGTGATGGTGCACAGGATAGGGACTTTATTCCTGGGTGGACCCCCGCTTGTCAAAGCTGCCACAGGAGAGGAGGTGACACCGGAGGAGCTGGGAGGGGCCAGGCTTCACGCCGAGTAGGGTCCCAAATCCAGCGTGTCAGGACTGGAAAACACATCTGGTTTCCACGATCCGCTCTGGCATCTTCTGCTTTTCAGAGTCAGCGGCTGCGTGGACCACTTTGCCTTGGAAGAGAAGGACGCGTACGAGTGTACCAGGAACATCATCTCCACCCTCAACTTCCAGCTGCCTGAAGAGGAGGAACCAGCGAGGCGACGAACGGAGGAGGAGCCCCTCTACAGTCCAGAGGAGCTTCTGGGCCTCGCTCCCAGGAGCTACAACTACAGTTTGGATGTCAAAATGGTACAGAAATAAAACAAATTAAATGTATACATCAAGATCAACCCCTTCAGAGCAATGTATGTTTTATGATTATGGAAAAATGTTTCAGGGGATTTTTTTAATGGTCATGTTTGACTGTTTCTTTCATTGCTGCGTTTTATTTCTGTCCAGATCATCAGCCGACTGACAGACGGGAGTCGCTTCCAGGAGTTCAAAGCTTCCTACGGAACAACCCTCGTAACCGGCTTCGCTAAGATTCATGGGTAAGGATGAGATAAAACAAATGAGAATTCTTTTTTTTTTTTTTTAAATCTGGCTTCAGTGCATACTTGGTATTACTCATCGATGTTCACACGTGTGTGTGTGCATACTAGGCACCTGGTGGGCATTGTAGCCAATAACGGAGAGCTGTTGTACGAAGCTGCGCTGAAAGGCAGCCATTTTGTTCAGTTGTGCGACCAGAGAGATGTTCCCCTCCTCTTCCTGCAGAACACAGCCCCCGCAGCGGCTGCAACGCTTTCTCCTACACGGGTAATCACTTTAAACACATTTAATCTCTTTTACATCTAAAAAAACCATTTGCTTTAACTAATAATCTCCGGTTTTATGTTGACTGCAGGTATTTTGTGTTTAGGCAGCTATTGAGGTTATAAAATGGAGATCGGTGTCTTCCAGGCAGAGATGAACAGCAGCTGTCTGAAAGCTCAGGGTTCCATGATGTCAGCGGTGGCCTGCGCTTCAGTCCCCAAAATCACCGTGGTGATTGGTGGTTGCCACGGCGCAGACAGTTATGCCATGGTGAGATCTGCGACGTAGTCACTGACCTAACGCAAAGATGCACACTAATCGGTTTTCCTGCTTTTCTCCAGTGTGGGCGGGCCTTCGACCCTAATTTCCTGTTCATGTGGCCCAACGCCAGAGTTTCGCTGACGGCTCCAGGTCACGCCAGCTCTTTGCTTCCCCGTGACAGCGAGCAGGAGGAAGATTTAAACCGGACGTTAACGGAGGAGAGCTCTGCGTTCTTCTCCTCAGGCAGGCTCTGGGACGATGGAATCATTCTCCCGCAGCACACCAGGAAGGTAAAACAAGATTATGCAAACGTAGAACCTAATGGTTCTGGGCCTTCCAGAGACGAGGATTTTCACTCCGTAATCCGCTTGCAGGTTCTTGCCGACTGCCTTGACATCATGGCTCAGCGGCAGTATCAGATTTCCACAGAGAAAGCTCATTCGTCACTGTTGCGTCTCTGAGCTTCCGTCCTTGTCCTGTGGAAATCAGGCGACATTTGCCGAACCCAAGCTAACGGCTAACATTTAGGGGACGCTGCATGCGGAGTCGGACCCTGTTCACAGAGGAAGAGCTCCTGCTGCAGAGACCAGAGTTCAAGCGTGGCGGGACCTACAGATACACACCAGCTGAGCAACAGTCCAAAACAAGCCTGGAGTAATGTCACTGGTTTTGTCCCGATGCTAACTGGACTTAAGCAGACGAACCAGTTTATCAGTAATTACTTAATTTTACTGATTTTTGTTTTTTTTAGTATTCCATTGGTGCAGGAGGAGTTAACTAACCTGAGTGCTGAAAACGCAGATTGCTGATTCAAATTTGATTACGTTTAACATTTATTGCACAATTATTTCCTATTTAATGTAAATGAAAGTCTGGAAAATAGTTTTGAAAATATTTTACTAGAGATAAAAAGGAAACGTGAATAAAATGAGCATTAGCACCCAAGTTACTTTAATCTTTTTTTAATGAAAATTGTAAATACAGTGATGATTTAATGAACCCAAAGGTGCTTTTGTGTTTATGAAACAATGTTTTAACAATAATACATCTGTTGAAACACTACGATTGTACGACAGTTTTAGCATTTTGAGGTTGCATTAAACAGGCAAACTGGCTGGAAATTTGTGGAAACATCTGTATTTGGCGATAGAGTTGGTGCCTGGCTGGGGTCAGGGGTTAAACATGCCGTGGAGGGTCACGGGGATGTTGACACTGACCTCTGCCCGGGCCAGTTCGCTCAGCGTTTTGGCGTCCAGCACCAAGAGGAAACCTGGTCTGTCTGCACCCGGTTTCACCACCACACTCAGCAGCACACCTGCAGCAAGTAGAAGTAGGAGATTCTATGATAAAACAGGAACTGTCGTGGTCTTTGGTCATCATTTGCTCGTCTGGTCAGACCGTCGTCCTCGTCTGTGGCCCCGGGTGTCGGTACAAACAGCGGCTCTGATGGGTAAGACTCCTCCTCCCGCCACTCTCGCGTCTCTTTAGTCTGAACGTTGAGCTTCATGATCTATACAGTCAACAATAAAGGTGTTTTAACTGAAAAAGCTTGAGTTTTCCTCTGGAGCTGAGCTTTTTTTTTTACCCTGTCAGGGATGAAGTGGTTGAGCCCGAGACCGTAGGCGAAGTGGTACATCTTCCCAGAGTACTCAGAGTAGTTTATCTGTGGAAACTCGAAGGCTGATGGACAAATTTACACTGTGAATGATATTTACTCTCACTTTGGAAAAGCGAGTGTGTGTTTGTGAATGTGTGTGGGTTTTTTTCTGTTGTTTTTTTTCACCAAGTCTGGGTCCAGAGAAGAGAACTTCAGGTTCCAGCCAAATGGTTCCATCACTGCGAAGAACAGCAGTAGCTGTTGTGTAGGACAGAGACACCAGATTCTTGCCCAGGTCTTCCTAACAATACACACAAAACCGTGTAAATCCAGACAGGAGCTGATAGCGCCCTCTAGTGTTTTGGCTGTGCAAAAAAGTAGAAATGAAGAAGATTCAACCAGCGGTGATTTTATAGTAATTCCAGAGACTGAGTGGCGTTACTGTGACTGGCATGAATTCGCCAAGACTGGCTGACTCACCCTGTTGATGTCCAGAGGCAGAACGTATCGTCTGACCTCAGGCTGAGGAGCTCTCATCGCTGCCTTCTTCACCTCCTCCCACTCCTGCCTGAGGTTGGCCACGTACAGGTAGTTATACACAAATTCATGACTGTCAGAAGAGGGAGAGATGATAAGACACACACATATGCACGCGCACACGCACGCAAACGGACATTCACTTGTGCTCACCCCTTCCACGTGCACAGGTCGACCACGAGGAAGCTCTGGTCCTTGTAGGTGTTGATGTGATGGAAGATGTTGAAGGCTGATGTTCTGAATTTGTAGCTGCTTAAATATTCTGCTGGTTCTTTAGTGGCCAGATGGAACCATGTCTACACACACACACACACACACGTGCACACACTCAGTTTTGACTATTTTGTGGCGGATTTGCTTTTTTGGCCAGTTTCAGTGGTCCTGCAGCAACACTCACCCCAAGAGTCTCGTTGGATTCGAAGCAGTCCATATAAGAGGCTCCTCTGATGCTCCAAGCTGACAGGAACTTGATCAGGTTGATCTTCACGGGCGGCTCCACAAACACAAAATAGTTTTCGCTCATACCAAAACTGCAGTGAAACGAATGGCGATGCTTTAGAAGCAGCGCTGACTTTAGACACGTGTGCAGCATCTGGAATTCACCGCGTTCACCTGTGGATGTAGGAGGGCTTCAGCCTCTCACTGCTGGGCAGCTGAACCACAAGCTGGGCCTTCTCAAATGGGTCTGGAGTGTCTGCAAGCAGAAAGAAATAATGCATTTTAAAAGAAGATAAAGGGGGAAAAAAATCAGATTATTAGCAGACATTTAGATGAGGAAGAGTTCGTATGAAGCGGACCTTTCTGAGCCGGGGGGATCTTGACGATGTTGTAAGCCAGACTCATGTTCTTGCCAAAGCAGTTACCGATATTGTAGACCGTACCGTCTGCGTCTTTGTGGGGGTGCGCAGTCACGCCATTCACCGACAGGTACTTAGAGAGGTCCACCTGGCCAAACTAACATTAGCACCAAACGGAACAGAAAACATCTCGGGATCAACTCTAACCTTCTTTAAAGTCTCCAGTGAATCAGGATCCACTTTGGTGATGAAATTGGTCTCTGTGACTGCGTAGAAGTCTTCCCCGATGGTATAGACGTTCACCATGCAGTTATCAGTCACCTCGACACCTTTGAAATAAGTGAAGAATCTAAAGAGAGACAAAGTCAGCTGGAGGCTGCAGGTGCAATATCCTGCAGTCATTCCATTCTTGTGAAAACCTTAAGAATTTAGAAAAAACAAAAACAATCTCAGAGGGATGAATTAATTTTCCAGCAGCTCTGCTCCTGAAACCATCTCGCTGTTGGACAATCTCACATCTGTCAACACTGAGTCTGATGTTTAACCTACGGCGGTCACGGCGGCTAATATCAGCGGTTTGTGGGTCACCTGGAGAAGATGTTTTTGCAGGGGTCTGGGTAGGCTACAGTCCCGAACTCAGTGATGACGACTCTGTTCTCCGTCATTGCACGAACATACGCATCTGTCCTGATAAACCTGCAGAAACGCCAGCACTTTTTTAATGACTCTGATGTGAAAAACTCCCCAGCGTCATATTTACTGTCAGTATTCTCCAAGTCAGAGAGGAGCTTGCTTACTTCCTGTAGTAGGTCACCTGACCATCCTTCAGGTCGAACTTGTGGATGAGAGCCTGTCCATCAAAGAGGTGACGGAAAGGTTCGTCTCCCACCTCGAAAAGACCTGGACCCATCCTGAGGAGGCTACCACTCAGCCATGCTGGTAAAACGCCTACATGAGCACCCACACACACACACACACACACACACACAGAACATCAAAACATATCGAATGATTTTAAAGCTATTTAAAAAATGTCAAGTGTAAGTAATGTGAGTTCAGTTAAGTATTTCAAAGAATAATTGAAATATTATTGCAGTATAACCTGTTACAATTACTGTTTGCTGACAGTGTTTCAAAAGGGACATGTTTGGGTGTGTGGAGGTCATGCATTAGCACGTTGTGTAAAAATGTTGCGGTGCCCTTTTCCTACCTAAAATCTTAGCAGTTATGGGCTCATTCAGCTCTTCCACCGTCTCAAAGATCTTCTTGTAGCCTGCAGCAGGATGCTCCACACTGAAAACAGAAAGAGAAGCAAACAGGAATTAGATACATCTTTCTCATCTTCCTTGGGAGAGATTTGTCTTGGACAGGAAAAAGACTGCAGATTTAATTCCTGCTGACAAAGTTCTTTTTCCTTAAACGTGCAAAACTGAGAAAAAGTGCTACTCACTGCCTGGCCATGATGATCTCTGAGCCACAGGCAGCCTGTAACAGGAGACCCCAGTCCGCTCACTTTTCAATCCATCCTCATTTTCCTAAGTTTTTCCATCCCTCCCCCTTCTTCCGTTTTCCACTTTCAAGTTTGCTGCTCCCCCGCTTCCTCCTCCCCCTCTGCGCTGAACAAACCAGCTTTGTGTCCTGTTTTCAGTTGCTTGGAGCTCAGCTCCCTGCAGAATGTTCTCCAGCCTTTGAGGCAAAGACGCTCAGTCAGTCAGATGACACTATGCTGCCGAGCCGTCGATTTTACGTGCACGATCCTCCTGAACATGGAGGTTCGTGTGGAAGGAATTCAACTAATTAGATCCAGGCCAGTGTTGGGAAACACTTGAAACTCTTTTATTGGCTGGGGGGAGGGACAGCGGCAGGAAAATGAAATCAGCTCAGCCTTTTCTTATTGTTGTGGCGAGTGTGACCATCATCGTGAGCGTTAAGCAAAATAAATTCAAGTGTTGTTCCCAGCCAGCTGGTTTCACTTCCTGTGGTGACAAGTATGTGCTGGATGGTTGAGGTAAGTCCCTGAATATCAGGGGGAAAAATGGGTCCCAGCACATAGAAAATGAAGGCTAACAAAAGCCAAAAGGACAAGTAGCACACAAAGGTTTATTTCCAACGGCTTTGCATAGTAAACAATACAACCAGGAGGGGTCGACTACTAAATCTTAATTCACACGTTTTCTGAGGTATCCAAACCATTTGTAGGTGGATCTAACACTTCACTTAAATAGCTTGATCTTGAGTCAGACAGAATATAGTTCTGTTAGCATCGCTGTCCGACGGGTCTCGTTAAATGTTTTAAAAAATATATATATTTTTCGCAAAAGCAACTAGGACAGTTTTCACCAAATACAATAAAGTCTGGGGAACATTTTAGGGTTACAAATCAAATAAATAGAAATGAGCTGCTCTGATCAACCAAAGCTCAAGACCAGTACAAAGCTAGAACACTAGGAAACTAAGTAAAATCTGAAAAACTCCCAAAAACACTCCCAAAAATGTATTAAAAGCAACGGCAGAAAAAAACGTAGGAAGGACCATTTCAAATATCTCAAGGAAGAGTTGAAGAATCTATAAGATATCTGTCAAAACACATCAGACTTCTCCCAAAATGATCTTTTGTATAAATTAATTTATCTAAAGCTGCTCTGCCGGGGGCCAGTGATCAGATAATTGCATATACTTTTTCAAACTACCATACTCTCTCACACTCACACACACACACACACACACACAGGAGGGGAGTGAAATGGTACTTTTACTGACCTTCATCTGACCTAACCCGAGTACAAACCCGACCCAGACTGACCGTTTCAGTCACGCCCTGTTGATGGGCTGTTAAAACTGAGAAGGAAAACTGGAGAATCGGACCCCAAATGGCATCAGGGGACATTTCTGGCTGCTTTTGGGTCCAAATGAGACAGCCCAGTGACTGGTTGGTTGCTTCAGTTCCTCATGCTGAACACTTTGGTCTTCTTGATGCTGAGCAGCGGCGGTTTAATCTTCGGCTTGTTGACCTGCTCTGAGGAGGGAAACCGTCGGCTGTAGATGTCTGGGTACAACTTCTGAAACTAAACACGGAAACAGAACTCAGGATGACATTCTGCCCCCACATGAATGAGATGATCACTTTTTTGTCACCTGCTTCAGTTTCTTGCGTCTTTCCTTCTCACTTAAATTTTGGTCTGTCAGGAGCATCTCCAGCAGCTCCTCCATGGCCTTCTGGGAGGACGCCAGCTTTTGCCGTTCAAACTGAGCGCCGCTAATCTGATGGCAGAAGGTGTGAATGGAGACAGGAACCGTAGCCGAATCACCGCCATCATGCTCAACCTCACGGTTAACGGGAATCTGGTGAGGAGACAGTAAACATTTAAATGTGCTGACGTCTCAGCACTTTCCACCATCACCATGGTCTACAACAGAGGTGGGCAAACTGAGGCCTGGGGGCCACATGTGGCCCGATCAACTATTTAATCCGGCCCACAATCATTTCTCCAAAAGCCAAATGAAGAGGGTTGTCAGCTTGATTGGTTAGAAAAAGGTTCAGACCCCCCTTCAGCTAGCATGCTAACATGTCCTCTCAAGAAGGTGGGGCCAAACATCATTTGGAGCTTCATCATCTGTCTCTAGTTGGACCAGTTTACAGGCTCTTTTCTCAGTCAGTAGTCCAAGCAGGATTTTTAGCTAACATCTGATCCTCATCCGGGGGGTTAGCTTCCTGCACCACCTGGCCGGCCCCTTCATAAGATCTAAAACCAACTGTGGCCCTTCAGGCTAAATAATTGCCCACCCCTGATCTACTAGCTCTCCAAATGCACCAGGGTGCAGAACACATGCCTGCACTGCGCGTAGGTACTGGATGTGGTTGTTTATAGCGCTGAGCAGGTACTCTGGGACTGAGAGGATCCGCTCTTGGTGATCCAGAAGAAAAGAAACCAGCCTGGTAGCCAGCAGCTCATCCAGATCACACTCCACAGCACTGCCCAGGATGCAGCCTGAAAATGTATGCACCATCTGGGGGAGGGGAATAACAGATAAGAGAAAGAAAAGAGGGGCTTGCAAAGAGAATGGAAACATGCTCTTGGTGCTCTGACTCGCGCAGTGGCGAACTAATGTGCGGTCCCTCTCCAGGTCTCACCAGTGTTCTTGTGCCGATGGCGGGGTGGAGGCGGGGCATGTCCACATTCTGGCTGATGCGACACATCATCCTCATGAGGAGCTGCAACTTCCTGCGAGAGCTGGGGGGTAGGAGGAGGGTGCCAATCTGCAGGGCTTCAATGGCCACACACTCAGACTGAGGCTGGAAAAGACCTAAGCACACAAGCAGTGAGGAAAAAAGATGAATTTGCAAAGGAATGTGTCAAATTAAGCTACATTTATCCATCACATTCATGAATTAGACTAACAGATGAATCAATGAATGTTTTGATGGATAGATGAAATTTTGATTAGTTTGGTTTCAGGATTAACTACAGCTAAAGTAAAACAAATGGAGGTAGAGCTGCACAATAGTTATAAACTATTTTTTGTTGAATCTACTTGCATCTGGATACAGACTGTGCCATCAGTCTGGGTTTGTTCAATTTTCATTAAGAAACCACATCTTTAATGCCTCAACGTGCAGACTGGAATTAAATACTGCCCCCTGGTGGAACACCCGGGAGATGTCCAAACCCCTTTTCACAAAGGAAAGATTTAATCTTAAGTTTTCCTCCTCAGTTTACATCACGTCAAGGAAACTTGAAAAAAAAAAAAATCACTTTGTAAATTTTCAAAAATACCAGACAGAATTTATGAAGAATGTATGCAGCGCATACATTACAACTACCGATCCTTTGTTTCATTCCAGGTTGATCCTTCAGTAGGACCTTGAAAACGTGGACACACGTTGAAAAGACTGTTGAATTTCTATGTATTAGGTTTATAAAATGGTGGTGTTAGATGTTAGACGGAGTTAGTTTGATTAGATGACAGACAAGCAGGCAGACAGGAGGCGGCTCTTACTGTGCTCGGCTTTGGGTGGGGGGGGCGCGGGGCTGGCTTTGGGCAGACAGACAGGTGTTCTGGGTCGTGAATCCGGTTGCGGCCGCTTTGAAACATCAAAAGAACTCAGGCAGCGCCGAACAACAGTGGGTGCAGAGAGGATCTGGAGATTGGAGGTGCTGACGGCGGGTCTGGGCCCAGCAGCTCCTGTACTGCAGGCAGGCCCTCTTGATTTGGTTACAGGAAGTGGATGACAGGAAGTTGAATTCGAGGAATAGTGAGGTTCCGAAGGGCTCGTGCTGAGACAGCCGGCTGATTGGCCCTGCCGCTTTGGCTCCTTTTCCGCTTCTTCCCTGGTTTCTACAACAATGTCCAGACAGCTGCCCACGCTGCGTGGACGAAGAGGGCGTGGCCTCTTTGCGAGCGACAGTCCTTCCACAGAAAGGACAGACGGTCTGTTTCTGTTTGCGCCTCCTGAAGCATTCAGACGGATTGACCTGCCGCATGACGCGAGGCTGTCGGAGGACGAGAAAAGCTTCTGGCGGCTCAGAAGCGAAGAGTCATCCAGGATGGTTTCCAAGGAGCAGCTCCTAGTCTGATGCCTTAGAGAACCAGCTGCACTCAGACTCGCACCACTTCCTCCCAGATGGCCAACACCTGCAGCGGTTCCTCCTCCTTTCAGCGCCACCGAGCGTGACTGAAGTTTCCTGCTGAGCACCTCTCTCATGGGCGACTCTGCCTCATCACAGCCCCCCTGTCTGAGCAGGGACAGCAGCAGGCACTCGGTGGAAAGAAACGATGCCTTGGCTGGAGGGGGAGCAGACGGAAGGTCGGCCTTCTTACGCTTGCCCCGCTGATGCGTCGTGGGCGTTGCGACATACCCGCAAAACACTGAGAGTAGAAGCAGAGACAAAAAAATATGCAGGCAACGTCGGTGCAAGCAGGTAGGTAAGAGAATGGACAGGGTTTATTCAACCCAACCTTGCATCATACACACACACACACACAAGCTACACGGATTTCCATTAGCACATACATCATCAAACTGTTAGCAGCCAGAGCACTGTTAGAGGAAAGCATGTCAAAATGATTAAACAACCGAAAAAGACGGGAAATGATTTAAAGGAATCCTCACAACAGCCAAGACTTTCAAAGCACTTTTCAGTTTAACTGCCGTTTAAGTTCAACTCTGGGCTCCGGCTAGCCCAGCACCTACCCAGAATGTTGATAAAAAGCTCATACAGATCATATGTGAGCAACGGTTGCGGAAGGCTGTAGAAGTGATCAGACACCGTTTTGAAGACATCCCTCTCAAATCCGGGATATGTCGGCTGGTCACTGTCGTACTTTGGCCCTGAAAACCAACAGTGTGTTTTATGTTAATTTTCAGATTACCCAAGTCAGCCTATGACAGGAAACAGCCTGTGTGAAGCTTTTGGCCTATTAGCAGACACAGTCCTGCTGCCGTGACCTAGAACCAGACTTTTGCAGCCTGGATAACAGCTGTTTTAGAAGGTACAGTACTCACAGTTAGCCAGACTCTTCATGGCATTCAAAACCCAATGTGGAAGGTCATCTACACAGACAAACAAAAGGTTGGACTAGGTATCAGCAGCTATGCTAGGTGGCGTCTTTTCGAGCTTTAAACCTACTGGTTTTGTCGTCCAGCGTGACCACTCCATGTTTGCTGACTTTGGTCATGTTGTGAATGATGTTCTGTGGGTTCACACATTGTCGGTCTAGAACCTCATCGAGAGATGTCACACCTAGAATTTTCTGTAAACTGAAAACATAAAATTACCACTTTATATGTGCATCTAGCATTTAAGTTTATCTATACATATTTTAGTTCACTCTACATATACATTGGACACCTGGAGAAACTGACAATAAAACTGACTCATTAGAATTAAATGGGTCTCTCCCATTTAATTTATTTCTAAAGCAAGTTAATGTGTGCTTATACTGGGTTAAGGTGATGGATCTCCAGATCTCCTGTTCATCCTCCTCAGTCAGCTGTCGTCTCTGCACCGGCTGGTTTTCTCCCACTGATGGGGCACTGGGGTCTGTACTGTCCTGGAAGATCAAGATAGATCAAGATTTTTTTCCCCTTCTGCTCTCAAAGGAAATGCTAAGTACTGTTTAATATATCAAACTTTTGTTCTCCCCACCTCTGCCTCTTTCTCGTTCCTTGTGAAACTCTTAAACTTAAAGAAGCTTTCCTTGTCTCTGAAAGATGGTCTTTTCTTAATGGAATTAGAGGCTGCAGCTGGAGGTGGACAGGGGATTTTCTTCAGCGGAGAGGTGGAGGGAAATCTGTAAAAAAAAAAAAAAAAAGAGGGTGTGAACAGTCAACTATGTTGATAGTTCACTAAAATTTCCTGTGAAAGTTTGAAGCTATTCTTACAGCTTCAAAATCCTGCTCACCTGTAGAGCACGCTGCTGTCCTCCAGATCCTCTGTTCCCCAACGACCCTTCACATCTTCGATCACATGATTTTTAAGAAACTTTTTCAAGAGCTGAACAGTCTGATGCCTGGTAACATCAGGGCCAAAGTTGCTGTTGTTGCAGAGCAGCTGGTGAAGCCAATCCACGGCAGCGCTGGCGGTGAAGCAGCAAGAATAGTGCCGAAAGTTCTGCCGATGTTTCCTGAGGGGCATCCCAGCGCGGAACAAGCGAGTGACCTCATTCCACTGAAATATGAAAGAGATCAGTCCACACATCATGATATGGTGTGGTTGCAATAAATATTTACAAAGAGATTAAAAAGAAATTTCAAATGTATTTTACTTGAAATGTAATTACAGTTTAGTTCATTTATAATAAGGCTAACAAGTTTATCTGTGTAGATTCTCACTCATCCCAGTAATTCTGGCTAACAAGTTTAGCTTCTGATTTTCCTCTGTTAAAAAGATACCAGCTCATTGATCTTCATCTTTCTGCAAACAGGGCTGCTAGCATTAATGAATTAATGGTAGGATTGTATGCAATGTTGACTGTTGCAAAGCTTTAATCACTGACATTGTTGCAATAGTGCTAACAGGGATGGTTCTAAACTAACCGAGATCAGATTGTCGAAATTAAAGTAAATAAACACAAGAACTACAATATAAAATGATACAATACTCATATGAAATGAAAAATCCTGTTAATCAAATAAGAACGGCTGCCAATAAACTATGAAAATCTTTTTTTAAGTAGACATAGCTGACAGTAAAACGTAGAATAAGATAGCGTTAGCTATGCAGGTGAAGCTAACTTGATTATCCACTTACCAGCTTGGTGGCTCGATACGGTCCTGGAGTGATAATATGAGAACTCATGTTCATCAGAGGAACACGGAGCTTAAATCTTTATATCATCTAAAATGAAAACAGATTTAAAGATACCACTCTAAGTCACATTTAGGAATGTTTCGCCCCTGCTTAACAAGAAAGCTCACAGCTCAGGTTGTTTGGTTGTTCGCAGTTTAAATTATGAGCCTTAGTGTTCTGACGTCTGATTGGCTGAAATAGGAACCACGTGACAAGCGCTGCCTTGATGAAGGCGGGGTCAAATAAGAGGGACCGGAAGACGTTTGAAATCTCTTTCAAAAATCATATTTTACGATTTTTTTCACTCGGAAATTAAACCCTTAAAGATACAATAAAGGAACGGTGCAACAAAAGAATAACCATACAAAAATATATATTTAATTTTTTTGTCAAATGATTTAATGTCAAATTGTTTCTGTTTGACATTATAAAAAAAATGAATATTTTAACTTGTTTTGCGTTAAGATGACAACATTTATCTGGTTGTGAAGAAAATAACTCAAAAATTTATAAATGGATTTAGGTTTTTTTTTTTTTTTTTTTAGGAAATGGTAATAATAGGCCAAAGAACCATTGACTACATTTTGGTGATGTTCTAGATTCCAGAGGGACTTTGACTGCTGATCTTTCAAAGATCTGAGGCCAAGGGGCTTTGATCATAACCTACTCTGCAACCTTGTATTACGACTGCCTCTCTGGTTTCCACCTCGGCAGACAATCCAGGTCATTGAGAGAAGAGGCTGGAGAAGGCACAGCTATCCCCTCCTCAAGGAGATGCCAGGCACACGTTACCTGAGACTCGTGTGCTGGAGTTGTCCTGGTAGTCCATGATGAGCCTGCAGATTTTGTCAGGAACATGGTGTGTGAGATCTGGTTCCTTTTGAGAGGATTAATGACCGTTTTCTTTGAAGAATAAAAGATTTTTAGTCAAATAGGCACAGATTTCAAATTGTTAACACAGGCAGGGACCTCTGCCTAGAACACAGATTAAACGCTTCACCATGAGGCGAAACAACCTGGGAAAACACCTCCCAGACAGAATGAACCAGTGTTCTTTTAGTTGGAAAGTTAAACCAAAGTATTCCTATTGCAGTATACTGTATATAATAATATGTATATCCTAAGAGGGACTTTGATGTCTGAACAAAGGTATAATTTTCAGATTAAAATTTATAACATTAAAGCAAAAAATAAAATAACAAAGCATGAAACTATATTTTTCTACTATATTTTAACATAAACCTCAACTTATAAAACAACCCTTAACATACTACATGAACAAGAGAGCGAGACTTTTCAGCAAAGACAGTCAGAACAAATTTACAAAAAGATGTTTAGAAGCCTGTTCCAAAGCAGCTTTTTTCCCGTGCTGTACAGTACGGAAAGTAATCCACTGAGACTTTGGAGAAAAGTAGTAAGTATTTTATGAAACCATGAACTCTCTGTAAGCAGCTATGTTAGCAGTGAACCAAACATTTCTAATTTTAGTCAGCTGTGATGTTGTTTTTCCACTATGATTAGAAAAATAGAGCCTATATTTGTATAAAAATATAGCCTCAACGAATTTATCAGCTGTGCATAGGCCTACTACCAATGTACATAAAGTCATATTTGCATGTTCACAGGTTAAAAATGGGCATATAAAATGTGTTATGGATGAAGAAATAAAGTCTTTAGCCATTGAAGTGCAAGGAATAAATACACGGTAAATTTTTTTTTCTAACTGGATTTTTCCTGTTTTATCACTCCTTTTTCATGTATTTTTCTTTTAATTACTTCTTTTCTCACAGAACCACCTATATAACATGCCCGGTAGACCCCGAGGGTAGTCTGGGCATCAGGCAACCATTTTTAAACATGTTGCTGAAGAAGACTGGAGAAGATTTCAGCTTTGAGATTACAGTAAGCACACACGCCACCCATGTTTGGGTTGCAGGAACAGGGTGCATTTCTGAGGGAAAGGTACACCATCATGTCCACTCTTTAGTTAAATCTTCTATAGTTAATTTTTAATGTAAAAATTTTCAGGTTATTGATGACAAAAACATTCAGCGGCAAATCTGCGTCAGCAACTGGCAAACGGCAAAAATCAAAAAATGTCTGTGTGTCGTCCAACTGAGACTTTCTACTTCCTGGGATTACTTTAATATCAACTTGGCAAAGGTTACCAATGCATTATTTGAAACCAAATATGTGGAGACGGTGAAAATAAAGGTGAGTGTACCAAGATTTTACGGACGACGGCAGAATTGTCGCATGTTCACACTAATTCACTTTACTTCCCATTTCTGCTTTTTCCTTCAGATTAATGCAAACTGTCGGATACGAAGTGTGTATTTCTCTGACAGAGTCTACTCTAACGAAGAGCTGCCGAGTGATTACAGGCTGAACATTTCAGAAGAGGGCCAAACAGGGCCCAGCAGTCCTGCAGCGATGGCCGATAGCTCATTACTGTCAGGGCATCAGCGCCACAGACAGGGACCGCATCAACCGCGAACAGGCACCGGCCTGCAACCCACAGCTGCCGGCGAAGAATACATCTGTGGGTTTTACACCATTTTAAACAGCACTGACAAGGAGCCACTCAAATTTTGGGCAACAGAAGTAAGCGTTTACAAAACCATGAACTCTCTGTAACCAGCTACTTTCCAGTCATTAACAGCATCATTATTGTCTTGTGTACTTTGATTATGATCATTTTGTATCACAATTTTACATAGACACTGACTTTATCAACTGTTTAGGATAATTAGTGTATTAAAGATCGTTGCTAGTAGAGTATAGGGTTAATAAATATAACTAAGTCATAATTGTATGTTCACAGGTTGAAAATGGACATATAGGACGTGTTGTGGATAGAGAAATAAAGTCTTCAACCATTGAAGTGCAAGGAAGAAACATGCTGTGGTTTGTTTCTCGCAACTGGATTCTTCATCCCAGGTTTCTCAGTAAATCCCTGTTGATCTTCACCCCTTTCGTGTATGTTAAATGATTGTTTTTTATTGATTTTCCTGCAGATCCACCTGTATAACATGTCCTCCAGACTCGAGGGATAAGCTGGGCATCAGTCTCCCATTTTTAAACCTGTTGCTGAAGAAGACTGGAGAAGATTTCAGCTGTAAAATTACAGTAAGATTCAATACTGTTAAAGTTGTTTAATGCCTGTTGTGTTGTCAGCGAAAAGAAAAATTGTCTATATTCACTTCTTTTGACTCCTTGACAATCCTGAGGTGACTGATGACAAAAACATTCAGCGGAGAATAATTCTAACCACCTTCACAAAAAAGATGAAAGCAATGATGTATTCAGCGTGTGTCCCGTTAAAACTTTCTGATTCCTGGGTTCACATTACCATCAACTTGGCACAACTTATCAATGAATTATTCAGAACCATATATGTGGAGACGGTGAAGATAAAGGTCAGTGTGCACAGACTTTACAGACTAGCAGCATTTACACGTTCACACTCACTGACTTTACTTCCCATTTCTGCTCCTCTTCAGATTCACGCCAGCTGTCGGATACGAAGTGTGTATTTCTCTGACAGACTCTACTCTAACGAGGAGCTGCCGAGTGATTACAGGATGGAAAGGAGACGAACAGAATCCAGCTTAAATACAATGATGGCTGACATGTCATCACTGGTGCTTGGTGGCTTCGGTGATCAGGGCCACAGAACAGGACTAACTAAACCCAGAATAGATATAGCCCTTCAAACCACAGCTGCTGGTGAAGAATACATCCGTGGATTTCACACTATTTTATACAGCATCGGGTGGAGTCCACTTAAATTTTGGAAAAAAGCAGTAAGTGTCTGTAAACCCATGAACTCTCTGTAACCAGCTAGCTTTGTTGGACTTCAAACATCATTAACATCACTACTGCCTGTTAAACTTTGGTTATGATCAATTTGTATTACAATTAAACCTACACTGACTATTTCAACTGTTTGAGATAATTAGAGCATAAAAAAGTCATTGCTGACAGATTATAGGCCTAATAAAGATATACTAAAGTCATATTTGTGTGTTCACAGGTTAAAAATGGGCATGTAGAACGTGTTATGGATGAAGAAATAAAGTCTTCAGCCATTGAAGTGCATGCAAAGAATACACGGTAAACTTGTGTTTCTAAACTGGAAACTAAACATTAGAGCACTCAGTTAATCCCTGTTCCTCCTCATCCATTTTGTGTATTTTTTTTTTTATTATTTCTTTTCTTTTTTCTTGCAGAACCACCTATATAACGTGCCCACCAGACCCTGAGGAAAGTCTGGGCATCAAGCAACCAATTTTAAACCTGTTGGTAAAGAAGACTGGAGAAGATTTCAGCTTTGAAATAACAGTAAGCACACACACCATCCATGTTTGGGTTGCATGAACAAAGCTGACTCATCATGGGCGTAACAGATGGACAAAACCTGAGGGAAACAGTCACGGTTTGACCTGTTACTGTTAGCTGTCTGTTGTTCCGTTGTGTCATCAGCAGTTACAAGAATTTACTTTTTCTTTTAAACTTGGCAATTTTCAGGTGACCGACGACAAAAAGATTCAGCGGAGAATAATTCAAACCACCTTCCGAAAAGACATGAAAGCTATGGTTTATGTGGTCTGTGTCCCATTAATCCTTGCTGCTTCCTGGGAACACATTAACATCAACTTGGCAGAACTTACCAACGAATTATTCGGAACCAAATATGTGGAGACGGTGAAAGTACAGGTGAGTGTTTCACCTGAGATTTCACAGACGACGGCGGCCTTGTTCACACCGACTCACTCCACTTTCACTCTCTGCTCTCTTTTTTTCAGATTCATGCCAACTGTCGGATCCGAAGAGTGTATTTCACCAACCGAATATACGCTGACAAAGACCTGCCGAAGGCCTTTAGAGTTAATGTGTCAGAAGAGAGCAAAACAGCACCCGGCAAAACTGCAAAGAAGGCCGATAAGCTGCCGCCGGTGCCCGCTGTGTCAGGTGATCAGGGCCGGATAAACGAGCTAAATAAGCAAATAGGCATTCCCCTTCCAACTTCTGTTGCTGGGCATGACTACATACGTGGTATTCAGTCCATTTTAAACAGCATCGAGAAGGATCCACTTAGATTTTGGAAGAAAAAAGTAAGTGTTTATAAAACTAAGAAGTGTAAGAAAGCAGCTGGTTTGGTTGTGAACATCATCACTGTCTGTTCTACTGTGATTATCATCGGTTTGTGTTGAACCTGGACACTGACTTTGTCAACTGCTTCGATAATTAGTGTATTAAAGATCGTTATGAGGTGAATAAAAATAAAAAGCCATACTTGTGTGTTCACAGGTTGAACATGGACATATAGAATGTGTAATGGATAAAGAAATAAATTGTAAAGCCATTGAAGTGCACGGAAGAAATATGGAGTAAGTTCATGTTTCCACTTTGGGTTCTTCCTCCGAGGTCACTCGGCAAAAAAAAAAACTTCATCATGTATAATAAATAATTTTTCTAACTGATTTTTTTTTTGTTTTGCAGAACCACTCATATAACCTGTCCGCCAGACTCAAGGGATAAACTGAGCATCAGGCAACCAATTTTAAACCTGTTGCTAAAGATGACTGGACAAGAGTTCGGCTGTAAAATTACAGTACGCACGCACGCACACACACACACACACACACACACACACACACACACACACACACACACACACACACACTATTAACTGCCTGGAGTTGTTAATCTGAGTCTGTGTAGTTCATTTGTTTTTGTTTTGTTGGGTTGAGAAATGTAAAAGGTTGGACCTTCGTTGTGTTATCAGCAATATGAAGAATCGTCTATATTTACTTGTTTCCTGTTCCTGACACTTTTCAGGTGACTGACGAAAAAATCATCCGGCGACTAATAATTCTAACCACCTTCACAAAAACAACGAAAGCAAAGATGTATTCAGGTTTTGTTCCAGTAAGACTATCTACTTCCTGGGAACACCTTGTTATTAACTTGGCAAACATTACCAATGCATTATTTAGAACCAAATACGTGGAGACGGTAAAGATAAAGGTAAGTGTACGCAGATTTTACACCTGCAGCATTTACGTGTTCACACTAACTCACTTTACTTCCCATTTCTGCTCTTTTTCCTCCAGATTCATGCAAACTGTCGGATACGAAGTGTGTATTTCTCTGACAGACTCTACTCTAACGAAGAGCTGCCGAGTGATTACACGATGAACATTTTAGGACAGAGCCAAACAGTCCCCAGCATAACTATTGTGAAGGCTGACGTGTTACCGCCGGTGCCTGCGGGGTCAGGCCATCAGAACCAGAGGAAGGTATTAAGCAAACCAGGGACAGAAACTGGTCGTCACACTCCAGTTGCTGCTGATGAAAACATCCAAGGATTTCAAACCGTGTTATACAGCATCGGGTGGAGTCCACTTAAATGTTGGAAAAAAGAAGTAAGTGTCCGTGAAACCATGAATTCTCCATCCTATTGTCTACTATACTTTGATTAGAATCAATTTGTGTCACAATTTAGCAAAGGCATTGAATTTATCCACTTTTATTAAAGACAGAGCATTGCTGACACATTATAGGCCTAACTGAAATGTAACCAAACTCATTTTGTGTGTTCACAGGTTGAAAGTGGACATGTAGAACATGTTATGGATGAAGACATTAGGTCTTCAGCCATTGAAGTGCAAGGAAGAAACATGCAGTAAGTTTACGTTTTTAAACTGGATGCTGATCTTAGAACACTCAGTAAATCCCTCTTCATCCTTATGTATTTTGATTGATTGTTTTGTTTGTTTTAATTGCTTTTTTTTTTTTTTTTTTTTTTTTTTTGCAGAAACTATATAACATGCCCGGTAGACCCTGAGGGTAGTCTGGGCATCAGGCTACCAATATTAAACATGTTGCTGAAGAAGACTGGAGAAGATTTCAGCTTTGAGATTACAGTAAGGACACACCCCACCCATGTTTGTCAACAGGCAAAGTTCACTCATCACAGTTATATATACAGATGGACAGTATGTCAATGTCAGCCCAAAACCATTAACATTTACTCCTTGTAAATGTTAATGTTAATGTTAACATTTACTCCTCGTAAATGTTAATGTGAACAATGTGCAGTTGTTTTGTTTGTTTAATGTCAGATTCGAAAAGGTAAAGGTGTCATCAGATTAAGTAGAATCGTCTGTATATTTACATTTCTTTTGTTCTTGACCATTTTCAGGTTATCGATGACACAAACGTTCGGCGGCAAATACTTCAAACCACCTTCAGAAAAGAGTTGAAAGCAAAGGTGTGTGTGGTTTGTTTCCCATTAAGACTTTCTGATTCCTGGGAACACATCGAGTTGAACTTGGCAGAACTTACCAATGAATTATTTGGAACCAAATATGTGGAGACGGCAAAAATACAGGTAAGTGTTTATAAGATGTTACAGACAATTGACTTGTGTCCATACTAACTCATTCTACTTTCAATTTCTGCTCTTTTTCCTCCAGATTCATGCAAACTGTCGGATCCGAAGAGTGTATTTCTCTGACAGACTCTACTCTAACAAAGAGCTGCCGAAGGACTTTAAAGTGAACATTTCTGAAGGAAACCAACCAGCACTCAGCACAAATACTGTTGAGACAGCAGTTGAGACAGCAGTTGAGACAGCAGAGCTGTCACACCGATCCACACTGAGATCACCGGTGCCTGCTGGCTCAGAGCATCAAGGCCAGAGAGAGGGACTGAGTAAACCAAGAACAGAAACTGGCAGTCCAACTCCAGGTCCAGAACATAGACGTGAATTTCACACCATTTTAGACAGCGTTGAGAAGGAGCCACTCAAACTTTGGCAAAAAGAAGTAAGCGTCTATAAAACCCTCAACTTTCTGCAGCCAACTAGCTTTGTTATAGTGCACGAAACACTTAGAACCATTAACAATATCACTCTTGTCGATTATACTGTCGGTTTATCTTCAATCAAAGGGTATCACAATTTAGCCAAGACAACTTTATCAACTGATAATTAGAGCATAAAAGATCATTGCTTACAGATTACAGGCCCAGTAAAATGGAACTAAATCAATACTTGTGTGTTCACAGATTAATAATGGACATGTAGGATGTATAATGGATGAAATTATAACATCTACAGCCATTGAAGTGCAAGGAAGAAATATGCAGTAAGTTTATGTTTTCAAATTGGATACGAAAACTTAGAGCACTCAGTAAATCCCTGTTCATCCTCATCTCTTTTCATGTATATTGATTGATTTTTAAAACCTCATTTATGTCTTGTCTTGTAGAACCAACTATATAATGTGCCCTCCAGACTCTGAGGATAGCCTGGGCATCAGGCTCCCATTTTTTAACATGTTGCTGCAGAAGACTGGAGAATATTTTGGTTTTGAAATTACAGTAAGCACACACACCATCCATGTTTGGGTTGCATGAACAAAATATAAATAAAAATGAACAATTTGTCAGTGTCTTTATTCAACTTTGTTTTTGACGATTTCCAGATGATCGATGACAAAAACGTTCAGCGGCAGATATTTCTGGGCAGCTACAGTAGCGAGGACTCGGTTCCTCTTTCATTCCGCTGGCCGCTGAGACTCTCTAATTACTGGCAGTACTTCTGTCTCAACCTGGCAGATGTCACCGATAGAGTATTCAGGACCAAATATGTTGAGACAGTGAAAATAAAAGTAAGTGTGCACAGCTTGTTGTGATGACGGCAGCACTGTTACATGTTCGTGCTGACTCACTTTACTGCCCATTTCTGCTCTTTTTCCTTTAGATTCATGCAAACTGTCGCATACGAAGAGTGTATTTCTCTGACGGACTATACTCCTACCAAGAGCTGCCTAGTGATTATAAGGTGAACATTTCAATAAATGGTTTTTGAGGGGGTCCTGGCTGTGGCCTGCAGAAAGGGGCCGACCCCGCTCTGCAGATGGTCTAATTAGATCACTCTTAAAGTCAGCACTGTGTGGCTGCAGCCGAAAAAAATTGAATTCATAGCAACAGCTCAAAGGACACAAACAAAAAGAAGAAAGCAAGAAAAAATATAGAAAGAATATAGCAAATGTGAGAAAAACACAAGTTATCTTTCAAAATGAAGACCCACTGGCAAAGAGAGCAGCCATAGAGGAGCATTCTGATGATGAGGAGGACTCTGTATGTGATATGATGTCTTTTTAACATATATTAAATGTTCAGCATAACTTTGTGTCGAGTTGTATCTGTATATTGTGGTATGCTGTACATGCTTGCGGTGAAAATAATGACCAACTGATCTTTAAAAAGTTAGAAAATAAAAGACGTGGAGGATGCGGGCATCGATCCCGCTACCTCTCGCATGCTAAGCGAGCGCTCTACCATTTGAGCTAATCCCCCGTAAAACCGGTTCCTTTCCTCTGACTTCTGACTGAAATACATTTACCTCTCTGGGGCAGTGCTTAGTAATTTAAAATTATAAAAAATTTAAAAAAATCTACCGGCTAACGTATTGGTTGATAGTTCTAGCGACAATCCTTTCAAAAGTCAACATAGTATAGAAATTTTTAGGAAAAACTCAGAGAGCAATTTCAAACATTGTTTCAGTATTTAGGAGAAATAAAAGCTCTGAGCAGTGTACAGACACTTTTTTTAATTAGAACGAGTAAATAGGATCTACACTCCACATCAGTTGATGGCGGTAATGCACCAATCTGTTGCTTGCCAACCGCCATGATGACCCAAAAAAGAAGAAGAAGACACTCTTTTCTCATTGGACAAGACATGGCCATGACTCGCAACTGATTGGATGATCAAACAACACCACCAAATTTTGAACTACCTTGCGTTTCCTTGTGTTTTCTGGTATAAGCGCAGCCGACTTTAACGATAGTTAGCATCGGGGCAAAGCCAACAACGCTAGATGGTCAACATTTTTAGTGGAAGTCTGCCATGAATCTTATTATTTTTAAGGATTGTTTTAAAGAACTTTAAAAAATGTCAGAAACGGCAACGCGTAGAGGATTTTTGGACTTTAGTCCAGTAAAGCGAGATGACGGTAACAAGGAGAATGATTTTCCGACTTTACGCTTGCTTCAGTTTTCAAAGGCTCCTTTTTTGACATTTGGAACCGTAAAGTTGGGAACATCCAGGTCGACCGTTCTGCAAATTGAGAATCCGACGGAAGACACTGAAGCTGAGGTTAAAGTGGAAAAAATCCCCTCTAGTAAAGGGTTTTCGGTTGATCACAGCACGTTTACCATTCCGGTAAGCTCCTCACATTTGTTTCATGTAAAAATTACATTTAACCTAATTATTAAATTTAATTTTATTGATTGGTTTATTTATTGGTTCTTGCAGCCCGAGGGATCGTTCTGTTTGACAGTAACATGGACCCCAACAGACGAAGGAGGAATCAGAGAACTCATCACCTTCGTCGCCAACGGGCTACTCAAACACCAGGCTATTATGCTGGGGAGAGCAGAAGCACCCAAAAAGAAAAAGGTAGAGATGATAACTGCTTTTGTTGATGACAGAAGAGAAGTCCTATTCTTACTTTTTAAAAGTGTCTATAAATGTGCACGAATAGAATTCACGGTTGATTGAAATGCTTTAAAATTATGGGTTTCAGCTCTTAATTAGGCTTAAATTATTTTGTTACTCGGATTTCTTAAGTATTGTCCTGCAGAACAGGACAGGGGCTACATATAAGGTGTTTTTTAAATGTATTGTTTACAATTTTCACAAATGTGTGGTATTAACATAAGTCATCCTTCTGGTAAATTTTGTGATTCAAGTAATACAAAAGTATGTTGCACATTAAGCCCAATAATTATTTAGAGTGTTTGTGTTAAGTAAGAGTCTTGACATAATGTGGAAGCCCTAATATATGTGTGTGTTTTACAGAAAAGTCTTTGGGATGCAATCAAAAACAAGACAGGAAGCACGCAGGCAGCTGCACCACGGAGAAAGGTAACCGATCAGCCACTGAAGATGGCTTCCAATAAGGCCTTCCAAGTGTCCCGGAAGCCACAGTACAAACGGGCAACACCTCGCAGCCCACTTGCATCTCTTAATAAGGGCAAAGCTGAGACAGAGAGGCCTTTCTCCAGGCAGAGTTCTCAAACATCACTGCAGCAGATGGCGTCGAATTCTGCGTCCCAGGAGAACATCTACAAAGTTCATAGACAGTCTTCACATGACCCAAAGTTGGACGCTAATGGGGTGTCTCTCAGTCCGGACGGCATGGTGAAAAAGCATGAAAACAGAGATCTCATCAAAATACTAAACAAGACTCTTTCTCCTATTGGCACCCCTGAGAGGTTGAAGAAGCTCATGCCTCATATTTACCATGAAAGCCCACTTTCTGCAGCCCTGAGGCCTGCAACCTCTCCGGAGGATTCTGGTGGTGGGGTCACTGGAACCCCAGTTCTTTCTGTTAAAGAGGCACTGGTTCTCATTGACTCTGATCTGAACCACACGAATTCAAGTCCCCAAGACAGCAGTCAGAGCGACGGCTTTTCTGATTCGCTGGAATCCAAAAGCGGATCTGGTGGCAGCAAAGCTGACGAGCTTTTCCTCAAAGCGTTACCAGACAGCCCTCATCAGCCCGATGCCTGCGAGCAAAGACTGACATTCTTTGTCACAAAAAAGATTGTGAGTGAGGTTGCTGGTTTGGAACCCGTCATAAAAGCCCCTTTCACATCCGTCACAGTCACTAAGGTTAAAGCACCAGTGGAGGCTAAAAGGTTGAGCGGAAGGAAGATACGGAAGTCAAAGCGCAGGCTCCTGGAGAAAAGGCTGGAGCTGTCTGATGGCAGCAGCGACTCTGCGCCAGGCACCCCAGGTCTTCCTGTTATAGACGTAGACAGAGAAACCAGGGCCTGTGATAATGCACAGCAGCCAGAGGAGTCCAGCACCTCCATTCTGGGTCAACCACTCCAGGACTTGCCTCCTAGCATCCCCTCCCCTGTCTCCTCCCCCCTCTCTGTGCCTCCTGGTCACGTCTCTTTCTCACTCACCTCCCCACTTCCAGTTGATACTTTTATCCCCTCTTCATCTCCTTTGATTACCTCTTCCCCTTTTCATCCCAAACTGTGTGTAAAGTCAAACACAAACAAGTCTTCTCCAGCAGCACCTGCACCCCCTCCTGTCCAGGAAGACCTTTTCCCCGTTCACATGGCAGTAAAGGGCAAGAAGAGGAAGAGCGAGGAGTTTTTAAAAAGGGATGGGCAGATTGAGGATGCTGCCAAAACGGAACCAGTCAAAAGGACAAGAATGGTAGCCTTTAAAGGCGAGCCCTGCGAGTTGGTACGGCAGAGGAGAAGTATGCCACAGAGGCACCAGCGGAGAACCGCAGGTGAGCGAGTGTGATGGATGTTTGCTTTATGTTTGGGCATCAAGAGCGTTCCGTTTCATCTTTAAAGGCCATTTGGCGAAGAAAAAAAATTGTAACTTTTAATGTACATCTACAAAATGTGTGATTGTTAGGGTTAGCAAAAATGCTAATATTTCCGAGGGGTTTCTGCCCCCAGGTCCAGAGCGCTCCAAGACCACATCATCTCTGAAGCCTGCACAGGCTGTTGTTGCTAACCCGTCGAAGCCGTCCAGCTGTACACTTGCCTCACGAGGTACAGAAGCACGTGTATTTACTCTCTGCAGGAAAAACTTGTTCCTGTAGAATTCCAGCCCAACTGAATTTTGGTAAAACTTCATTTCAGAGGTTATTTCTTCCTTTCTTAGGTCGTCAGTCCCTGAAATCATCTGCCCTTCCATCTGTGAAGACCTCCAAAATTGTTGCCGTGGCGCAGTCAAAACTGACCTTCATTCAGCCAAAGCAGAATGGTATTTCAAAGAAGAATAGTAACGATATCATGTACTTTATTTTTTCTTAAAACTCTGCTATTTTTTTTTAACTTTCAGCCATACCGAGACACCCTATGCCGTTTGCTGCAAAGAACATGTTCTATGATGAGAGGTGGATCGAAAAGCAGGAGAACGCTTTCACCTGCTGGATTAACTACGTACTCACTCCAGATGACTTTAAAGTAAACACGGAAGTGGCTAAAGGTAAAGGCTTATTCCGATATTTATTTCTTATATTGGCCAAGTAAGTGTGTAAGAGCCATATTTATTAATTCCTTGTTTTTGACGTTTCATGCTCCAAACCACCAGGGGGCGGTATTGGGTAGGCTATTTAACCTAGGTAAGCCCAGTAAAAGGTGTTCCCAATTTGGGAAGCATACAGTTTTCGACAGTGCCCTGTGTCAAGCTGTTGAGCATTTGGTTTGTTATTATTTTTACAGTATTATGAGTTATTGTCGGGTTTTTGCCAGTGTTTGCTGTTGGATATGAACAATAAAAGGTCGCATTATTGTAACATTTATCTCTGTTTGCTGCTATTTTCCGAGCACACTGGGCGCACGTCCAAACAATCCTCTGGCAACCAGTAGTAGTGGCAAAAAAAGGGGCTTTTCCACTACAAAGTGCACAGAGGACCGCCTGTTCAGTTATATCACGTTCATGGGAAATGAACACTTGTCAATCAAGGCTTATTTTTGCTCAAAATTAAACGTGTCAGTCATTGTGCACATATGAATTACATAATTAGACGCCTTATTTCACAGCTTCACCGCACAAGTGTTGTTTGTTTTCCTTGTAGTGAATGCCGTGTCCATTGCGATGGGCAGCGACGACAAGTTCAGCGTGCCTAAAGCTCCCACCAAGGAGGAGGTGTCGTTCAGCACCTACACAGCTCGGCGGAAGCTGAACCGCCTCCGCCGCTCCGCCTGCCAGCTGTTTGCATCCGACGCCATGGTCAAGGCTATCCAGAGGCTGGAGCTGGAGGTGGAGGCCAAGAGGCTGCTTGTCCGAAAAGACCGCCATCTTTGGAAAGACATAGGTAAAAGCATATTTTTGGTGAAAAAGCAGGTGTTTAATAACAAGGAGCCATGACAGTTTTAATGTTTTTCATTTATTTTTTAGGTGAACGCCGAAAAGTCCTCAACTGGCTTCTTTCGTACAATCCACTGTGGTTGCGGATTGGCCTTGAGGTATTCTGAAATCGGGATTTCCTCAGTTTGTTTTTATTGTTTCATACATTCCTGTCAGTCCTTTTATCAAGTCTCCCATCCTGACGATCTCATTCTCAGACGATCTACGGGGAGCTCATCTCGCTGGAGAGCAACAGCGACGTTGTGGGTTTGGCGATGTTCGTCCTCCATCGGCTCCTGTGGAATCCAGATATCGCGGCAGAGTTCAGGCACGCCAAAGTGCCCCATCTGTACAAAGATGGTAATTCAAGGTTTCCCACCTTCAATTGAAATGAAATGTTCACTACAAGTCCTAAAAGCTTGCGTGCGTCTGTCGTCGGTTAGGTCACGAGGAGGCGCTGTCACGCTTCACTCTGAAGAAGCTGCTGCTGCTGGTCTGTTTTCTGGACCGAGCCAAGGAGTCGCGCTTGATTGAGCACAACCCCTGTCTGTTCTGCTTGGATGCAGAGTTCAAGGTAGGTCAAAGGCTTCGGTTGCCAACAACACACCACAAAACGATTCATTTGTCTTCAGGTGGCCCAAACAAAGTCACTTTTGATCCTTTGACATAGTCTTGAGGGTAGATCATATTCACATTGGTACATAAAAAAATACCTTTTTAATATTCTTTCCATAATTAAGGCGTTGGTATAGGCCAAGTGTGAGCAGTTCTTTAGCCTGAAGGGCCACAGTGGGTTGTAGATCTTGATGAAGGGGCCGGCCAGGTGGTGCAGTAAACTAACCCCCCCAAATGAGGATCAGAGGTTAACTAAAAAACCTGCTTGATGGACTATTGACAGAGAAAATATTTGGAAGAGCCTGTAAACTGGTCCAACTAGAGATGGATGATGAAGCTCCAAATGATGTTTGGCCCCACCTTCTTGAGAGTACATGTTAGCATGCTAGGTGAAGGGGGGGTCTGAACCTTTTTCTAACCAATCCAGCTGACGACTCACGTCATTTGGCTTTTGGAGAAATGATTGAAAAGGGCCGGATTAAATAGTTCATCGGGCCACAGGTGGCCCCCGGGCCTTAGTTTGCCCACCTCTCTGCTGTAGGCGCTCACATAGATGGATAGATACTTTTATTAATCTCCAAGAGAAATTCACAATCCGTCTCTGGTCCGTGATGTCATTTTAGTATTGATCCCAGCACTTTTGCTTTTGTTCCCAGGCTAGTAAAGACCTGCTCCTGGCCTTCTCCAGGGACTTCCTGAGTGGAGAGGGGATCCTCCCCCGACACCTGGGCTACCTCGGGTTACCAGTCTCTCACGTTCAGACGCCTCTGGACGAGTTCAACTTTGCCGTAAAGAGTTTGGCTTCGGACTTGAAATGCGGCACTCGTCTAGTGTGAGTGAGACATCCTGAGTTTTAATGTGAGGCTGCGATGCCTGTCAGCAGATTGGTTTTCCTCCGAGGTCATGGCAGTTTTCCTGCAGCTGCTGGGAGGGATTTGTTTATTGATGTTTAGGAGTCTTCATGGGGTGATCAGCCTTAAATATGCTGGTGTTGCTCCAACCATAACAAAGTCCTTTTTACAGTACAGTTAAAGTTTACTGGATACTACGGCTCCATATAGGACTTTGGTTTATTGTTTTTTTGCACACTGTATTATTTCATTTTATCCAGACGTGTAATGGAGCTGCTGATGCAGGACTGGAGTTTTTCAGCCAAGCTCCGTCTGCCCGCCATCAGCCGCCTGCAGAAGATCCACAATGTTGATGTGGCTTTGCAAGTGCTTAAAAGCAAAGGGGTCGACCTGAAGGACGACAGCGGTAATTACTGTCAACACAAACCCATATTCTGCTTTTATTCTTCACCATTCAAGGTTCTATGTGCTGCGGGAAAATGTAACTAGGCTCAAATGTCAGGTTTCGCACCTTTTCTCAGTGGATTAAGCGATTCGGATTCTGTAAGGAAATAATTAACGTGAGATGATTTATTGTGTAAGAACTTTTGCTACGCTTGTGTTCTCAGGAAACATCATTGATTCCAGAGACGTTGTGGATGGACACAGAGAGAAAACGCTGAGTCTTTTGTGGAAAATCATCTTTGCTTTTCAGGTATGTGCGCCCCTCTCTGCTGTATTTCTAATAATAAGTCATTAACGTGCAGAAATAAAGAGTTGATTGTGCTGGGTATATAGGTGGAAGTAATTCTGGATGAAAATCAACTGAGGGACGAAATTGGCTTCCTGAAGAGAGCCTTGAGAACCAAACAGAGGCTGGCGTTGCTGAGAGCCAATCAGAACCTCCAGCTGAGTTCCAGAGCGACCAGCACGCCACACGAACACAGCAGCGTTAAGATATCCCTGTTGATGGACTGGGTCCGAGCCGTGTGTGACTTCTACGGTGTGAAGGTGAGCTCCTTCATTCCATGTTTCTGTCAGAGCAAATAAATCCATGTTAGTTTAGTATTTATTTAAAGCACACAGAAAATTCGAGAAGGAACCACTTAAAATCAGCAGTTAGTGGTATATTAAAGGCACGTTTCTGACATCACCTGAGCTATTTTCTGGCTTCGAAAACATCATTTTGAGGGGAACTGACTGACTGACTGAAGTGTGTGTAAACACACTGTGTGTGCAGGTGGAGAACTTCACCGTGTCGTTCTCGGATGGCCGCGTCCTCTGCTACCTTGTTCACCACTACCACCCCAGTCTGCTGCCAGACAAGTCTGTCAGTCTCATCACAACACAGACGCTCGAGTGCTCACCGAGAGGCCGCGTGGAGCTCGACTGCTCTGCCAGCGAGTCCGACAACTCCTTTGACTCTTTACCAACAGGCCTAAACGGTACTTGCAGCAACTAGTCTGCAAATCAAAGGGAATGATGCAGTTTTAGATGTATTTTTTCTTAGTTTGGATTGATAAATGGTGGACTGTGTTATTTATTGTAAAACTAGGCCCAGATTCTCCGTCAGTGGAATTTAAGGAGCTACTGGAGAATGAGAAAAGCAACTTTAGGTTGATAAACACGGCTGTGTCATTCCTGGGTGGAGTTCCAGCCATGATCAACCCAGCTGATATGTCCAACACCATTCCCAATGAGAAGGTGAGATCCCAGACACAATACAACACGAATATACGGAAATATACATGTTTGAGCGATGGATGAGGTCTTCATTATGTATATGGGCATAATCTTCCATATTCTTTAATACACACGTGCTAAACCGAGTTACCAGATTGAAGTGCCATTGCTGCGCTGAATTGTGTCCTGACTCTCCAGCAAACGTGTTTATTTTCAGGTTGTGGTATCGTATCTGTCCTTCCTGTGTGCCCGTCTTCTGGACCTGCGGAATGAGACCAGAGCTGCTCGAGTCATTCAAGCTGCTTGGAGGAAATACAGATTAACCAAAGACTTGCAGCTCTACAAGGTTGGTCCAACTCAAAACTGAGATTTGACCTTAAATATGCCTAAGAGGAAAAGGAACTGTGAGGCAGAACCCAGCACGCATGAATGGTGGTTAGTGATTGTGTAGTTATGTATGGGAAACATATTTTTTGTTGTATTTTGGGAGTTTAAGTGAATCTAAAGTTCAGTATAACAAAACAGTTCTGTAATAAGAGATGCAAGTGTGTTATATGGTTATGGTTGATATCAGGCACTAAAACAGACCTTGCAAAACACTTTTGTCTCCTGACTTGGGCGTAGGAAAGAAATCTAGCTGCAGTGAAAATCCAGAGGGTTTTCAGGAAGTTCCTGCAGAAGCGCAGGGCCAAGCAGCAGAATCTTGCAGCCACGATCATCCAAGCAGCCTGGAGGGGGCATGCAGTACGGAACAGGTTAAGGCGTGAAAGAGAGGCTCGGTTTCAGGCTTTACAGCACAAGGCAGCTACTGTCATCCAGGTAGGTGGTTTCTGCATTTTTCTTTTACTGTGTCCAAAATGGCGACTGTTTGTGTTGTAATTTAGCAGTTTTTTTTTTCATGTTTCCAGGCTCAGTGGAGGATGTTCCTGGCTCGGAAAGCTTACCAGCAGCTCAGGTACTACACTGTCATTCTGCAGTCACAGTGGAGAATGAGAAGGGCATCTTCTGCTTACGGGAGACTTTATCGGGCAACAACAGTCGTGCAGGCGCGCTGGCGAGCACGGGTCCTGGCCAAGACAGGCCGGGAATATTTTTGCTCTCTGAGAGCTTCAGTGGTGAAAATGCAAAGAGGATACAGAAGATGGAAAGACAGGAAAACCCAACAGGAGAACCATGCTGCCGCGGTGATACAAACTGCGTTTAGGAAGTGGTTCAAGGAAAGGATGGATGCAAGGACGAGAGCTGCTGTGAGGATCCAGGCCTGGTACCGAATGCAGAAGTGTCACATTCAGTACAAAAACATCAAATCAAGCGTGGTGCTGATTCAGGCCCACTACAGAGGGCACGCGCAGAGGCAGCACTTTGAGATGCTGCAGCTGCAGCACCGCTCGGCGCTCGTCATTCAGCGCGCTTTCAGAGGACACGCAGCCAGGAAACAAGTAGCAAAAATGAAGCACGCCGCAGCGATAATCCAGCGCTGGTTCCGGGCTTGTGAGCAGAGAGATCTGCAGCGGCAAACGTTTGTGCACTTGAGATCTGCTGCCGTTACCTTCCAGGCTGCTTATCGTGGAAAACTGGCCCGGGAGTCGCTGAAAAAGCAGCACAGGGCAGCAACAGTGATCCAGGCGGCTTTTAGGAAGCATGCTGCACAGCGGAGCTTCCTTCGGTTGAGGAAGGCTGCCACCGTCGTGCAGCAAAGATACAGAGCCACCATTCTGGCTCGGAATGCGAAGGAGGATTACGGCGCTTTTAGGAAAGCTGCCCTCACTATTCAGGCGAACTGGAGAGGAAGAGCCGAGAGGAAAGGGATCGCAAAACAGCACCAGTGTGCGACACTGATTAAGGCCCACTACCGTGGCTACAAAGCACAAGCAGAGTACAGGTCCAAGAAGGCAGCTGCGGTTGTGCTACAGCGTCATTACCGAGCTTACATGGCTGCAAAAGACAGGAGGGAGGCATACCTGCGTCTGAGAGCAGCCTGCGTCACCCTCCAGACTGGATTCAGGGCCAGGAGGGTTAGGACAGACTTGCAGAAACAGCACCGGGCAGCAACCCTAATTCAGACTTCAGTCAGGATGTTTTTGTGCAGAAAGCAGTATTTCCTTCTCCAGAGTGCAGCCATTGCCATCCAGTGCCGATATCGAGCTCTTGTTCTTGGCAGGGAGCAGCAGAATGAATACAGGGCTCTCAAGCAGGCCACTATAACGATACAGGCCCTGTACCGAGGACTTCGAGTGAGGGAAGAACTCAAGAAGAGACACGTTGCTGCTAGAGCAATCCAGACTCAATTCAGGATGTACAGGATGCGCTCGGCCTATCTTGCCACCAGGTTTGCTGCCATCTTTGTACAAGAACGCTACAGAGCAAAAAAGCTCAGGGATCGACAGCAGCAAACGTACAAAGCAATGAGAGCAGCAGCAGGAGTCATCCAGGCTGGGTACCGTGGCTACAGGACCAGGAGGGAGATTGCTAAGATGCACCAAGCTGCAACAGTCCTTCAGAGACGGTTTCTCAGCATTAGGGAGAGGAAAGGCTTCCTGGCCATCAGGACTGCTGTTTTGGTTTGCCAACAGAGGTACAGAGCAGTGACAATGATGAGAAAGGTCCGTTCAGACTATCTGTCGCAGCGCAGGGCCGTTCTTTCGCTGCAGGCAGCCTGCAGAGGATATTTGGGTCGAAAGCGTCTGCGTATCCAGCATACAGCAGCCGTGACGATTCAGTCTCACTTCCGAAAACACCAGCAGAGAAAGTCCTACAAGAGGCTTCAGTGGGCTGCCTCAGTATTACAAGAACGTTACCGATCCAACAAGGCAAGGAAACAGCAAATGCTGCTCCTGAACGCCAAGAAAAGAGCTGCAGGCATCATACAAGCTGCTTTCCGTGGAATGAAATGCAGAAGTAACCTAAAACGAATGCACCAGGCTGCAAATGTCATCCAGAGAGTTTATAGAGCCCACTGGGAACGCAAGCAGTACCTCGCTTTGAGATCCTCGGTGGTGGCCATCCAGCAGAGATATCGAGCCACTGTGGCTGCAAAAGAAGAAGCAGAACTCTACCAACAGCTGCGCAGAGCAGCAGTTCTGCTACAGGCGGCTTTCAGAGGTCAGCAGGTGAGGACAGAGGTGGCACGCTGGCATCGAGCTGCAACTGTGATTCAGTCTGCATTCAGAAGCCACCGGCAGCAGGTGAAGTTCCAGGCCATGCGTCTGTCTGCTGTGGTCATCCAAAGATTCTACCGCTCCTGCATTCTCCAGAGACGAGGGAGAGAGACCTTCCTGGAAATGAGACGTTCCGCCATTGTCCTTCAGGCGGCTTTCAGAGGTCAGCGCGTGCGGCGCAGTGTCGGCAACATGCACAGAGCTGCTACTGTCATCCAAGCAAACCTCAGGAGACTGAAGCTGCAGGCTGCATTTAGGAGGCAGCGGCGGGCTGCCTGCATCCTCCAGCAGAGGTTCAGAGCGCAGAAACAGAAGAATGTGGAGGTTAAACGTTATCAGGAGCTCAGAAATGCTGCTTTTGCGCTGCAGGCCGCATATCGTGGAAAGAAATGCAGAAATATCATCAAACAGAGGCATCAGGCAGCAAGTCTTGTTCAGAGAGTTTATAGAGCCCGCAGGGAGCGCAAGCAATATCTCACCTTGAGATCCTCAGTTGTAATTATCCAGAGGAGATATCGAGCCACTGTGGCTGCAAAAGAAGAAGCAGAACTCTACCAACAGCTGCGCAGAGCAGCAGTTCTGCTACAGGCGACTTTCAGAGGTCAGCAGGTGAGGACAGAGGTGGCACGCTGGCATCGAGCTGCAACTGTGATCCAGTCTGCATTCAGAAGCCACCGGCAGCAGGTGAAGTTCCAGGCCATGCGTCTGTCTGCTGTGGTCATCCAAAGATTCTACCGCTCCTGCATTCTCCAGAGACGAGGGAGAGAGACCTTTCTGGAAATGAGACGTTCCGCCATTGTCCTTCAGGCGGCTTTCAGAGGTCAGCGCGTGCGGCGCAGTGTCGGCAACATGCACAGAGCTGCTACTGTCATCCAAGCAAACCTCAGGAGACTGAAGCTGCAGGCTGCATTTAGGAGGCAGCGGCGGGCTGCCTGCATCCTCCAGCAGAGGTTCAGAGCGCAGAAACAGAAGAATGTGGAGGTTAAACGTTATCAGGAGGTTAGGAAAGCTGTCCTCATTTTACAAGCTTCCTACCGCGGAATGAGATCCAGAAGAACTCTGAGAGAAAGGCAGCATGCAGCCAGTGTTGTCCAGAGAGCTTACAGAGCCCACCTGCATCACAAACACTACCTGAGACTCAAATCGTCTGTGGTTGCGCTCCAGCGACGGTATCGTGCTACCGCAGCAGCCAAAGCAGAAAGGTTGCGATACCTGGAATGGCGCACTTCCGCCACGCTCATTCAGGCTGCCTACAGAGGGCAGCGGGTCAGACGGGAGGTCGCTCGACGACACCAGGCCGCCACTGCGATTCAGTCTGCTTTCAGACGGCGCAGAGTGGAAGTAGAATACCAGACCCTGCGTCTGTCCGCCATTATCATCCAGAGACGCTGTCGCTCACACCTCCTTCAAAGACGAGACAGAGAGGAATTTCTCAAGATGAAACAGGCCACCACCACCCTGCAGGCAGCCTACAGAGGCTGGCGGCTGAGACGGGACGCATGTCTGCAGCAGCAGGCCGCCGCCAGCATTCAGGCATGTTGGAGAGGCTTCGTGCAGAGACGCGTGTTCCTAAGGAAGCGGGTGGCCGCTGTGAAACTCCAGCGGAAGGTCCGGGCAGTGCAGCTCGCCCGGTTGGAACGGAAGAAGTTCACCCAGCAGAGACAGGCTGCTGTCGTAATCCAGCTGTACTGCCGAGCCTGGATCGCTAGGCAACAGGTAACGTCTGGTACTACCCTCATCAGCAAGAAAACCTAGAAACACGAATGCGGTCTTTTACCATGTATTTATGTTGAACTTTTCAGGCTATTGAGATCCAGAAGGCAGCAAAGAGACTCCGGTTTACTTCTGCAGTCTTCCATCATCTGAGCGCCATTAAGCTCCAGAGAGCTCTGAGGGCCTACTGGGCCTTGAAGTCTGCCAGAAAACAAATCCAGTCTGTCGTCAGGATCCAGGTATGGAGACAGTGCGTTCTTTCAGGAACCAACCGGCTTCAGAAAGGTTTGAACGCAGCGACAGGCAGTCATTCGTGGTGCCTTGTCTTTGTAGCGATGGGTCAGAGCACAGCAACAGAGGCGACGCTACCTGGAGGACAGACGCAAGGTGATCGTGGCCCAGAAAGCTGCGAGGCGCTGGCTAAGGCGCCGTCACGAGGCTGCATCCACCATCCAGCAGGCCGTCCGCAAATTCCTTCTCCTCAGGCGTCAGAAGAAGTTTGAGCAAGGCATTATCAAAGCTCAGGTACTCGGATGAGTCTTCATTATCAGTCTGTTGGGGGACGTGAGCATAGGCTTACTGAGGGCTTTGCTGTCCTCCTGCTCCTCCACAGGCTCTGTGGAGAGGACATCACTCCCGCCGCCTCTGTGATAATCTCCAGGTTGTGAAGCTGAGGCAGCGCCTGCGTCAGCTCAGCGCTGATTTCAGGGAGGAGGACAGGCTGGGCAACAAGACCTCCTCTGCACTGGATCACCTTCTGCGATACAAACACTTCTCCTACATCTTAGAGGCCCTGAAAAACCTGGGTTGGTTTAATTCTGGATTTCCTAAGTCTAAATCTAAACTGCTGAGATCATTGTGTGAGAAGACAAGGCAGCGAGTCCTCAGGGGTTTCAGTGGCTCACTAATGCGGTTGTGGGTGTTCTGACCTTCAGAGAGCGCCACCAGGCTGTCCCCCGTGTGCTGTGAGCGGCTGGTGGAGAGCGGAGCCACCAACGTCATCTTTACGCTCATCCGCAGCTGCAACAGGAGCGTGCCCTGCATGGAGGTCATTACCTTCTCCGTCCAGATCCTCCTCAACCTCTCCAAGGTGCCCACACACACACACACACACACACACACACCTGTATCGGATTAGTTTCAAAGTTAATGGTGGCAGGATTTGTTTTTCCTTACTTGTGTCGATACTGCAGACCAGACTGTTCTGGTGTAAACTGCCACGTTAGACTTTCGGTTCTGTTATGGGCTGTTTTTCATCAGCTCAGTTCCTCTTAAAGGAATTCAGGCAAAGTTGAAGCCTCCGTTTAAATCCGTGTTTCTAGACAAGTAGAGAAATTGAACGAGTTTCACTTCTTTCTTTCCAACTTTCTGTTTCCTCTCAACAGTACCACAAGACCACTGAGGCGGTGTACTCGGTGGAAAGCTCTGTGGAAATTCTGCTGGACCTGCTGCAGAGATACAGAGAGAAGGCCGGTGATAAGGTCGCCCAAAAGGGCGGCAGCATCTTCACCAAGGCCTGCTTCCTTCTGGCTCTGCTCCTGCAGGACAGGCACCGCGCTCTGGTCTGTACTGCACACGTGCGCGTGGAAAACACATGCCAGTTTGTTTAGAAACATCACCCAAACGTCACCCTCGCTTTTAGGAGGTGATGAACCTGCCCAAGGTTTTGGAGAGGATTCGCAGCATTTACCGCCTCACTGCTCGCAAACATCAGAAGGACGCGGAGCGATCTTTCCTCAAGCAGAAGATGGACGCCTCAGTCAACGGAAGCTTCTTTCTTCAGGCAACCCCTCGCAAATCCCGTCCGCTACCAAAGTGCGTGCGTAGCTGTCAGACTCACACCGCAGCGATATCGAGTGTAACAGCTTGAGGTGACTGACGTGTGTGTGTGTGTGTGTGTGTGTGTGTGTTCCAGGTTTGCCCCAGACTGGGTTCTGCGAAAGGACAAGTTGAAGGAGATTGTGGATCCTCTGATGGCCATTCAAATGGTGGCAAACACACTCTCCATTGTGTTGTAGGCAAATCTTCATGTTTTATGGTTGTTTCTACTTTGTTCCAGAAAATATTTTACATATTTCTTCAAGGATGTTTTTAAATGTAATATTAGCATGTTTTTATGTTTAGTATTAAAATCAGTGTGTTTCATGGACATGAAGTTTTATCTTTGTCTGTGTGTGAAGGTTTCGTGTCTAACATGCAGAGCGCAAACACAACGTAAAGATGGTGGCATCCAGACGAGCTCGTTGAGGGCAGGAAGCTCACGCCGTCGTTACAGTACTGACGCATGCAGTCTGCACTTCTGCCTCGAGCATCGAAACTGAACGCCATCGTGGATTTTAAAGCGATATTACGCTGCCTTATTGCGCCATCGCTGATGATGCACGGCTCTGCAAGTGGATGAAAACAGGTTTTTAATGGCAGAAATGTAAGACTGGCAACCCGCAGGCTCTGCTCCAGCGATAGCTGAGCTAACCCTAACCCTAAGACAGAAATAGGCGGGGTAGAACTGAAACATAGGTCACAGGTACGATCGCAGCTGAATGTAGCAGCGTTCACAAATCTGTAATTAAGCTACGAAATCTTTCACAACCCCTGAAATTTCTCTGAAAGCACCTGAGGATTTGTTTTTATAAGGGATTCCTATTTAGACCACAAATAAGAAATGGTTGGCTTTAAAACGTCAGCACCAATGCAACTTTGAACTGCAGCAAACTCAGAGCTGTTTGTTTTAGATTTTTTTTATTTGGTTGGGCCCTGAGGCTCTCGCTAACAACAGAGCAAAGAAAAAAAACAAAGAAAGAAAAGAGCTCTTATTAACAAGTTTTTCCATTATAGATTTTGAAGTAGAAAACACATCAATGTCTATTTTTTAAAATAGAAAAAAAAGCACACAATGTAAAGAAATACACAGTGAACCTGTACAGCTACACATTAGAAGGCTAACGTGAACATGTTTACACCCTCGACTATGAAATAGACTGTTTTAGTAGCAAGTGGGAAGATCCATTACACCATCATGACAATACCGGATCATGTTCCCGTCAACAGGTCGACCACGCGTGCAAGCAAACTGGAGCCGATCATTATGACGTGCGAACAACTTCTGCTGTCTTTTGTACTTAAAAGCGATGTTGCGTTGTTGCATGTCATCCACAGTAACGATGCAAGGTTCTGAAAAAAAAAAGAAAACAACATTAGAAGACATAACGACGCTAAGCTCTTAAGTTTAAAGCTACTTTTTGCAACAACATGCTGTAAGCTTCAGTATTTATGGACACTTAAAATAGAACTGACTGAGGCATCTGATGTGGCCAGTCCATTCGCCATCAGTGCAGGTTCTGAACGGTCCCCCCTCCATAGTGTAGAGGCTCTGGCAAGCGTATTCCACTCTCTCGTTATGGCTGTATTGAACTTTCATGCTGTACTTGATGTCTCCGTCTGCCAGAAGAGCTGGGGTCTGGCAACCCGCAGGCTCTGCTCCAGCGATAGCTGAGTTATTTCCTTGTATAATCATGACTTCAGAAGACAGAAATAGGTGGGGTATAACTGAAACATAGGTCTGTGTCTACGTGTATTGAGACGTTCCTGTTAATGTGATTTGAGTACTAGGCAGAAAATGGCTCCAGTACCCAGTGTGAAGACGAGCCAGAGCACCAGCTGTTAGCTACAGCAGCGGCCCCCAACTTTTTTTTGGCGCCACAGACCGGTTTAATGTCAGACCGTATTTTCAGGGGCCGGCCTTTAAGGTGTGGCGGATCAATACAACATAAGAACATATGACTGGCATGAAAACTGGCATTTTCTAAATCTAATAATAAACATGCGTCTTTAGTTTGTCAGAGATGGATATAACGAAGATAATCCTGTAATATTTCAAAATAAAACTGTTCAGTTTCAGATAATAAATAAAACAAAGTAATGTAAGTTATTCTTTCTGTGCGGCCCGGTACCAAATGACCCACGGACCGGTATCGGTCCACGGCCCAGGGGTTGGGGACCGCTGAGCTACAGGACCCCTGTCTGAATACAGATTACTGGACTAGGTGCAGCTACAGAAATTGACCTGAAATCAAGCTGGTTTCTGGACATTCTTACCTCTCAGCGATGAAGATACGTCCATGTTCAACCACAGGACCAGGCCAGCAAGTAGAGAGAATCTCCTCATAGTGAAGGTGCAGAGAACCGACGTCTGAGCAGAAGCTGTGATGGCTTTCACAGGTACGATCGCAGCTGAATGTAGCAGCGTTCAGAAATCTGTAATTAAGCTACGAAATCTTTCACAACCCCTGAAATTTCTCTGAAAGCACCTGACAGTTATCAAATACGACCTTTGGGCTTTATCCTCATGAGAGGTTTGCGCCACAGTTTCATATATAGTCACGCCACATTTCGTCAAATGCGTTTAATAATAAACCAGCCACATCCGGGAAGCTTAATTTGTAGACGCATCCTGTTTTTAGCGTATATTTTTCCTTTCCTAAAGAGAAGCAGGTGAAAGTGATGTGAAGTATCAGTACGGTTCTGTACGAGGTGCCTTGTTCAGTATCTTCAGGACTGACCCACATTAAAAGTCTTTAGTTATTCTTTATCTCACAGGTCGTCAATCCAGGTATGAGGATTTGTTTTTATAAGGGATTCCTATTTAGACCACAAATAAGAAATGGTTGGCTTTAAAACATCAGCACCAATGCAACTTTGAACTGCAGCAAACTCAGAGCTGTTTGTTTTAGATTTTTTTTATTTGGTTGGGCCCTGAGGCTCTCGCTAACAACAGAGCAAAGAAAAAAAACAAAGAAAGAAAAGAGCTCATATTAACAAGTTTTTCCATTATAGATTTTGAAGTAGAAAACACATCAATGTCTATTTTTTAAAATAGAAAAAAAGCACACAATGTAAAGAAATACACAGTGAACCTGTAGAGCTACACGTTAGAAGGCTAACGTGAACATGTTTACAGCCTCGACTATGAAATAGACTGTTTTAGTAGCAAGTGGGAAGATTCATTACACCATCATGACAATACCGGATCATGTTCCAGTCAACAGATTGACCACGCGTGCAAGCAAACTGGAGCCGATCATTATGGGATACAAACACCTTCTGCTGAGTGTTGTACCTTAAAGCGATGTTGCGTTGTTGCATGTCATCCACAGTAACGATGCAAGGTTCTGACAAAAAAAAAAAAACAACATTAGAAGACATAACGAAGCGAAATTCTTAAGTTTAAAGCTACTTTTAGCAACAACATGCTGTAAGCTTCAGCATTTGGGTTTATTGATACTTACTGAGACATTTCACAGTTCCACTCCATTTACCATTTTTGCACGTTCTATAATTCCATCCCTCCAAGACGTAGTGGCTCTTACAGGCATACTCCACAGTTTCACCGTGTTGGTACTCAAAAAGTAGACCTTCCCTGAGGTCACCATTTTCAAGACCTGGTGGTTTGCCACAAGGAATGGGATCTAGGAAGGAAAATGACAACACTGTTTGGAATAACTGCAAACATAAGGTTGTTTAAAAAGAAAAAAATAATAAATAAAATCATAGACTGGTGTAGAACTAAGTTACCTCCACATGTTGGGAAGGGTTGACTCCACTGTCCATTAGCCAGACATTCGACTTCTGAATTCCCATGAAGAAATTTGTAACTGTTTTTACAGGCAAAAGTCAGCTTCTGACCTTTCCTTACTCTTGTGTCCCCTGGACGACTGGAGGTTACAATGCTGGCCGGAATATTCGTAATTCTGCAATTCTCTGTTTTGGAGGAGAAAATCAGCATCGTCACAAGTTCATCATTAAAAAAAAAAAATAATAATAAGCTTATGTCGTATCAATTCATGTTAGCAATCAGGTCTGGCTAAGAAACCCAGTGGATTTATGTCAAACATGAACATACCAGAACATGTTGGAAACGGTGCATCCCACTGCCCACTTTCTAAACACGTCAGTTCTTTGAGTCCGTCTAACGCAAAGTCATTGGTGCACTGAAACTGCAGTTTATGTCCGATCTTCATCTTTTCGTTTGCTTGCGGGAGTCCAGTTACACGGAGGTAATGGTGCATCTCCTGAGCATCACAAGTGATGTCTGGAAGACATTAAACAGTCTTAGAAATAGTAATCTAACACTCTTAGTTTCTCCCCCAGTGTTATGTTCCTAATTCCCACCTTCGCACGTTGGGAATGGCTGATCCCACTCTCCGTCTTTCCCACATATCAGCATGGGGCTGCCATTCAGGTACTTCCCAGGAGCCTTGCAGCTGAATCTGAGGAAGCGGTCGGGAAGAATGGCCTGCTCGTTTTCTGGCAGCCCTTTGACGACCACCTCTCCGTCTGCAGGTGGGAGGTCGCATTTGAAAGCTGACAAAACACAAGAGTGAGCGACGGGATGAGATTTCTGTCAAAGAAAAACGCCTTAAACGAGTGCAGCAAAAGAAAGACTGACGTTCGCACACTGGGACGTGATTGGTCCATCTGTCCAGCTTACAGGTTCTGGTGTCAACTCTGCTCGCCATGTAATACCTGCAATAAAAAGCAGGTTGGAGCAACTCATTTTGCATAATTGGTGTCTGCTGGCCTGTGATTGGACATTTTTAATGTGGTTACCATTATTTTTAACTTCTAGATTATTCTAGATTCACTTACCCTTCGTTGCAAAAGTATTTGATCGTCGTTCCAAAAACAAACTCGTCACCTTTGATAATTTGATAATAGCCATTGGGGGTTTCTTCAGGAAGCACACATGGCTTTACTAATAAGGCAGAAAGAGAATATTTATGTTAAAATTCAGCTGAGTGGAACATCAGTAACTGGAAACTGGGAAGCAGATAATAATGTAGAGGAATCCTATCGATTGATTAAGATTCCATCTTAAGACAGAGAGACTCACAGTAGCATTTTCCTGCACGGAGAAGCTTCCAGCCGCTGGCTGTGCATGAGTACCTGATGGCTGGAGCAGAAATGTAACCAAGCTCACAGGTGAAATACACCACGTCTCCTTTGTGGTACTGGCTTTTTCTACTGCTGTCTGAGACCTGAGCGTGATCAATATGTGGAGGCTGTGAACAGGTTACTGACAGAAACACAAAGAATCAGATTAAAGTTGAATATCGAACGTGTGTTTGATGTACACAGAAAAAAAGACGTTACTTTAGGTTAAAATAGAATTGCTCTTACCATTCTGGGATAGAGAAATGTGCAAACCTCCCCACAGGTGGAGCAAAAGAAGGATCAGTCTCATCTTCCACAAGTTGCTGCCAGTGTAACCGAGGCTAAATGTTCCAAAGTGTCCTTCCTGTCCACGGGATTTGTGTATTTATCCTCAAGTTCTGCCCAGCAAGATTTCACAAGAGCGCCTGAACTCAGCATGATGCAACCTACGGTGTAAACATAAACACGCTCACCACGGCGATGTTTGAGCAATGCGCCTGGCGGGGAGAGTTCTGGGATGTGACACTTTGGTCCAACGTTCATGTACCGTTCTGGTCTGATTCAGTCTCCCAAACAACGTCAAAACCAGGAACATTTAACCTCTATTAAATTAAATATGACAAAGATTGTTGAGTCTGGTTCTGCTTTCAAACATCAGAAGTTTCTTTGTTTTTTCCATTTTAGTTGCTGATTAAGCATGTTCCCTCCTGTATTGATTACCATCCGCTCTATTTGCGGGCTAAGACAAATTCCGCCATAAACATTCTGTAAAACAATCGAGAGCGAGGCCCTTCTGAAGACAAAACATTTTATTAAATATTTTATTGCTCTCATCTCCTTTAGTACATGTCATTTTGACAGGTTTATCTCAGTAAGCCCACTGCTTTTTAACCTTTAAACCTTTAATACCAGCACAAAGTGAAGAAGAGATAAAACACGTCGATGGTTTTTTGATGAAGGTGCAGCAAAAACAGCAGAGTCTGCCAAAGTAATTAAGGCTGATTCATCTTCCAGGCAGACCCTTTGCTGATCATCTCTGAGATGATTCCACACCTTTATCGGAGCCCACCTGTGGCGAGATTTAACTGATTAAAGCCTAATTTGTAAGACATGTGTCTGTTTAAGGTCTTACAGCTGACAATCAGACTAAAACCAAGCCAGCATCTGACCAAGCTGAGAACCTGGAGAAAAAGGCTCTTGATAAGAACACAATCAAAGAACTCAATTATGTTAGATGATCACTTGGAGGCTCAGGCGTCAAACTGAGCTGCACTGCTGCAGTGGCCCAGACTGGAAGATCTGAGCATCCTCAAATCCAGAGTAAAAGACTTCACCTGGTGCTTCAACTAAGGACATGAGTAAGAGATACTGATGTCAATACTGATGTTTTATTAGTAATTTGACAAAACCCCCAAACTATTCTGTTTATCTGTAGACATGTTCTTCTAATAATCCTATAAAATGCTTTACTGCCACCAGTTGTGCCCTGACCAGGGATCTCCGAGAGCCTCCTGTGGAACGTCATGGTGGAGGTAGGTGCTCCTCACTGGTTCTGCTGGTCCTGCCCGTGAACCTTTACTGGCATCAGAGCGGTTTGATCTTCTCCTCATACTGTGGTAGCGTCATGATTCGTGAAGGCATGCGACTGCATAAACCTACTTTCTAAGTAACTGGGGGTGGGTTAGTGGGCAGCAGGTGCTTTGGGATTGGAGCGGTTTAGTAACGGCTGCCCAATCAGTGAACTCGCCTCCAGTTTACTTGGCTGCTGTTAATCAGCCCTGAATTGTTTTAATTATATATTAGTAGTGTAATCTGCTGATTTAAATTGGTGTGAACTCTCAAACCATAAATAACTCCACCAGAGGTCATGTGGCTTGCGTCTCACCTCACTCATAAAACAGAAACAAGTTTTAATTTTCTTTATTTACTTGGATGATGTGGATGGAACAATCACTGAATTCAGTTCTATGGATCTGTAACATATGTTTTAAGAGTAAATGTGAGTTCCTTCCTTCCTTCCTTCCCTTCCTTCTGAAACAGCCAATGCAAAACAAAAGTATATTTACAGAAATGAGAGAAACCCTAGGTATGCTTCTTTCTGTCCTAAGCGTCAGCAGCATCCAGGTTTGTGTTCTGCACTGCGGAAAGAAAATGTTTGCGTTTAGAATCACGTGAACCAACGAAGACAGATTCAACAGAATCTTTGTCATCAATCTAAAGCCACCAAAAATATCCTGATATTCTCTAAACTCAGCAAGTCTTTACTTTCTAAACTACCAAAACTGTACAAACAATTAGTAACTATAACAGGACAGGAAGACAGTTTTCTCCGACCATATTCTAGTGATTCTTTCCTTTAAACTTTGTGTATGTTTAATTTTGGGGCCATTCCACTTTCATGTTCCACTTTCCATCAACACATGTTGCATTGAAATGATCTCGTGATGTCGCGTGATAATAAAGACCTCCCCATCAGGAATTTGTTTTATTTTCGTGGATATGATTTTGTTGTCTTCGGGGGACCTCTGATGAAAAACACCTAAAATATAAGTATTCCTTTTTGTGTGAATTAATTGCTGCTAAGCTTGTGCGTCGACAGGAGTTTAGCAACTTTAATCATTCAATGGTACAGCGTCTAATCCATCTCCATATTGGTGGAGACAGTGATTATGGTGGACTGTGAGTAGGTCAATCCCGGGCAGGGGCCCTCAAGTTCTTCAGGACTCGCTCAGACTGTCAAGCCTGAAGCGAAGGCGTGACACCATGATGTCAGGTTGTTCAGGTCAGAGAAGTGCGTGTCCCAAGTTTAGGGGTTTAAGGGGGCTTCATAAAAATGGGTGTGGACTGACCAGCTCAACCTGATCTTTGGGTTGTGACCACAGGAGTGAAAACACAGGTATTAGCCAATGATAACTCTTCTTTGGAGGAGGCTGAGCTCAGGATTAGAAGGATGGAGCTGAGGTGGCTCAGGATGCTCCCTAACCTCTGAGACATGCTGGATACAGGTGAAGTGCAAGGGTGTAGCTAGGGAGAGCATGGGGCGTGGCTTGGATCCCCACACGCTCTAAGATTATTAACTAGGTAGGTTAATCACCCAAGGCTAGTGCTGTTTAAAGTTAATATGTAACTTTGGTATGTACATACGTGCACACATGATGTTCTTCTTCTCATTCTCCATCTTGCTTTAGTGCTCTCCCACTAACAAATACTTGGGCGACACTCATAAACCACTTCAGAGTTGGATTAAATGTTGTAGCCTAGCAAATAATTGTTCTTATAATTGCATTGTCAAATTTAGGGTGGGAGCAACACAGTTGCTGGCCTGCGACTGCAGAACAAACACAGAGCCGTAGATTACCGGACAGCAATGGGAACAGCAGCCAGTTTGTGCGATCCACCGAGGACGTACGTATGCAGATTTCTGTCAGCGTTAATTCACTGGAGCTCCATTCTCCCTCTTGGCACCTTAAATGAAAAACAGCAGAATCCTTCACTGCAGTGAATCTGGAGCGCGTTCATCATTCAGGTATGGCTTTAGATTCGGCCGTGCGTTCGATAGGTATCTGAGAATCTCCCGCATTGCATCTCTCTAGGGTGGACAGGTAAGGGTTAGTCACATTTTTCATATTAGCACATAGATTGTGATGGAAAATACAAGGTAGACCAATGAGGAATGTAAAGCATATTTTCGAAAATACATATATATATATATATATATATACTTGAGAAAAAAAATCATTAAAGTATAATTACCAATGCACTGTTCCAGTCCAGACCATAAACCATTTCTACATGTCGCTTCCCCCCACCAGCCTTTCTTAAAAAGCTTATAACCTTAAGTATGAGTGTAGTAGACTTTACAATAAGCCTCTGGCCCATGCGTCTATGTGGCCTTTGGAAGGCTTTAGCAGACATTCTGACAATGACAAAAGTAATAAATTGTGATGCCAAGAAGATAGCTTCTTTCGTTTGAGCGGAAAGCACAAATTACCATCGCCAAATGGAACATTCCAGCATCCCCAAACTCGAACTGCTGAGGTCCTAACCTAACCCCTAACCCTAACCATGCTGAATGTTTAAAAATGGTTTACTGGTATTTCTGTAGATGTGGGCGTTCATACCCAAGCAGTTTTATGATTCGGTCCAGGCAGCCTTCCCTGCGCACCGAGCAACATGGACTTCCTCTGAGTACTTGCAGGCGTGCTGGATCTGATCATTGTGGCTATGTCATATGTATGCCTCTAATGTCTGCGTTGATGAGCTCAGGCTTATCACACTTTATGCCTGGAACACATTAATTAAAGGTGACGCTGCATGATCGAGGATCAGAGCTCTTCTACAGGACAATGTCTGTCCATTTTAAAACCGGGGATGATGACCTGTGGGGGTTTGGCTCTGATAATTGCATTTAAGTAAAAGCAGGCCTGCACTGTGTTTGCCACTCTTACAATTATTAGTCCCCATCCACCGTCCATTCCCACAGGTTAGGGTAAAACGACCTCCATAACCCTTTGCAGACATACCCCACCTTCCTCTTTAACATGTATAGAGACTTGCTAGGCCTTCAATGTCACTTGCTCCGAAATAGTTCTTTCTGTTTGCATGTTATTTCTAAAGAGACAGTTTATCATCTGAACAATATAGATTCTGGCTTAAGAGCCATGAGAGCAGATAGTTACTTGTGCACTGGGAGTCTCCTGTCCACCCATTTTCGCTGCAGGTGCGAGTTGGTCTTCCAGTGAAGCCTTCCCTGCACTGATAAGTGACCTTTAGGATTCCTGTAGCTCTGTTTGTAGAGTCGGGTTGATAGGCGTTGTCAATATCAGTCTCTCATGTTATTTCTAATGAATAAAATGGATAAAGAAAGTCACTGTGCCATGTTTCACACTGGTTGTTTGGAATATGGAACGTAAAGAGTCGTGGGAAGTTCAGGCATTGCGGGTAGAGATGAGACATTATATACACCAGCCTTTTGGTTTACTGGAAGGCATTACAAAACGCAGTTAGTAAATACTGTTGCAGCCTGTTTGTTTTTCTCTTGTTTTGATTTTCTAAACAATAATCAGATTGCTCTCTTGAACGACACCGTTCACCATAATAATGTTTGGGCATTTGGAACAATTCAGACAGCTGACCCCAGCAAGTGAAATCACCCTACAAGCAACAGATGTTTTGAATTTCATGCCTGTGAAATGCTGCAAGTTTGATCCCCTTTGGATCCGGGGAGATTCCTCTGCAGTGAAAACTGAAAATTAAATAACTCTACATTTAGAGCTGGTAGCATCTGGAATCAACGCTCCACTTCCTGACTGGAATGGACAAAACACAATGTTCACAATACTGACATAGTGGTTTGGGTTTCCACCCATCTCTGGTGCATTTGTGGTAGGAGCCATCAGGGCTTTTGTGGCATGACACACTCATATTGTACTGTATCTCCCAGTCTGGTCATGGAACCACCACACATTCCCACCATCTGGCGTTTATGGGCTCGTTGATTGGTGCATACAACCTCTGGAACACTTGAAGATTTGAGTTTGAACTGAGACTGCTGAGGTCTAACCTAACCCTAACCCTACTGAATGTTGAAAAATGGTTTTACTGGTATTTTGTAGATGTGGGCGTTTCCATACCCAAGCAGTTTATGATTCCGGTCCAGACGCCTTCCTCACACCGAGCAACATGGACTTTCTCTGAGTACTTGCAGACGTACTGGATCTCGTATTGTGGCTGTAATACTCGCTATAGCGCTGCCTGTAATGTCTGCATTGATGGCTCAGGCTTATCACACTTTTATGCCTGGAACACATTAATTAAAGGTGACTGCATGTCGAGGATCAAACTCTTCTACAAGACAATATCATTTAAAACCGAGGATGACCTGTAAGGGTTTGGCTCTGATAGTGTACTAAAGCATGAAGACGTGACACCATGATTGTCAGGTCGTTCCAGGTCAGAAAGGGTGATGTCCCCAGAGTTTTAGTGGGTTTAAGGGGCTTCATGAGGTAAAATGGGTGTGGACCGACCAGCTCAACCTGATCTTTGGGTTGTGACCACAGGAGTGAAAACACAGGTATTAGCCAATGATAACTCTTCTTTGGAGGAGGCTGAGCTCAGGATTAGAAGGATGGAGCTGAGGTGGCTCAGGATGCTCCCTAACCTCTGAGACATGCTGGACACAGGTGAAGTGCAAGGGTGTAGCTAGGGAGAGCATGGGCGTGGCTTGGATCCACACCGCTCACAAGATTATTAACTAGGTAGGTTAATCACCCAAGGCTAGTGCTGTTTAAAGTTAATATGTGGCATGTACATCGTGCACACATGATGTTCTTCTTCTCATTCTCATCTTGGCACATGCTTTCTCCCCTGCTCTCGGCTGAGGCACTCATAAACCACTTCAGAGTTGGACAAATATTGGCCTAGCCGTGTTCTTACCGTTGCATTGTCAAATTTAGGTGGAAACCCAACACAGTTTGCTGGTCTCTCGGCACAGGCAAACACAAATTACGTAGATTCTGATGGACAACCATTGCATTCTTGTGGTTGTCTCGATCCACCGAGGGCAGCCTCGTATGCAGATTTCTGTCAGCGTTAATTCCTGGAGCTCCATTCTCCCTCTGGCGTCGACAGCAGATCCTTCTGCAGTGAATCTGGGCTTTCATCATTCCGGAACATAATGCATTTCGCCGACACTTTCCATTAGGTATCACAGGAATCTCCCATTCCATCTCCTCTAGGGTGGACAGAGTGAGTTAGTCACATTTTCATCACTTTTATAGGTGTGATGGAAAATACAAGCGTATTAGACCAATGAGGGAATCGCAAGAAGCACATATTTTTCCAGAAAATACATATATATATATATATATATACTTGAGAAAAAAAAAATCATTAAAGTATAATTACCAATGCTGTTTCAGTCAGACCATAAACCATTTCTACATGTCGCTTCCCCCCACCAGCCTTTCTTAAAAAGCTTATAACCTTCGTCGCAGGTGTAGTAGACTTTGTCGCCCTCTGGCCCAGAAGTAAATCCATGTAGCCCCTGGAAGCTTGGACATTCTGACAATGACAAAAGTAATAGAGTTACAACAGTGCCAAAGAGATGGCTTCTTTCCGTTTGAGCGAGCACAAATTACCATGCAAATGGAACATTCCAACGTGGGCATCAGACTGCTGGGGTCTAACCTAGCCCTAACCTAACCATGCTGAATGTTTTAAGAAATGGTTTTACTGGTATTTCTGTAAGATGATTCCATACTAGCTGATTTATGATTCGGTCAGGCCTTCCTGCGCGCGAGCAACATGGACTTCCTCTACAGTACTTGCAGGCGTGCTGGATCGTCATTGTGGCTGTAATCGCTGTGCGCTGCCTCTAATGTCTGCATTGATGAGCTCAGGCTTATCACACTTTATGCCTGGAACACATTAATTAAAGGTGACTGCATGATCGACGGATCCAAGAGCTCTTCTACAGAGACAATGTCTGTCCATTTAAAACCGAGGATGACCTGTAAGGGTTTGGCTCTGATAGTGCATTTAAGTAAGCAGGCCTGCACTGTGTTTACTTACTCTTACAATTATTAGTCCCCATCCACCGTCCATTCCCACAGGTTAGGGTAAAACGACCTCCATAACCCTTTTTGCAGACATACACAACTTCACTCTTTGGCATGTTATAGAAAGTACTAGGCCCTTCAATGTCCGCATCGAAATAGTTCTTTCTGTTGCATGTTATTTCTAAAGAAAGAGACAGTTTATCATCTGAACAATATAGATTCTAGCTTAAGAGCCATGAGCAGATAGTTACTTGTGCTGGGAGTCTCCTGTCCACATTTTACTAGCTGCAGGTGCGAGTTGAATGCTTCAGTAAGCCTTCCTACTGATAAGTAACCTTTTCAAGAAGTTCTGTAGCTCTGTTTGCGAGTCGAGGTTGATACGTGGTATCATCTTCCAGTCTCTCACATGTTAGTTATTTCTAATGAATAAAATGGATAAAAGTCACTGTCACCCATGTTTCACCTGGTTGTTTTGGAATATGGAACTTGTGTGCGAGAAGAAATCGTAAGTTCGATGCAGGTAGAATGAGACATTATACACACCAGCCTTTTTATTGGTTTACTGGAAGGCATTACAAAGGCAGTTAGTAAATACTGTTGCAGCCTGTTTGTTTTCTCTTGTTTGGATTTTCTAAACAGCCAATCAGATTGCTCTCTCTTGAACGACACCGTTCACCATAACTTAATGTTTGGGCATTTTGGAACAATTCCGGGCAGCTGGCCCAGCAAAGTGAAATCACCCTAGAAGCAGCAGATGTTTGAATTTCATGCCTGCTGAAATGCCACTGAAGTTTGATCCTTTGGATCCGGAGATTCCTCTGCGAAGTGAAAATGAAATTAAAATAACTCTACATTTACAGAGCTGGCAGCACTTCTGGAATCCAGAAGCATCACTTCCGGCTGGAATGGACAAAAACGCAATGTTCTGTCTGTGACTTGCCAAGTGGTTTTGGGGTTTCACCCATCTCTGGTGCATTGTAAGTAAGGCCATCAGGGCTTGTATGGCTTTTGCACTCATATTGTACTGTATCTCCCAGTCTGGTCGCTGGAACACCACACATTCCACCATCTGGCGTTATGGGCTCGTTGGTTGGTGCGCCCACAACCCTCTTTCGCTTTCACTCACATGCCACGTCTTTACATACTTACGTTCACCAGAGGCATGGGGGTCCCTCTGCTCCTCATTCCAACCTTTGTGCCTTACAGAAGGTCTGTCCTCAGTTCGCTTAAATCGTCGATTACGCTAAACTGCGGAATGTCATTTTTCTCTGTACTCCACGGCCTCTTGAAGGACTTGATATTTTCAATCACCCGGGTGAAGGACATATCAGCACTGCGGAAAAATGAATCGTCAATAATCAAAGTTCATCAGAAAGCTGTATCATGAACTTAAAAAGCCTGGCCTCAGATTGGTGATTTAAATCCCAGCTCATTGCTCCAACGGCAGGCTTTGGTACATTAAGGATCCTGCCGGGGACTGCTGGATATTTGGCAGAAACTTTCTGCTCCTCTGAAACTGCCTTTCTGTCCATCATCCATTATTTTAGGTTAAAATAAATTGCTCTTACCATTTCTGGGATAAAAGAAATGTATGCAAAACCTCCCACATGGAGCAAAAGATGGATCAGTCTCATCTTCCCAGTTGCTGCCAGTGTAACGAGGAAGCTAAAAGTGTTTTCTAAAGTGTCAGCCTTCCTGCCTCTTTGAGTTTGTATTATTATTATCCTCAGGGTTCTGCCAGAAAAGATTACAGAAATGCTGAACTCAACATAGCGCAACCTCTTTGGTTTAGACAAACACATTCCTACGGCGACTTTTGAAACCTTAGTTGCCAGGCAGGGGTTCTGGGGTATTGCTGGTACACATGTACCATTCTTGTTACGGGGGATTATGTTGCGGACCCAAAACGCAGATACGTGGTAGGCGCTCAACAGCAAAATAACCCTTTATTTGGTGAAAACTCGAGAGAACAAGCGCTCCAAGGAATAAAAACAGTGGTGAAACACTCAAAAATCAAATCTTCACGGGGGGCTCTCGTAGGTGTCCGATAAGGCAGAACTCAGACTCCTCTCAGGGGGCAGTGGCGACTCTGGAAGCGAGGAAAAATACATCAGAAACAATCTCTGGACATAAGAAACAGTCTGAATGAGTCTGGTACCACTCTGCATGTGGTAGGAACAAACAACGATCCAGCAATGGGGATCAGCTGGCAGCCTCCCTAAATCAGCCGCTGATGGTGTTGCAGTCACGCTGGCTCCCTCTGCAGGGAGAACACAGGATAAGCCACACACACAATAAAGGACCGGCAAGCTGGACCCTAACAATTCTGGTCTGATTCAGTCTCCCAAACAGCATTCAAAACCAGGAACATTTAACCTCTATTAAATTTAACCTCTATTAAAATTAAATATGACAATTTATTGTTGAGTCTGGTCTGCTTTCAAACATCAGAAGTTTCTTTGTTTTTCCATTTTAGTTGCTGATTAAGCATGTTTCCTCCTATTATTGATTTATATATCGATCCTATTTGTATTAGACAAATTCCGCCATAAGCTTGATGATTGGCTCATCGAGGCAAGGCCCTTCTGAGGTTTTAAAACATTTTATTCGTATTTTGTTCGCTCTCATCTCCTTTGACGTACATGTCGGCTGACAGGTTTATCCTCAGTCGCCCACTGCTTTTAACCTTTAAACCTTTAGTACCAGCACAAAGTGAAGAAGATAAAAAAACACGTCAGTGGTTTTTGATGGTCTGGCAAAAACACAACAAGTCTGCCAAAGTAATTAAGAGCTGATTATCTTCCAGGCGAACCCTTTGCTGATCATCCTCTGAGATGATTCCACACCTTTATCGGAGCCCACCTGTGGCGAATTTAACTGGTCTAAACCTAATTTATACATGTCTGTTTAAGGTCTTACAGCTGACAATCCAGACTAAAAAACCAAACCAGCATCTGACCAAGCTCTAGGGAACCTGGAGAAAGGCTCTTGATAAGAGACACAATCAGAACTTTCAATTATGTTAGATGATCTTGGAAACTCAAGACGTAAACTTCAGGCTGCTGCTGCAGTGACGGAGCTGGAGAAGATCTGAAACGTCGCAAATCCAGGTAAAGAACTTCACCTGGTTATTTCAACTAAGAGACTGAGTAAAATAGAAGTGTTTTTATTAGTAATTTGACAAAAAACCCCCAAACTAATTCTGTTTTATCTGAACATGTTCATCTAATAATCTATAAAATGCTTTGTTTTGCCACCAGTTGTGCCCTGACCAGGGATCTCCGAGAGCCTCCTGTGGAACGTCATGGAGGTAGGTGCTCCTCACTGGTTCTGCTGGTCCACTGCCGTGAACCTTTACTGGCATCAGGCGGTTTGATCTTCTCCTCACATACTGGCCAAACTGGCGTCATGGTTCCGTGAAGGCATCGACTATAAACCTACTTTTCTAACTGGGGAATTGGAGTTAGTGGGCAGCAGGTGCTTTGGGATTGGACGGTTTGTTAACCGGCTGCCCAATCAGTGAACCTCGCCTCAGTTTAAAAACGGCTGCTGTTAATCAGCCCTGAATTGTTTTAATTATATATTGGTATAATCTGCTGATTTTTAAATTGATGTGAACTCTCAAATATAAATAATAACTCCACCAGAAGTTGTAACAGCTGCGTCTCACCTCCTCATAAAAGCAAGAAACAAGTTTTTAATTTTCTTTATTTACTTGGATGATGCTTGGATGGAACAATCACTGAATTCAGTTCTATGGATCTTAGCAACATATGTTTTAAGGTAAATGCAAGTTCCTTCCTTCCTTCCTTCCTTCCTTCTGAAAGCTTAGCCAATGCAAAACAAATATATATTTACAGAAATAGGAAACCTAGGTATGCTTCTTTCTGTCTGAGCGTCAGAAAATGTTTAACGTTTAGAATCCGTGAACCAGCAGGAACCAGATTCATAAGTCTTTGTCATCAATCTAAAAGCCACCAAAAATATCCTGATATTCTCTAAACTCAGCAAGTCTTTTACTTTCTCTAAACTACCAAGAGCTGTACAAACAATTAGTAACTATAACAGGACAGGAAGACGGTTTTCTCCGACCATGTTCTAGTGATTCTTTCCTTTAAACTTTGTGTATGTGTTTAATTTGGGGAATGCATTTTTATGCTCTTACCGACACATTCCACTTTGGTGTTCACACTTTCCATCAACACATGTTGCATTGAAATGATCCGTGATGTCTTGCATTGATAATAAAGACCTCCCCATCCAGAATTTGTTTTTTATTTTCGTGGATATGATTTTGTTGTCTTCGGGGACCTCACAGTAAGCTGAAAACACACAAATATAAGTATTCCTTTTGGCTAATGAGGAATTAATTGCTGCTAAACTTGTGCGTGTTCGACAAGTTCCCAGCGCAACACAAAGAGAAGAGGACTGAAAACACAGGTATTAGCCAATGATAACTCTTCTTTGGAGGCTGAGCTCAGGATTAGAAGGATGGAGCTGAGGTGGCTCAGGATGATCCCTAACCTCTGTTGGTTAGTTCCTGTAGCTCAGTTTGTAGAGGTCTGGGTTGATGGCGTTGTCAATATTCAATCTCTCACATGTTATTTCTAATGAATAAAATGGATAAGAGAAAGTCACTGTGCTACGTGTGTTTCCACACTGGTTGTTTGAAATATGGAACTTGTCTTGAAGAGAAATCGTAAAGTTCAGGCATTGCAGGTAGAATGAGACATTATATACACACCAGCCTTTTGGTTTACTGGAAGGCATTACAAAACAGTGAGTAAATACTGTTGCAGCCTGTTTATTTTCTCTTGTTTGGATTTTCTAAACAGCCAATCAGATTGCTCTCTGTTGGCGACACGTTCACCACTTAATGTTTGGGCATTTTGGGAACAATTCCGGGCAGCTGACCCTGCTCTGTGTGAAATTACCCAACAGAAGCAGCAGATGTTTGGATTGCATGCCTGTGGCGTGTGCAGGTTTTATTTGTTATCTATCAGGGACGAGTACACATTAATGGGTATTTCTGTAAAATGTGTTGGTTTTTTTAGCATAAAAAAAGCTATTTTCAACCGTTGTTTCCTGGGCAAAATGTAAAGTACCAACATTCATAAATTAGTAACATTTAAAAGGTAAGGTTAATACTCATGATGTAACTTTACTCGATATGTGAGAACACTATAGCATGCAGAAATCCTAGCTGCCTTAATTGTCATTGATGATTGGTTATATTTAAAATTGTGCAAGCTGATTTTAATTGTTTTAGAATTTTTAATATGACTTTTTGAAGTGAGGAGGAATCAAGAACCACTTCGAGGTATTTAAAATCTTGTACCAGTTCGACCTCCTCACCTCTTAAAAAAACACTTGAATTTGTAGTTTTATTGTTTTGTTTGGAAAACATCATACAAACAAACAATCTTTTTAGTATTAAAGAGCAAGATCTGGAAGCTAGTCTTAGACTAGAGCCATTGCAGATGTAAGAATGTGGCCAGCTTCCTGTGTATTTTTTTGGTGGTGTATATATTACTGCATCGTCTGCATACATTTGTATATGAATGTTTTGGCATGCTTCTGGAAGGTCGTTGATATAAAGTGAAAAAAGGATCGGTCCTAGAATGGAACCCTGTGGGACTTCCTGCAATACATTTGCATTTGACACCGTTGACCACCACACACTGCAATCTGTTGGTCAGATAGAGTTCATCCATTTGCTAGCTGTTTCCTGAAAAATTAAGTGAGTTAATTTGGCTAGGAGGATATTGTGATCAACGGTGTCAAAAGCCTTCTTTAGGTCCAAAAATACTGCTCCAACATAACCACTCTTGTTGTGGAAGCTCTTAGTTTTTTCTAAAAACACACTAAGACCACCCTCTGTTGAATGATGAGTATGAAATCCGAACTGCATCGGATGTGGCAAGGGATTATGACCTCTGAATGTTTGATCAATTGTTTCATCGATTTTGTCCCCCTACGACCCAAAGTGTGGATAGCCAGATATAGAAATGGATGGATGGATGGAAGGGAGTTTTTGTCTGGCGAAAATTGGACTAACCACACCCACTTTCCATGCGGCTGGGACCACTGATTGTTTAATTGACAAATTCACCATATGTGTAATTACGATATCAGTGTGTTTTTATGCTCTTTTATGAAACTGACATCAAGCTCATAATCGTCCTTAACTTTAGAGCTGTTCAGTTTACTGATTATGTTTGCTACCTCAGTTGAAATATAATTGATTTGGTTTGTCATTGATAGGAATGGATTCATACTGGGAGGATGGAACAGTTAGATATTTCTTGAATAGAGTCTATGAAAAAGTTTACTGTTTTCCTTTACATTGTCAGTGATATTTACAAAGAAGTTTGCCTTAGCCTTCCGTATTGTCTGAATGACTTTGTTCCTTACAGATGTAAATTTTTGCTTATCTACAGTTAAGCCTGATTTTAGTGCAACTTTAAGAAGATGATCTCTACTTTTCATTATTTGTATACAAGCTGACGTCAGCCATGGAAGATTGTTTTTTTTTTCCCCCATTGTCTCCCCCTTTTGGAGAATGTTGCCAATGTGGCCACGATTTTAGTTGAGAAATACTTATTACAAAAATCTAGGTCTTCTGAGGAAAAGATTGTATTGTATTTCAGTCTAGTTCATTTAATAATGACAGGCTTAAATTGTGTTGATTGACTTTTTGGAATTATAGTATTATTCATTGACCTGCATTATTCCATGGATGGTGATATGAACTTTGAAATCACTTTTTAGAAAGATTTCTACAGAGGAAAACTGCGTTATGGTCAGAAATTTCAGTTAAAAGATTGTAAATGTTTTTGATTCTTTCAGGTCTATTTGTAAACAACAGAGTCGAAGATTTTAGTTTTGTGATCGATTGCTGATTCTAGTTTCTGGTTTTATATAAGCTGGGTTAAACTTCAACAGTTGTCAGTAATGGTTTTAAGATCTTTTTTGCCCATTTATGTTAAAGTCATACGACTAAGATGATTTCTGTCTTGTGGTCTAAGTGCATAGGATTTAAGTTGGTCAGAGAAATCTACTTTGCTGGTTGGTTTTCCATATATACAGATAACGATTAAGGACATACTTGCAGAAAGTGTGATGTTAACACCAATACATTCCAATTGGATCTTAGTAGGTAGTTCCAGTTGATAACATTTAAGGTGACTTTTGACATATAGAAGAACACCTCTGCCTTTCCTCTCTAGTCGATCTTTTCTAAAGGTTTTGTAACCGGGCATTGTAATGATGGCTTCAGGAGACAAAGGTGATACCCATGTTTCAGACAAGCCCATAAAATCAATATTAGAATTAATCAGTAAATGCACTATTTGTTCCCTTTTAGAAGCCAAGCTCCATACATTTAGTGACCTCCAAATCAATCCTTTTTTCTATAACAAGGATCCCATATCTTTAGCCTGATTTTTCATGTTTTGCAGTTTGAATTTGAATTTTTTAGAACTGGTTCTATTTACATATGTCCTTTGTTTTTATGGATTTAAAAATACTTGATGTTGACTGATAAAGTCATTTGTGATGCTGTAAAGTTTGATCCTTTGGATCTGGGAGATTTCCTGTGCAGTGAAAACTGATTTAATAATTCTCTACACTTAGAGCTGGTAGCACTTCTGGAATCCAGCAGCTCCACTTCCTGACTGGAATGGGAAAAAAAAAACAGAATGTTTAATGCCTTGACACTTAGTGGTTTGGGTTTCCACCCATCTCTGGTGCATTGTAGTAGACCATCAGCATGGCTTTTGTAGCCGCTGACACTCATATTGTACTGTATCTCCCCAGTCTGAGTCGTGGTTCCACATTCCACCATCTGGCGTTGTAGGCTCGTTGATTGGTGCATACAACCCCTCTGGAACAGAGATTTGGAGTCTGGAACTGAGGTCTATCATGGGCGCTTCAAGAAATCATAGCAACAAAAACCGTGTGATTATTGTTGTGACTGTACCTTTGCACACTAACCGATGGTCCATTGTCCATCATAATGCATAAGTAGTCTCTGCAAAGGTTTCCTGAGGAGAGGAAATCCAGAATTTTTCTCCACAGGTGACTCTCAGCGTCTCACCAGGATAATAAAGGTTCTTGAACGAGGACTCGTGGTGGTTCCCTCAGAGGGCAGCTGAATCACATTTTGTAGCTGCAGTGTTGAAAGAAGCAGGCAACTTCATCCAAGTTTGTCTTGTCTCCGATGTCCATTCTTTAAGCTTTTTCACTCACGTGTACATATCTTCCATACTTGCGTTCACACTGGGGGCATGGGGAGTCCACTCTGCTCTCATTCCAACCTTTGTACTTTGAAGGTCTGTCCTCGGATTAAGCCGTAAATGGGTGCAGCTAAACTGCAGGATGTCATTTTCTCTGTACTCTTTGGCCTCTTGAAGGACTTGACCATTTTCAATCACGGGTGAAGGACATGTCAGCTCTGCAGGGAAAAATACAGATGCGTCAATAATCAAAAGTTCATCAGAAAAGCTGGTTTCATGGCAAAAACCTGGCTCAGATTGGTGATTTAAATCAGCTCATCATTGCTCCCAACTTGGCATGGGCTTTGATCGACAGGATCTACCGAGGGACTGCTGGATATTTGGCAGAAACTTTCTGCTCTCTCTTGAACGACACCGTTCACCATAACTTAATGTTTGGGCATTTTGGAACAATTCCGGGCAATGACCCTCACTCTGTGGCAAAATCACCCTACAGAAAGGAGCACATATTTTGAATTTCATGCCTGTGAAATGCTGCAAGTTTGATCCCTTTGGATCCGGGAGATTCCCTCTGCAGTGAAAACTGAAGAAAATTAAAATAACTCTACATTTAGAGCTGAGAAGGTAGCACTGGAATCAGAAAAGCGGCTCCACTTCCTGACTGGAATGGAAAAAAACAGAATGTTCATAATACCTTGACATAGTGGTTTGGGTTTCCACCCATCTCTGGTGCATTTAGCCAAGTAGGAGCCATCAGGGCTTTTGTAGCCGCTGACACACTCATATTGTACTGTATCTCCCAGTCAATTAGCTGGGTTCCACCACATTCCTACATCTGACATTGTAGAGCTCGTTGATTTGGTGCGCCACAACCTCTGGAACAGCAGAGAGATTTGAGTCTGGAACTTGAGGTCTATCATGGTGGCTTCAATCATAACATAACAAACGTGTGATTGGTGGCTGTTACCCTTTTGCACACCTGGCTCGATGGTCCATTGTCCATCATAAATGCATAGTAGTCTCTGCAAGGTTTCTGAGAAATCAAATTTTTCTCACAGGTGACTCTCAGCGTCTCACCAGGATAATAAGGTTTCTTGAGCGAGAGGACACCGTGGGTGGTTTCCCTCAGAGGGCAGCTGAATCACACATTTGTATGCAGTGTTGAGGCAGGCAGCTTCGTAAGTTTGTCTTGTCTCCAGATGTCCATTCTTTAAGCTTTCACTCACGTGTGCACATGTCTTCCATACTTACAGTTCCACTGAAGGCATGATTCACTCTGCTCTCATTCAGCCTTTGTGCACTTTTGAGAAGGTCTGTCCTCAGTTAAGCCGTCGTCGATTGCAGCTAAACTGCAGGATGTCATTTTCTCTGTACTCTTTGGCCTCTTGAAGGACTTGACCATTTTCAATCACGGGTGAAGGACATGTCAGCTCTGCAGGGAAAAATACAGATGCGTCAATAATCAAAAGTTCATCAAGCTGGTTTCATGAGCAAAAACCTGGCTCAGATTGGTGATTTAAATCCCAGCTCATCATTGCTCCAACAGCATGGAGCTTTGTTGTCGACAGGATCTACCGGACTGCTGGATGTTGCTTGGCTTTCTGCTCTGTGAAACGACACAGGTTCCTATAACTTAATGTTTGGGCATTTTTGGAACAATTCAGACAGCCTGACCCCTCACTCTGTGTGAAATCCTCACCCTACAGAAGGAGCACATGTTTGAATTTCATGCTGTGAAATGGCTGCAAGTTTGATCCTTTGGATCGGGGAATTCCCTCTGCAGTGAAACTGAAGAAAAATTAAAATAACTCTACATTAGAGCTAGGCCTTGCTTCTGGAGATCAAGCAGCTCACTTCCTGACTGGAATGGAAAAAACAGAATGTTCACAATACCTTGACATAGTGGTTTTGGGTTTCCACCCATCTCTGAATTGCATTTAGCCAAGTAGGAGCCATCCAGGGCTTTTGTGGCAAGCTGACACACTCATATTATTGCTGCTTATCTCCCAGTCTGAGTAGCTGGTTCTACACATTCCACCATCTGACATTGTAGGCTCTCGTTGATTGGTGCATACAACCTCTGGAACAACCTTGAATTTGAGTCTGGAACTGAGGTCTATCATGGAGTGGCTTCGAAATCATAACAACAAAACCCGTGTGTTGTGACTGTCAATACCACACACTATTTCGATGGTCCATTGTCCATCATCGTCATAAGAAAGTAGTCTCTGCAAGGTTTCCTGAGAAATCAAATTTTTCTCCACAGGTGACTTTCATATCTCCTGGAATAATAAGGTTCTTGAGCGAGGATAGTTCCTCAGGAGGGCAGCTGAATCATTTTGTAGCTGCTACAGTGTTGAGAAAGGCAGGCAACTTCATCAGGATTTCCATCTTTGTCTCCGATGTCCATTCTTTAAGCTTTCACTCCACATGTGCACATGTCTTCCATACTGCGTTCACACTGGGGGCATAGGGGGTCCACTCTGCTCTCATTCCAACCTTTGTGCACTTTGAAGGTCTGTCCTCAGTTCGCTTAAATCGTCGATTGCAGCTAAACTGCAGGATGTCATTTTCTCTGTACTCTTTGGCCTCTTGAAGGACTTGACCATTTTCAATCACGGGTGAAGGACATGTCAGCTCTGCGAGAAAAATACAGATCGTCAATAATCAAAGTTCATCAAGCTGGTATCATGAGCAAAAACCTGGCTCCAGATTGTTAGTTTTAAATCCCAGCTCATCATTGTCAACGGCATGGAGCTTTAGTGCGACAAGGATCTACGAGGACTGCTGGATATTTGGCAGAAACTTTCTGCTCACATAAAACTGCCTTTCTGTCCATCATCCATTATTTTAGGTTAAAATAGATTACTCTTTACCATTCTGGGATAAAAATGTGCAAACCTCCCCACACATTAAGACAGATGGATCCAGTCTCATCTTCCACAAGTTGCTGCCAGTGTAACCGAGGTTAAAAGTGTTCTAAAGTGTCCTTCCTGCCTGCGGGATTTGTGTGTGTATCCTCAAGTTCTGCAGAAAGATTGGCGCCTGAACTCAACATAGCGCATAACCCTCACGGTTAGACAAACACGTTCTGTGGCGACTTTTTGAACCCATAGCGCCAAATGAGAGTTCTGGGAGTGACACTTTGGTACACATGTACCGATCTTATTCACCAGGGATTATGTTCTGCGGACCCAAAACGCAGATCGAGGTAGGCGCTCAACCTTAAAAATAACCTATTTGGTGAAACTCAGGGAACAAGCTCAAGAGGAAAAAAAACAACGATCATAACACTCAAAAAATCCAAATCTTCACTTGAGAGGCTCACTCGTGAGTGTCAAATAGGCAGAACTCAGACTCTCCTCTCAGGGGCGTGGCGTCTGGAAAGCGGGGAAAAACTCATCAGAAACAATCTACGAGACATAAGAAACTTCAGTCTGAATGAGTCTGGTACCACTCTGCAGGTGAGGTAGGAACAAACAACGATCAGCAACTTGGACCAGCTGGCAGCCTCCTAAATCCGCTGATGAGTGTGCAGTCACCGCTGGCTCCCTCTGCAGGGAGAACACAGGATAAGCCACACACACAATAAAGGACCGGCAAGCCGGACCCTAACACAATTTCTCTGGTCTGATTCAGTCTCCCAAACAGCGTCAAAACCAGGAACATTTAACCTCTATTAAATTTAACCTCCTATTAAATTAAATATGACAAAAGATTGAGTCTGAGTCTCTTTCAAACATCAAGAAGTTTCTTTGTTTTTCTGCATTTTAGTTGCTGATTAAGCATGTTCCTCCTGTATTGATTACCATATCCGATCTATTTGTGACTGAACAAATTCCGCCATAAACGATGCGTTAAAACAATAATCGAGGAGCGAGGCCTTCTGAGGAACAAAACATTTTTATTCGTATTTTGTTCATCATCTCTGGCGTACATGTCATTTGACAGGTTTATCCTCAGTAAGCCCACTGGCACCAACCTTTAAACACTTTAATACCAGCACAAAGTGAAGAAGATAAAAACAACAGTGGTTTTTACAGTGAAGTGCAGCAAAAAACACAGCAGGAGTCTGCCAAAGTAATTGAGCTGATTCATCTTCCAGGGGCAGACCCTTTGCTGATCATCTCTGAGATGATTCACACCTTTATCGGAGCCACCATGGCGGAATTTAACTGATTAAACCTAATTTGTAGAACCGCGTGTCTGTTTAAGAGTCTTACGGTAATCAGACTAAAACCAAACCAGCATCTACAATGGCTGAGGAACCTGGAGAAAAGGCTCTTGACCAGAGACACAATCAAGAACTCAATTATGTTAGATGATCAGGAAGCTCCAGACGTCAAAGCCAGGCTGCTGCTGCAGTGGCCAGACTGGAAGATCTGGTATCCTCAAATCCAGGTAAAGACTTCACCTGGTGCTTCAACTAAGGACTGAGTAAAGAATACTGATGTCAATACTGATGTTTTTTATTAGTAATTTGACAAAAACCCCCAAACTAATTCTGTTTTTATCTGTAGACATATGTTCATCTAATAATCCTATAAAATACTTTGTTTGCCACCAGTTGTGCCTGACCAGGGGATCTCCGAGAGCCTCTGTGGAGCGTCATGGAGGTAGGTGCTCTCACTGGTTCTGCTGGTCCTGCCACGTGGAGCAACTACTGGCATCAGAGCGGTTTGATCTTCTCCTCACATACTGTGAAACGCGTCATGGTTCCGTGAAGGCATCGACTGCATAAACCTACTTTTCTAAGTAACTGGGGGTGGAGTTAGTGGGCAACCCCAGGTGCTTTGGGATTGGGCAGTTTTGTTAACGGCTGCTTAATCAGTGAACTGTACTCAGTTTAAAAAGCGGCACTGTTAATCAGCCTGAATTATTTTAATTATATATTAGTAGTGTAATCTGCTGATTTTAAATTGATGTGAACTCTCAAACCATAAATAACTCCACCAGAGGTTATGTGGCTAACGTCTCACCTCACTCATAAAACGAAACAGGATTTTAATTTTCTTTATTTACTTGGATGATGCTTGGATGGAACAATCACTTTGAATTCAGTTTCTATGGATCTGTAACCATGTTTAAGGTAAATGCAGGTTCCTTCCTTCCCTTCCTTCCTTCCTTCTGAAAAACAGCCAATGCTAAAACAAAATATATTTACAGAAATGAGAAACCCTAGGTATGCTTCTTTCTGTCTGGTGATCCTTGGCATCCAGGATTTGTATGGAGTACACTGCGGAAAAAATGTTTTGCGTTTAGAATCCGTGAACCAGCAAGAGACAGATTCAACAGAATCTTTGTCATCAATCTAAAAGCCACAAAATATCCTGATATTCTCTAAACTCAGCAAGTCTTTACTTTCTAAACTACCAAAACTGTACAAACAATTAGTAACTATAACAGGACAGGAAGACAGTTTTCTCCGACCATATTCTAGTGATTCTTTCCTTTAAACTTTGTGTATGTTTAATTTTGGGGCCATTTTTATGCTCTTACCGACACATTCCACTTTGGTGTTCCACTTTCCATCAACACATGTTGCATTGAAATGATCTGCGTGATGTGCGCATTGATAATAAAAGACCTCCCCATCCAGGAATTTGTTTTTATTTTCCGTGGACATGATTTTGTTGGCCAGGACCTCACAGTAAGCTGAAAACACACAAATATAAGTATTCCTTTTGGCTAATGAGGAATTAATTGCTGCTAAACTTGTGCGTGTGCGACAGGAGTTCTAGCGCAGCACAATGGGAACAATGTAATTTTAAGCCCGTCTAATCCCATCTCCGCGTGGTGGAGACAGTGATTGTATGGTGGACCTGTGAGTGGGTCTGTCAGGCCAGGGCCTCAGGATTCTTCAGGACTCGCTCAGACTGTCAAGCCTAGGCAGGCGTGACACACCTGATGTCAGGTCGTTCAGGTCAGAAGGGTCGTGTCCCAAGTTTAGGGGTTTAAGGGGGCTTCATGGTAAAGGCAGAACAATGGACCGACCAGCTCAACCTGATCTTTGGGTTGTGACCACAGGAGTGCTGGGTATTAACCAATATTAACTCTTCTTTGGAGGAGGCTGGGCTCGGGATTAGGATGGAGCTGAGGGTGGCTCAGGATGCTCTAACCTCTGAGACATGCTGGACACAGGTGAAGTGCAAGGTTGTAGCTAGGAGGCATGGGCGTGGCTTGGATCCCCGCTCACAAGATTATTAACTAGGTAGGTTAATCTTAAAGGCTAGTGCTGTTTAAAGTTAATATGTAGCTTTGGTATGTACATACGTGCACACGTGATGTTCTTCTTCTCCCATTCTCCATCTTGGCACCGCAGGCTGCTTTCTCCCACCAACAAATACTTGGAGCGACACTCATAAACCACTTCAGAGTTGGACAAATATTGCTTCTTAAATGGTGTTCTTATAATTGCATTGTCAAATTTAGGTGGGGCAACACAGTTGCTGGTCTCGGCTGCAAAAGAACAAACACAGAGCCGTAGATTACGGACAGCAATGGAACCTTGTGGTTGTGCGATCCACCGAGGACGTACGTATGCAGATTTCTGTCAGCGTTAATTCACTGGAGCTCCATTCTCCCTCCTGGCATCTTAAATGGAAAAGCTTAGCTTGGAATCCTTCACTGCAGTGAATCTGGACGCTTTCATCATTCAGGTATGGCTTTCGTTCGGCCGACACTTTCCCGTTAGGTATCACAGGAATCTCCCCACATTGCATCTTCTCTAGGGTGGACAGGTAGGGTTAGTCACATTTTCATGTGCTTTTTATAGATTGTGATGGAAAATACAAGCGTGTTAGACCAATGGGAATGTAGAAGCACATATTTTCCAGAAAATACATATATATATATAGAGTATATATATACATACTTGAGAAAAAAAATCATTAAAGTATAATTACCAATGCACTGTTCCAGTCCAGACCATAAACCGTTTCTGTGTCCTTCCCCACCAGCCTTTGTAAAAAGCTTATAACCTTCGTCGCAGGTGTAGGAGACTTTGTTGCCCTGTGGCCCAGAAGTAAATCCATGTGGTACCCTAGGTTTTGGACATTCTGACAATGACAAAGTAATAAGAGTTACAACAGTGCCAAGAGATGGCTTCTTTCCGTTTGAACGGAAAGCACAAATTTACCATCGCTAAATGGAACATTCCAACATCCCAAACTCAGACTTCTAGAGGTCTAACCTAACCCTAACCCTGCTGAATGTTTAAAAAATAGTTTTACTGTGGTATTTTTTGTAGATGTGGGCGTTCCATGCCAAGCAGTTTATGATTCGGTCAGAGCGCCTTCTCGCGCAAAACAGCATGGACTTCCTCTGAGTACTTGCAGACATACTGGATCTTGTCATTGTAGCCTTGGCTGTAATACGCTTATAGCAGCTCCTGTCATGTCTGCATTGATGAGCTCAGGCTTATCACACTTTATGCCTGGAACACATTAATTAAAGGTGACTGCATGATCGAGGGATCCAAGAGCTCTTCTACAGAGACAATGTCTGTCCATTTAAAACGAGGATGACCTGGGGTTTTAGCTCTGATAGTGCATTTAAGTAAGCAGGCCTGCACTGTGTTTACTTACTCTTACAATTAGTCCCATCCACCCGTCCATTCCCACAGGTTAGGGTAAAACGACCTCCATAACCCTTTTTGCAGACATACACAACTTCCTCTTTGTATGTGTATAGAGACTTGCTAGGCCCTTCAATGTCCGCATCGAGATAGTTCTTTCTGTTGCATGTTATTTCTAAAAGGAGCAGTTTATCATCTGAACAATATAGATTCACAAGCAAGAGCCATGAGAGCAGATAGTTACTTGTGCACTGGGAGTCTCCTGTCCACCCATTTTCGCTGCAGGTGCGAGTTGGTCTTCAGTGAGCCTTCCCTGCACTGATAGTGACCTTTTTCATAGTTCGTAGCTCAGTTTGTAGGGGTTCGGGTTGATGGGCGTTAATCAATATCCAGTCTCTCATGTTATTTCCTAATGAATAAAATGGATAAAAGTCACTGTGCACCCGTGTGTTTCACACTGGTTGTTTGGAATATGGAACTTGTCTGCGAGAGCGTCGTAAAGTTCAGGCATTGCAGGTAGAGATGAGACGTATATACACATCAGCCTTTTTGGTTTTACTGGAAGAGCATTACAAAACCAGTGAGTAAATACTGTTGCAGCCTGTTTTGTTTTCTCTTGTTTGGGATTTTCACAAACAGCCAATCAGATGCTCTCTCTTGAACGACACCGTTCACCATAACTTAATGTTTGGGCATTTTGGAACAATTCCGGGCAGCTGACCCCAACAGAAGTGAAATCACCCTACAGAAGCAGCAGATGTTTGAATTTCATGCCTATGAAATGCTGCAAGTTTGATCCCTTTGGATCCGGGAGATTCCCTCTGCAGTGAAAACTGAAAGAAAATTAAAATAACTCTACATTTAGAGCCTGGTAGCACTTCTGGAGATCAGAAAAGCGGCTCCACTTCCTGACTGGAGATGGAAAAAAAACAGAATATTCTAATGACATATAGTGGTTTGGGTTTCCACCATCTCTGGTGCATTTGTAAGTAAGATCTGGGGCTTTTGTAGCGTGACACAATCATATTGTACTGTATCTCCCAATCTAGTCGCTGGTTCACCACACATTCCTGTCTGACGTTGTAGGCTCGTTGATTGGTGCATACAACCTCTGGAACAGCAGAGATTTGAGTCTGGAACTGAGGTCTATCATGGTGGCTTCAGAAATCCTTAACTTAACAAAAACATTAAGGTGTTGTGACTGTGTACCTTTACTTTTGCACTGGCTCGTGGTCCATTGTCCATCATAAATGCATAGTAGTCTCTGCAAAAGGTTTCCTGAGAAGAGGAAATCAAATTTTTCTCCACAGGTGACTCTCAGCGTCTCAGGATAATAAAGGTTCTTGAGCGAGGACTGTGGGTGGTTCCTCCAGGGCAGCTGAATCACACATTTGTAGCTGCAGTGTTGAGAAAGAAGCAGGCAGCTTCATCAAGTTTGTCTTGTCTCCGATGTCCATTCTTTAAGCTTTCACTCCGCGATGTGCATATGCTCTTCCATACTTACGTTCACACTGAGGCATGGGGTCCCCTCTGCTCTCATTCCAACCTTTGTACACTTTGAAGGTCTGTCCTCCAGTTCGCCGTCGTCGATTGCAGCTAAACTGCAGGATGTCATTTTCCCATGCTCTTTGGCCTCTTGAAGGACTTGACCATTTTCAATCATGGGTGAAGGACATGTCAGCTCTGCAGGGAAAAATACAGATGCGTCAATAATCAAAGTTCATCAAGCTGGTATCATGAGCAAAACCTGGCTCAGATTGGTGGTTTTAAATCAGCTCATCATTGCTCAACTTGGCATGGAGCTTTAGTGCGACCAGGTACCGAGGGACTGCTGGATATTTGGCAGAAACTTTCTGCTCCTCTGAAACTGCCTTTTGGCCCATCATCCGTTAGTTTCTGCAGGCCTTACTGATGCATTTTGGGGCTCTTCCACTCCACTCTCCCTCTTCGTTGCAGTAGATCTCGCTAGGCCCGTCCAGGATGTCCAACTTGGACTTGCAGCTGAATCGAAGAACGTTGCCGTAAGTTGCTTCTTCTGGGTCACCGTTCACCGTCACGTTTTTGTTCACATTAATGAACGGACACTGCTGGGCTAGGAGACCAAAACATGACACATTCGACACATTAGGCGCATCTTCACACTTTACACACGTGTTTTTTTTTTATTACATTCATACCCTCACAAATTGGAACAACTCCATCCCAGCCTTCATTTAAGCATCGCCGAAAGTTTATGCGACTGACCATCTGATAACTGGTAATAGCAACAGGAAAAATGTTGAAATGCAGCAGGAAAGCTTATTAAAAAAATCACATATGAATACTCTTCTACCCTTTGTTGCAAGTGTAAACGACTTTGGATCCAAAGACAAAATCTTCGCCCTCGACCAGAAGAAAGTCTGCGAACTGGGCATCGCCAGGGTGACCGCAGGAAATTGCTTAACATGCAGGAATATACATACAGAACATGTTGCTGTCAAGCAAGTGATGTTTGAAATGAGATAATAGATAAAATGCCGTGAAGCGAACCCCTGTAAAGCTTACGTTTACAGGGTTTGCCCTTGGACGACCAGACTCCACGAGTGCAGACCAGTTTGAAGAAACCACTGTGGCCGATGTTGCAGTAGACTCTCACTTCTCTGCCGTGGGGGTACGTGCTCTCCAAATTAGTCGTGTCGAAATTTGAGTCGTACAGGCCGCTGTTCAGAAAGTCTTGAAGTTTGCAGTCTGCGGGACAAACGTGACATCAGTGACTGTGCGAGGAAGGAAGGAGTACAGAAGGAGAGCCCACCTTCGCTTTTCACCATGCTCAGCGCGTTCGTCCACAAGAGCAGCACGCTGATTCTGCCTACGGCCTGCATCTTATCTCTGCTAGCATGAACTGAGGGGGAGAAGCAGAAAAGCAGAATGACATACTGATACGGGTGGTGGTGGTGGAGGGGAGGGGGGAGTAAGCAAGAAAAGCTTGCTCAATGGTTTACATAACTGATCCAGCCTCCGACAACAACCTCTGTGTGTCATGAGGTGTTTTGTCTGTGGTCACTTCTGCTTTGAGTTAAACCTCACACCACCGCACACTGATGTCTAGTTGAGGTCATTTACACTCAACCCGTCTTTATTAAGCCTTAATAAAGGAGGAATAACTCAGTTATATGGGTTATATCCAGTTTTAAAGGCCGTTTCTATCCAGCACAGTCAGGAGAAGCGGTAGTTTGATGGCGCTGCATTTTTTTTGTTTACTGTTCAGTGGCAAAAGAGTATTCCTGTAAGTGATTGTTTTTGTCTCCTTTCCGTTAATCATTTGCGGAAATCAATCATGCAAATAAAATTACATTGCATTTCAGCACAGCCTGCACTCAAACAGAGCAATTATTAAACAAAAGTGAGCAGCTAGAGAAAAAGGAGGGCAAAGATGAAACAGTTCCTCACTGAAGCATTAAATATTTCATTTTGTTACATTTGAATGCCTGAATACCTTTTTTTATATTAAAGGGATTTTATATAATAGTAAAACTTGAGAGGTTTCTATATGAAAACTTTAAATCTCACTCTCAGGACAGGTCAACAACTGACCCGTTGACCTCTGAGGAAATGTGTCACTGGTCTGCACGGAACAACATGTCTGTCACACAATGGAGGGTTTGCTCCAGCCTCTCATTATGGTCACAGTATCCAGAGGCTGTGTCACTGTAAACGATCATTAAAGGACAAATGTCAAAAGTTTTTATCCCCTTTGCTTAGTTTAATAGCTTTTATGGAGATGAAGGATGCTGGTGTGAATTCCATCCATTTGCTCACACGTGAAACTGATAACTATTCAACATCCGGTTTGATAATAAGCCATGTTGCTAAATTATCCTCTAAAAACATTTTGTGTTGCAGAATGAAACCGAGACACCGAGAGCGTTGATGGCTTGACGTGGAAGCAGAGCCTGGTAAGAATATTTAGGGATAGATTTGCAGGTTTGGGTGGTGATGCGTTTTTTTTTCTTTCTTTTCTTTTTTTGTTTTTACTATTAGTCTTGTATATTGGATAAAAGTAAATCATTCTGTGCCGACACAGAATACGAATGAATCTATAATTATCAAGAATATCATTATTATCGTCACATCGTGAGTCTAATGAATTAGATGTAAGTAAATTTTAGAAACCTTGTTAGATGTTTAATCCAAGACGAGTCTCTCTTTTTGCCCTCTGCTGTTAGTTTAGCGACATTACATGTCGATGGATTTGATATAAATCGACAAATTAAGATATAAAGATCTGGCAAACGAAAGCTGATAAAAAAATTAAGCTCATTAATCATGTTTATATGAGTAATGATCATACTGTAATATGAAAATGACATCTTATTACCTTATAGAGCCTTCAACTTTGCAGAATTGTGTCTGAAATTCTATGCTTTGACTTGCATACCTTGTTTAGAGATGGCACTCACTAGTAAATTAGCAGTAAATCTTATATGAAGACACACAGCAGATTATTAGGCCAGTTTAATCAAAAGATTAATATATTTATTTTAACCCAGTTTCATTGCCTGTAATGGGAAATATATGCAGAAACTGCCTTTTCCCATATTAAGACTCACTTTCCTTTTATTAAAGTATTTGAATGAATAATCACTACACATGTTAGAGGAGGTCAGTGTTTTATATTTCAAATGAGACGGTTATTAGTCTTTTTCCACATTTCTTTGAGGCTCCTACATGATCCATTTTTATCTTATGCAAGCTTGAATTATTATTAACATTTTTCATATTAACGTCACAATTCTGTTGCGCTGACGGAGACTAAAATCAATCATTTTGATGTTTATTTTCTGAGCACAGCTGAGACACAGACACAGAAAGATCCCCCTGGGCCACCCCCACTCTGTTCCGCTCCCACTGGGCCTCCCAGTATGAGATGCACAGCTGCACCAACTCTCTGCATGGCTACAAAATAGCAGCAATATGTATGTACAGATTAATAAAAAGTCAAAAACACATGGTTACAGAGCATATAATGGGTGAGAGGGGGATAAACACTGTTTAATCACTGAGGTCATCCAGGTTATTTTCACACACCGGCTACTGCTGCCTTGTTGATGCTCGGGTTTACCGCTAGAGGGCAGAAGCGATCCGCAGGTTTGCGAGGGAAGATACAAAAATGGCAAAAGAAAAACAGATGGAAATGGTACAAAGCTGAGGATTTTATGTTGTTTCAGCTTGACAGGATCAACATTTAACACTTTTAAATGAAGTTTAAAATTTCAGTGACCCTGAATGACTTTTAATGTCTGACTTTCTGGAGATCAACTGAATTGTAAGAAAAAAAACGTGCCGCCTGGGTTTTGATCTTTCCACTGCCCAGTCATCTGAAGATACCATCATTCACACATTTTCATGGATGGTTACTGACCAGAGATCTGTGTTTTTGAAGCCTTCGCCTGGATTTTGGCTGCTGGAGAACTCTGAGGCTGTTTATTAAACAGGATGAGCCTGAATGTTTAAGCTCACAGCAAACAAAGAGCCCAGCATTCCCTAAGGATTCCAGCTTAATGCTAATGGTATACAGTCAACAGTAACAGCGTCTTCTTCACAGGTCAATGAAGTGTTGTTGGTCAGGATATGCAGGACTGACTTGCTGCCACTGTTTCTGTAATGGGTGATTTGCTTTTTTATTTTTTGTTTTTAGTGGGTAACCGGTAAATGGACTCTTGATTTGTCCTTAAACACTCATTCACGTTCACACACAAACTAAATGATCAGAAGATGAACTGATCAATTGCACACACACACACACACACACACACACACAAATGGATCTTCAGGATCTTACTGAAGGACGCTTCTATTTGAAGACTTCAGGGCAAAGAAAGATGGCAAAAAAAACAGACAAAAATGTAAAACATTGGTCAGTGTTTTACTCACACAAAAAACAGTTATATTCCCATATAAATCAAGAACAACAACAATAACCACCACAAAATAATCCTAGAAATTAGCCAGAAACGTGTCTTTAAACTTCATATCAGTCCAAGTGGAGTCTTTATCTCTGTGTATTTCTGCTCCGTCAGCAGTGCAGAAACCAAGAAGTTTGCAAAGTGCTCTGCTCTCAGTCTTCACTCTGAAATTATTCAACAGTGCTGCTCTGGAAGCTGATGTAACAAAATTAACATTATTCCCAGAAGGCAAAGCTTTGACAGTCAAAAACTCATTCTCTCATTTTGCAGGCTAAAAAAGAAAAAAAACAAGGCCTCAAGGTGAAACATCGTATTTTTTACCTGCTTCATTTTTCCTGCTGAATGATGTTCACGTACATTTATGACTGTCAGATGATGCTACAGCAGAGAGGGGCAAACTAAGGCCCGGGGGCCACATGTGGCCCGATCAACTATTTAATCCGGCCAGCAGAGCCTTCACAATCATTTCTGCAAAAGCCAAATCAAGAAGGTCATCAGCTTGAGTGGTTAGAAAAAGGTTCAGATCCCCCCTTCACCTAGCATGCTAACATGTCCTCTCAAGAAGGTGGGGCCATACATCATTTGGAGCTTCATCATCATCTCTAGCTGGACCAGTTTACAGGCTCTTTTCCGTTGCCTGAGAACATATTTTCTCAGGCAACAGTCCATCAAGCAGGATTTTTAACTAACCTCTGATCCTCATGTGGGGGTTTAGTTTCCTGCACCACCTGGCCGGCCCCTTCATCAAGATCTACAACCCAATGTGGCCCTTCAGGCTAAATAATTGCCCACCCCTGGTCTACAGGTAGGTTAAAGACCGTTGCAAAAACGTTCCTAAGAGACAAACTGGGAGGAAAACAATTGTATTTATTGTAATGATATTTGAATAAATCTAAACGCTCTCTGCAGATGGACCTTGTGGTTGTTCACTCCGCTGTCAGATCAGCCGTCCTCCCACTGTCGGACTGTTCTGTTGCGCGTTCCATCATCTGTGTGGGTACACTGCCTTCAGGCATACCTGCCGAGCGTCTCCATCTGTTCTTTAGGGTCATCTGGTGCATTTTGGATGAGACGTGTTGGGCTGCTGTCTCCATCCGCCCTGACTGGCACTTCTGTAGTTTTGTCTTCTGCCGGGGTGACCTTGTCATGAGCGTGCAGCGTGCAGGTCCCCGGCGGGATGCACGTGTGATCCGGCTCCCCCGGACGAGACAGGAGGTCAGGGAAACGGCTGAGGCTTTCATGCTTGTCTCCTGGCGTCTCCTCCATGCTTCTGAGATGTAGCAACCCTTCCTGAGCGAGCTGGAGGGGATGCCACATGCTGTGAGTGACGACAAACACGCCAAAAGGAATCAAAACAGAGGGAAGCAGGTACTTCGATCTCAATCATGATGTCTTCTTGCAGGGCTCCAGTCTTCCTGACAGTGATGAGAAAGCTCCACCCTTCGCTTGAGGAGTCTTTTGTCGGTGAACGAGCTGCTGGCAGGCTGAAAAAAGAGGGCATAAAACAACAAGCTGGATGGAGTTATTGATTAGGAGAGTTAGAATACCAGTGCAGGGTTTGTGGTCCAAGCTCGCATCAGCTCGATAGCTCCCGCGGAGCCGCATCACCTCAATCAGGTGAGATTTGAAATGATTTCAGTTTGAAGATGTCGGCTGGTTTTGTGTCTGACAGCTCAATGATTCGGTTGCAGCCCACAGCTGATCTTTGGTACAGTCGATTAACTTTAACTCCACAGCAGGTGAGACGGTACTGAGCTCAGTAATAATTCCTGATTACTTCATAAAAGGAAGGAAAAACAAAGGCGTGGTTTGGGGTCTTGGCTTCCTAAAAGCAGTAGGTCCATCAGGCGAGGACTTCATCAACCAACTGCTCCACATAGAGAATCCGTTAAACCTTTTGAAGGCTTTCTTTGCATAGGAATGTGTTTGTTTTGCCTGAAACTCCCAGGCAGACTTCCAGGAGGAGGCAGGTCAGCGGGGCTGAAGATGCAGATACGGCTCCAGAGCCATGCTTTTCTTTTCACGTCTTTACAAAGTTGGCTGAACATCAGAGGAGACACTGACAACACGCTGGGAGACATATTACCCCCTCGAGACGCTTGTAAGTCTTCTATCTTTTCACCTCGGGCCTCCTGAAATGCACTTGCTTTTGCTGTCAGTGTCGACAGCCTCTCTGGAGACTTGAACTAAAACTCGGTCACTCTGGGGGTCAGAATAACTCACTGAAACATTATTTATAGATGGCTCAGCTGCAGCAGCCGCATAATCACACAAATCCGGGTCACTGAAGATGTCTTACAGTTGTTGTTAATTAGAAAAGGTGCTGGCCCGGTTTACATTGAACTCATTTATCCCCCCTGCTGCTGGTGGGCGGTAGCGTCCAATACGCAAAGCGGCTAATTAGCTCGGATAAAAACAACTGGAAGCGAGTGGGGAGTGAGAACTGTGTTCTTTCTGAGTTCCTCATTCATTCAACACGAGGCGGCCGTCTGTCCTGACTCGATTGGAGAAAAGAAAGGAAATAAGAAAGCAAAACCACTTGAATTTGTCTCAGTTAAGCTCAAACACTGAAGACCGTGACTTTAACTCCACTCTTCAGTTTTGTTCTGCGTATGAATAATTGATCTGTGCTTTCTCAGACACGCTATCTGTTATGTTTGCGTTCTGCGCTTGGGTTTGGTGAAGACCCCCACAGCCAGCACTGGCATTTTATCTTTTGACCTTTCATCTTGTTTTTTAATGTTCTTCTGCTTGAAACTTAAAAATAAAAAAAGCCTGCAGACTCTGCTTCTGTCACCTAAATCCCCAGCCTGTTTTATCTCAGAGGCACTTGTCGCTTCTTATCTTCCTCTGCTGCTGCTGGTGATGAAGAGTTGGCTCAGGCAGACCTCGGCCAGGCTGCCCCAGCCTGCCTGTCTGCAGAGGCATGGAAGACCTTGTCATGAGAACGCGCTTCAGCCGCAGTGGGAGCTGCAGCAAGCAGGACGGCAGAACAAAATCCTGCCGCTTGATACCTATTAGCAATTCATTTGTAGAGGATTTAAATAAATTTTAAAGACCCAGATGATTAGTCATGTAGCTAATTTTATGCCATATATGACAACGTAACACAGCCTAAAGGGCTAACTTTCATGTACATTATGTGCACATGACATCAATCCATCCACTTTCTACTACTGTATCATAACCGGGTCACTGCTGGGGCCGGGACCAGCTGGCTTCAGGCTCCCTGGACACGTCGCCAGCTCATCGCAGGGCTAACATACAGAGACAAACGCCCATTTACACTCTCATTCTCACCTCAGGTCAATTTAACAGCTGCTGATTCTCCTGAACTTCTTTGGACTGTGGGAGGAACCCGGAGAACCCACGCAGACATGTGAAGAACACGCAAACAGGGCTTCTAACAGCTTCTCCTTCACGACTATCACGATGGTCTGACCCAGTAGGAAGCTGGAAAATATTTGATCCAGACTGTAAAATTCACCATTTAAATTTGCACTTGAGCTGTAAAAGCCCCTGGAAATAAAACATCAGGTGCCAAAGGGAGTGAAAATTCTCAAAATCCAGATTTAATTTAGTCATGTTTCATAAAGCAAAAAACATCGGGGGGCCTGAAGGTAGACTCTGTGGTTTTTCACAAGCAGTTTAAGAGTGAAATGCTGGCTGCAGGATGTTTGTGATCACATTCAGTTGGGAAGAAAAGATGTTTTAATGTTGCATTTGAAGCAGCAGTGTTTTATTTAAAAGACCAAACCTGTCCAAAGGTAAACGGGCCCACTTGTGTCATCATGGGCCCCTGCGGGGGCATTCTCCAGGATTATCTTTGTTAAAAAACCAGGATCAACGAGGTATTAAAGTTCACTGGGATTTGCTTTAAAACCTGAACATCTGTTGGGCTCTTCCTCCCCCTCACTCTGCCTCCCCTCCTGATTGGCCTGATCGCTCCCACCTGTGCTGCCTCACCTGTGCCTCGTTGGGCCGCCTCACTTCCTGTATTTAAGCCCCGCTTTCACTTGTCTTGCTGGCTGGTCAGATGTTGGTTAGCCGAGTTTCTTGTTTTACATGTAGGGTTTTCCTGAACAAGCGCCTCAGTTTATCTGCCCTCGTCTCCCTCGTGTTTTACCTCTTTCGGTGTTCATTTTGGAGTAAAATAAAGCCCAGTCCAGGTTTAGTGTTGAGTCAGAGGTTTGATAATTAGGTCTTACAAATGCCAACATATCAAAGTGCAAAGTCATTCACCCACATAGAAACCTGAAGCTGGGGGAAGCGGATGTGTCTGAACGGACATGAGTAGTTTGCATCAAGCAGTCCGAGAGAATCACCACGTAAAAGATGTTGAGATGAACTTGGCTTCTTCTACTTCAGTGTTGATTAAACGAGTGGCGGTCCTGGTGCAGCAGCTGGGGGATCTCACGGATCTATACCTGTCTGCAGTAATGTGGGATTGTTTTTTTTCCCTTTTTTCCATGAGTAAACATGCCCAGCCTCTTTTTGGTTCAGTGCTTCTGTTTTTGTCTACCTGGTTGCACCTCGAGGTCTTCACGTGTCGCCTCCACCCGCGGCGTGCAGCTACCATCTGCATGCGCAGCAGCACGTCCAGGCTGGACAGCTACACTGTAACGATCACTTGTTTTCAAAGAGAGAGAGAGAGAGAAGCGCTTTAACGCCAGAGGGCTTCATCCCTCTTTCCAGTCCGTGCATGTGCAGAGCTCCGTTCCCTGGGCTCCATGCCTCAGCTTTTGATCCTGTCAGCTGGGCCTGGCTCTCCAGCACGGGTCACCATGAGAGCCTTGGGTCTGGATTCTCTGCAGGGTCCGCAGGGAAGAAACCTGGACCTCAAAGAGAGGTCAGACCGAAAAACTCCAATCCCTGCTGCTTGGGGAGAGAAGACAGACTGCTTATCAGAGCTTATCAAGCCGTGGTGGGATATATGGACAGTGGCCTCTGAGGATTGGCACTTAAACTAAAGATAGATGAGGGAAGAAAAAGGAAAAAGAGGATCAGGCATGTGAGGAAGAATGGCGTTCAGGGGCAGTAAGAAAGGTCTCGGGGGGTGGGGGGTAAAAAATGAAATGAGCTTTGTTTCCATCAGCCAGATTTTCTTTTGTGTGTTTAATGAGCTTGTCACCCTCCCTCTGAAATCAGAGACCTAACGAGAGCAACTCGTAGGGATAAGATGTAATTTATTCCAGAAAAGGGAAAAAAAAAAATCTCTTGAGGGACCTTTTAATTTTCATTAGAGGCTCCAGTGCTAATCAACAAATTCAATATTCTTCCATGTGGATTTCAGGGACAGGTGTGTGCGCTGGTGATACCTTTCAGATGGATGGCCTCCAGCCCCGGAGCCGACCTGACGGTTGGACGTTCCCACCTGCTTCCTCTTTAACTCGCCTCGCTTCCACATGGCTTTTGACGTTCTGGGAAGCTGCTGTGGTGCAAATCCTAGAAGAACAATAACGGAGAACTGTTTGTTCTGTTTGAAGGTGACACTTAAAATCACGACACAGTTTTTGCATGTAATTCAGGTAAATTAGCAATCTGCCAAGAACATAACCTTGCACCGGTTATAGTTTTTTATTTTATTTTATTCAGTTTTGAATAAAATAGCAACAATGAAAATATATGTAAGAAAATGACCAAACAGCAGCAAGTGTTGCTTGAAAAGCGAGTAGGATGAAGCCAAAACTTGTCTTATCCCCCCTTATCAAAAATAATTTAAATAATAAAAATCATTAATTAAATAATAAAAATAAAAGAATTAAATGCTAAGCTATTCGTAATTATTCATTTCTAAATAGGAGCCATTTAGTGGGGAAGATTCCACTGAGCCCCAGAAAATACAGTCTTCAGTAGCTGATGTAAAGTCCAAACTGGGATTTTTCTGCCCAAAATTTCACTGAAACTGTCCTGAATTTAGGCTCTTAAAAAGAGGCTACGCCGATGCTGCATCCCTGTTTCTTAGCTTCTCCTTCTTCACTGTTCAGTGAGGTAAAAAGTCCTCCTGTGTTATAAGAGCCTCTGTATGTTATAGGATTGCAACCATAAGTCGACTCATTGTGCATTAATGAGGCCTGAGTGGCTTTAAAAGCAAACCCTCAATGTTGTTGGCCACTCATCTCATTTTTCCAGCAGGGAAGCTCCAGTGTGTATATTGTACTTGAAGAAACCAGCCAGAGAAGAAAATGCCTCACAGATACACAGACGTGAACATCAAACTGCATCAGTATCAAGGATGGAAGAGGCATCGGAGGCCTGCGGGGATTCAAAGAGACTCTTTTAGCAGGAAAAATGAAAACAAACATCGGCAGCAAGGCGGCATACCAGGATCTGAAAATAGAGCTCTTTTTCGTCCCCATTACATTTCATAAACCTGCAGTTTTACTGCAGACCGGCGTCAATTTGAAAGGCTTTTATGAAACAACGAGCTGACCAAAAGGCGCCAAAGCTCAGCTGTCGGTTGGCTGCAGGGTTCAGGGGCCTCACTGAGCTTAATCCAACATGTTATTGAGGCAGCAACACTGGAAAATCCTGAAAGTACACAACGCCTACTCTGCAGTCTGCCTGCAGGCAAACCTTGTTTATTTTTGCCCACTAACTCAATTTTTGGGTTGGTCTTTAAAGCTTTTTGCTGTGCTCGTTTACCAGAAACCAACAGACATGAGAGAAAACCGAACTTTGACGAGGCCATGCAGACATAAAGTATCCCTAACGTATCCCTGAAACGCCACTGTGAAGCTCTGTCATACCGAAGGCTCCAAAGCCTTCATGGGCTGTTCATGCTCACACTTTCAGATGGCAAACAAGGCCCTTTTTTATTTTCCTAGGTTTTCTCCTCTTGATTTTCATGTCCATGTGAAATCATTTTTGTTAGAAGCTTATAAGCATCAATGCATGAGATATCCCGTAATTTGTTTTAGTTGTTGTAGGGGTTTTATATCGAGATAACACTGTCAACACCCCCACACACTGAACTTAAAAATCACAAATTCTAATGTGACCATGAACTCTGAACACGAAAAAAAAAACAAAACACAAAAACGTGAAGGAAAACCTTAGAAAACAGCCAGACGGTCACAGGGATTTAATCTTATAATAACTGTTTGGAGACTAATTGCTGTAATCTGTCGGAGCAGAGTGATGCTGCAATTGTCAGGTGTCGGTAAAACTACAATGGCAGAAAAACAGACACACTTGAGACGTGAAAGCTTTCTGTTGTGTGTGATTTCACCCTTAACGTCTGAACTAACACATGATGTATTCAAATACTGAGGAATTCTGAAGGTTAAATGTCTGTGACAGCAGCGACTTCAGGAATCCTGCAGTCCTGAAGATAAGACTGTTGTAATATTCACCCGGCTAATACGACACTGACGTGCACATCAACAACGTGAAAGATTTTCGTGTCTTCCTCAAATGCATCACCAAAATGGAGAAAAGCAACAGGTACAGCAGGAAATGTCACGTCCAGAATGTTCCCATCTTTAAAAACTAGCAGCCCCTCAGCATCAGGTCACATTAGCCTTAGTCAGCTTTTCCTCTGTGAGATGTTGCAGATCTACTATGGAACCACGGCTAATGCCCGAGAGTCTGAATGGAGGTTAACAGGATGCACAATAGGGATGTGAATTCTCACCTCATTTAATTCAATTCAATTTTATTTAAAGTGCCAGTTCATAACAGTGTTATCTCAAGACACGTTACACATTCGAAAAAAGAGAAACCGGTCCAAGGGCAAAACTCCACACTGAGTAAGCCATTGGCGACAGTGGCGAGGAAACAAAACAAGGGGAGAGAAGAGACATTTTACGATTTGACTGTTTACCTTAGACCAGTTCTTTTCATAGTAGGTTGTGTCATCTCATGGAGTCATTTTGGACTCCTTAGATGTGTTGAGTCAACGTCCACGACTGGTGGCTGATGACATCCTTGAGTACAGTGGCCACTGGGGGCTCGCGCCTCTGCTGTGTGCAGGTGATAAAGGAATGGGAAGACGGAGACATTATGATGATGTCAGGCGACATCAACCTCCCAAGTCGGCCCATATTCAAAGGTTTCACGTTGCCGGAGGGTGAGAAGTGCTGCCGCAGCCGTGCAGGTAACAGATAAGGAATGGATGTGTGACAGATGACCTGAATTAGAAACACTGCTGCAGCCCCAATGGCAGCGTGGGATGGCTGCTAAACTAAATGACTTCATGGAAACCTATTTACACAGCAGCATTCATCAGACATTAATGAACAGCTGAAAGGCTAGAAATGCAAATGCAGGGACTGGAAAATGAGACAGACGGATGGCAAGGCAGAGAGCGAAGGGAGGGAGCGAGGAAACTATCATCGTTTTGATGAACGAGGGTGGTGGCAGAAACCCTCGGGCGATCATTCAGTCACTGAGACAGCCCTCTGTGGCCCTAACTTCATTATCATGACGCAGTCACATCAACACATTCGCCCAGATAAGAGCACAGCAGAGCTCGGGTGGAGAGCGGATCAGTCAGGACCGGTAGGGCTCCAGCCGAGCGTCACACAGGCAGACGGGGGCTGTTCACACTCCAGACTGTCTCTGAATTGTTCTGCAAAAATCTAAATGCACGTCTTTGTAAAAATGTGCAAGAAACCACAATCACAAGTTAGATTGAATGTTAGGTTCCTGCATGTTCGGGGGTTGTTTTGTTGTCTGAGTTGTCTTGTTTCTGTCCACTAGGGAGCGTGGCAGTCTCAGTCTTTGCTGGTGACAATCAGCGGCGTATTTAAGGCAGCTGCATCTGAGCACTGGCGCTGGATTGTTCTCGCCTGCAGAGTGGACTTCAGACTTAGACTGGATGTTTCCTGGGTCTTTTGGATTGCTTCTCACAAGTGTTTTTTTCCTGTTTCCAAGGTCGCCACGTTCCCCCAAGTGAAGAGTCTAAGTTGTGGTTTTCGGACACTCCACAGTAGAGCTTACCCACGAAGATTCTGGACTTTTGAGCCTTTTTGTGATCATAGTTTTTCCTCCATCGGAGTGATTTCTGTTTTCTCTTTGTACACTCAATTAAAGGGTTGTTTTTTGATTTGGAACTGCCGTCTCATATCTGCGTTTGGGTCCTTGATTAAACGTAACATTAAATTGCTTGTTTTATTTAATAACTCTCCGATGCTTTGAGTCCACAACATATGACCTGTGGCGCTCGGAATCTGCAGGATCTGACTCGGTTCCTGCAATGTCAAACTGCTTTGGGACGAAGCCCATTCACCTCTGCAGCAGTCGGGAAACACTACAGGATTGATCGTGTTACGTTTTTAAAGAGCACTTTTCTCCCGCGTGCATACCATGCATCATCAGAGCCAGCGGCCTGCAGTGCCACGCTCTTACAAAGTGCTCTGAGAATCAAAACTGGCATGCGGCTGCACTCAGGAGACCGCTCCGTCTCCTACCACGCCATGCAAAAGACTTCTGTATGGCGCCCTACAAAGGACCCCCGTGCCTGCAAACGGGGCCGTGAGCGACGGTATTCATCATATTTGTGGTTGTATCTAATTCTGTAGGAGTTTCATCTTGGTTGCTCGTGTCTCGGGGCTAATTCTGCTGTGCATTGATTCCCACCGTCCTGGGCGATTGCAGCAAACCGCCTCTGATTACACCCAATTTGACTGATGAGGCGCCGCGGCCTGCTGGTCTGAGGAAGGACTGTGGAGGTGCCTCCTGACGGTGAAAACCGCGGACGCCCGCTGCCCGTGGAATGTGCCCTGCAGTGGTCAGCTGGGAGGACTGGCAAAGGATTTTCACGCGTTCATCAACAATCTTGACCATCTGGTTTCTTGCTTAGTGGTCACGTAACGAGATAAAGGGACCGTTTCCACGGTGACCGGCAAAGCTGTCAACCGTGGGTCCTGAGATACATTTTCAGCTAATTGAAATGTGGGAGGTGGAAATATAAAAGGTCCGTATTAAATATTTATGCTGTGAATGAGCTTCTTTTCAAACGTGAACGAGAACGTCGGATAAAATATTAATAGCAGTGAAGTCGTTAGAGAGCTCCCTAAAACATTTTTAGTTCTCTGGGAAAAGAGAAACAGCAAATCTGCAGAAAAAGGAAACAAACTGTGTTAAACAGTAACAGGAAATCATCTTGTTTTGGGTATCTATGGTATGACAGGTTATAATCAACCCCACACACGTGATTTCTGACACCAAATGGCCCCGACGATTAACAGAAACAAACGTCCCTCCGAATTACCGACATCTGTGGAAAGCGAGAAAAAATAATTTCAGAAAATTTAATCATCATAAAGTCAATGAGCCATTCCGACCATGTGGCTCACACTCCGGCGAGCATCAGGTCAGAAGGATTAGAGCACCGGAAAGTAACAGGAGGGCTGCAGTATGTCGGCATCTTCTGTGCTCTTCTTTATTTGCATGATTTCTAAATTTCTTTATGTTATTTTTGAATTTAGCATAATTTTACTGATGTTTTATTGCTGGAATGAGGCAGAGAAGAGACACAGAACAATGACGTGTGTGTGTGTGTGTTTGTGGGTAGGTCTCAGCCCTGTGGACATCAATCCTGCAAGGAGGAGACCCTGAAGTCGGTTAGAAGTCAATTATTGAGGCATGAGCGAGTGTCTTGCAAACCGAATCTGCTGAGTCCAGGCAGTGGTTTCTCCTGCGCTGATAAGCAGCTTCATCCTCACATCTCCGGATTTCTGACGATTCAAGGGGCCATAGCACAAATGTAATGTGAACCATTCGCTGTTTTATCTCCACAAACCTGGTTGTCCTGTGACCTCTCGTGGTCAACTACGCACTCAGTGGATTTATCATCGTACCAACCGCCTCATAACTTGCACCAAAGCTGATTTTCAGTTTTTTTCCTACCCAGAGGAAAGGTTCCTAACTCAGCTCTATTTCACACAGGATAAATACACGATGGGAGGTTTTAGGCAAAACACTGCCGCATAATTTATATGTAAAAACTTGTTTTTTGGGTATCTTGAGGTGTAGGTGTGAATAGCTGTGTAATATGAACCTGGTTCCGCTCTTTGATATTGAGTCTGTCCATCATAAAGCGACAGTAGGGCAGCAGCAGATCATCTTTATGAAGCCTGAGGAGGCTCCAGGTTCATCATCGGTTGAGCTGGGAATGAGAAGCCATTTCACGCGTCTGAAATGTGGTTTGTTCTGGCATCGAAAGCTCCGTCGGAGGGTGAAGACTCAAAAATCAAGGGTCCCATCTGGGCTGTACTGAGCAGTCACACAAGATATCCGTCATTCTGCTGACAGTGTGTGCAACAGACTGGTGGAAAGGCAGCCGCGGGGCACACTAAACTTTTAATTTCTGTTCGCTTACAACCAGGAATGTGTATGAAAAGACAGCTGGCTGGAAAAGGTCACCGGCCTTGGCGTTACACTAAGTCCACTGAGAAGATTTTCTTCCCGCTATCGTGACTGTCCTCATGAGTGAGTCTTTCCTTTGAAGCAGAATTATAAAACCAGCTTAAACCTTCACTAAAAACCCTTGAAAGCTGCCCTGGACCCAGCAGGCACATCGTGTTCGCCAATTCACAAAATTGCTTCAGTCGATTCGAAAGGTTCAGGTGAGGCCTGTTGTGTGAACAGTGAGTCAGGTGAGTTGGGCTTAGCCGCTAATCAATGTAAAGAGGGTCTCAACGGCGCTTATCAAAGCATTTAAATACAGCGTTCCGTAAGCGTGCACAGTGTGACTCTTGCTTTGCCGTAGTTTTCCAGGGCTCCATGAAAATGCCGCTGATTGTACAGCAACAGTAAACACGTCTGAGCCAATCAGAGGCAATTATTTTCTCATTATTTCCACCTGCAGTTAGCAAAATCTGCACAGCATGTGTGTGTGAGAGGCAGACGCTGAACAGATGAGAAAACAATCACAACAATGCTGTGATTTCACCGTGGGAGATGAAACTTCTAAATGTTTGTCTGAAATTTGCCTCAGCTGCTCATCAAACGTAATCGCCGGACCATGTGACTGCCGTCACAGCTGATCGCCAGCAGGTCGATTCCACCGTCGATGTTTCAGACAAGTAGATGTTCATTTTCTTTCTTCGACTTGAATTTCAGTGATTTTTCTTTTTCTTTTTTAAATTTTTGTCCCTGGGCTTGCGTGCTCTTCCTGGAGGTCATGCTGTGTTCCACCTGTGTCTCAAACCTGCCTTGATGAGTTTCACCTGTGTTCTCCTGTTCCACCTGTCTATCGAAGGCAGAGCGCATCCTTTGTTCTTCTGATGAATGCAGCACAAATCCAAAAGCTCTAAAGAGGAGAGATTAGCGGAAAAAAATTACAGCAAAGTTTATGCCGGATGTCTAAAAATATCCTCTAATTGTTGACGGATTTAGCTATTTAGCTTAATTTCAACTGATTTGATTGAAAGAATGAAGATATTTTGAATCCTTGTTTGCTTAAAAACAGACTGAAGCCAGAGAAACCTCCAGCCATCCACAGTTTTTCATATTTTCAGATATATTTTGGCTTTTTCAATCAATTAAAGGCTACAATTCAGACACAGAGCACATACAAAGGTGGTGGGCAGGGTCCAGTGGAAGCACAGTGAAATGACCAGTCTTGTCTTGTCTATACACTGACAGGTTATATGCTAATATTTGAAACCTCAGCTGGGTTTTCGGTGATAACGACATAAGTGGCAGATGAGAAATAATTCCATCAGCAACCGAGGGACTCATTCATTCAGCGGCGGAAAGACGAGGACATTCTTATGCACATCGAGTAGCCTCTGATTGCTAAAAATTCCGACAGTGTCTGAGGCAGAAGCACCAAAGATCACCACAGTCAGGCTGGCGCCCACCTCTGCAGTCTGTTCTCACTGATCCTGAATTTGCTGGAACCAATACGACTGGATCTGCCTGTAAAAGAAAAGAAACTTTTCGGAACTGAAACAGGGTCTAAATTGTCATCTGGGTTTAAACTTGATGATCTGCTCATTGGGAAATCCAGAAGAGGAATCCCTTTCTATGAAGCTAATTTGTTCCTTTGATGGCAGAATAGCTTAATCCAACTGTTTCCTTAAAGCAAATCTCTTTTTTTGGAATTAAAAATTGAATGTTGGCTGAAGCTCTTGGAAAAAGGCAAAAGTCCATTTTCTGAAATCTTGGCTTAGCTGGACGTGTAGGAAAACTGCAAGACAGGCCGGATCACCGGCTGGTGCCGTGTCAGGTAAATGGCGTCCATATCCTCCCTGTTAAAAGAAATCACGGCCTTTGCTGCTGTTTCCATGGTGAATTAAAGAGCTTTGGCGCACATTGTTTCCTGCTGTCTGGCGGAACAAAAGCCTTCCCGGAAAGTTCAGGGATAAAGCTCTGGCAAGGATACAGCAGCGCAGCACAACGGATCAGAACAGAGAGGCCTGGGTGATTTCACATTCTTTAGCAGAAAATAGCGGTGTAGCTCGCTAGCTACCTGGACTTTAAGGATCTCCTCTGTAATTGTTATCCTGTCCTATCTGAAATGCTTTTGAATCACAATATCAGCCCAACGCAAAGACGCGTCTGCAAAACAGTCCTTGATGACTCACGTCGCCAAAGTTCATTAAAAACAGAACTGTGGAGAAATTCCCTTTGTTGCGTTTCACTTTGGCCTGAGCAACGGAATCATGAATAAAATGATGAGGTCCAGAAGGACAAGCCGAGCCGGGGAGGTTCAGAACTTTGAAGTGAGACTTTTAACAGAGTATGCCAAAGGCCTGTTCGTTAAAGGTGAGGGACATCTATTTTTAATGCTAGCTGCACTCTGTCAACAAGAAGCCCTTTGATGTTCTTTGGAAAAGACTTTCATTCCCTAAATATGAAAGGAAAGACTGCCTTTAGAGGAGATAATGAAACCATGTGGTCACCTTCGCTGTAGCAGTATTCAGCTTTTCTAAGGGAATATGATTAATGACAGCAGATTCTCTCAAAGAAGGCTCATTCCAAGATGGGTTTTTCAAATATTATCTTATAATTAGATCACGATAAGATCATTTTGATTGGATCTTTTAGATTTACGTAACAAGACGATATGCAAAATGCAGCATCGTTTCTACGTTGACGGGTTTATTTCAGGGTTTCATTCTTTGATGGCCCTTTTTAAGGCAATCAAAGAAGTGAGTTTTAGTTACATTGATTCACATACGAACGACATTCGTCTGTAGCGATGCTGGCGGGGGGCGAGCGCTGGACTCAGCCGTAGGTTCCATTCCCATCATGTTTCCGTTTGTACCAGTTAAAATCCGTTTTCTATTCAATATGAAAGCCTTCCCCTGCTCACAAGGAGGTGCGCTTCCTCTAAATTGCCATATGCATTAAATCTATTGCTGTTCTGTCTCCGTTGCCAGGTTTAATTCACATAAATGTCAATCAAACTAAAAGAAAACCCCTGTGTGGAATGAGCAGATGAAACACACAAAAGATTCAGAGTTGTGGGTGGTTTCAGTGAAGGACCCACAAATGGGCATGGCAGAGGATTTCATGAGCTGTGTGTCATGGAAAATTATAAATCAAAGGAAAATAAAATGGTAAAATTCTCTTAACATAAGTTGGATTTGCCAAATCTGTAATTCCGAGACCTATTCTGTTCACGGGAAATACCAAAAAAAGAAAAAGAGAATTTTAATCTGCCTTGTTGGCCACTCTGCTGGAACACTCAACAGTGTGTTATCACACACTCCTCCAGCAATGTCTTCTCTCACACATTTTAAAAGCTTTAATTTTCCTTTTCAATTCATTGAATCCTTTTTAGAGATGTTTTTAGCCTTTTATCTGTGAGGTTTTTTTGGTTGGTCACCTGACAAACTCTAAACCCTGAGCAGTCACTTGCTTCTTTAGCTGTGATGGAAAGAAGCCATTGAGGAAAAAAAGTCTAATTTTGAAACAAAACGCACCTTTACTGCCCTCCTGTGGACGTCTGCGGTACACATCCTCCCAAGTACCTCCCCTTTTAACTGAACTGAAACTTTGTGGTCTGAAACCCTGAGGCTGCGGAGGCTGAACCTGCCGCAGTCTTCCATCCAGTGCTGCCTGCATCATGGGGCCACTCACCCGGCCCATGGACTGTATGGACCGTTTGCGCCGCTTCCCTCAGCAGCACGACGCTCCAGCCAGCTTCTACCCGAGGCTGTCAGAGGAACTCCACACATCACTGCTCTCTCGTCCTGCTGCCTACCTTTACAACAGCCCTGTTTTATCATCCTGCACGTGGTTATTCATTATATATAAATATATATATATATATATACATATATACACACACATTGTTTTTGTTTTATTGAGTCTGTGATTTATTTATCTTATTTTCAGACTTATTGTAATTATACGCTGCTGGACCTGAGGAAGCATAAATGGAACGGTTTGTTGGTGATTATCGGCCCTGAACAGCTGCTTCAACTGTGATGGACATGTTGCATCCTTATAAACATGCGGCAGCATTTATTCAGACTGTTTGTCCTCCTTGAACCTGGACACGAGCGGCTCCTGAGCATGCAGATGAAGCACGGTCCCGTTTACAGACATTTTCCCATTGATGCAGATAAACCACATTTGTGAGAGTTTTTTTGAAAATAAGAAAAAAAAAATGAAGACATGATAAAAGAGCTGGAGCTTCCTTTTTATTATCCTTTGGCTGATCCTGTAGGATGTTCTGCTTGAATTCTGTCATTTTCTGATGGTGTAGGCTTTAATGCCTTCAGAAGCAGCGAGTGAAGATTAATTCCCCAGTGTTAATCCTCTCAATCTATAGATCTCAGAGATACTCTTCACCCACATTCTGTACGTTGGTCTCTGGACTCATGGAGCTGAATCTGGACCCTGATTCAGACTTTTTGATTCTATGTAGCCAAAAATGTTAAACATTAACGGTTGGAGTGAATATTTGATGTTAAATTCCGTAACAGGTGTTATTATTCCGATCACATCTTAAACATTCCCCCAGTAATAAGAAGTTGTGAATATCTCCCAGTGAACCCAGTGAAGGGGCACTACGGGGGACTCTCAGGTTTGATTGACATGTGCTGGTGCTCCAGAGACCCCGACTGTCTTCTATAGAGTGATTTCAGGGAATGAATTCAGCGTCTGGGTCTCGTTCTGGTTGTCATGTGGAGTTGAAGACGCGCTGATCATTCCTGCCGCCATCTTCCTCAGTACTTCAGCTGTTGATTACAAACCAAGGATGCGCCGTGATTTCACGCTCAAGGTCGACAAAGTGAGAGAACGATACACAAAAGGGAAAAATGCCCGAGGATCTAATAGCATTCACTTGAAACGGGAATAATGAAGGTAATATTGATTTCATTAAGATAAAGTTCAATTACACGCAGGCGACGGACAGACGAGTTTTGTTCGAGGAAATGAGTCCGCAAAACTGCAAATCTTATTGCTGACCTTGCACATAATGACGCTAAAGGTTTTATTAAATACATATACAATATTAATAATCCAGGATTTTAATGAAAAATGTGGGGACAATAATATGGAGCTTGGCAGTGTGATGAAATCTACTCAGATTAATAAATGGCTAACTTTATCATGAAAAAACAAGTTTGTCTGCAGGTTTTAAGTTTAAAACTGTCCTGAAACATAAATTAAAGCTAAATATTAAGGGAACATGGGTTAAGATGGACTAATTCAGCTAAACTGAGGCTTTATTCCTCACGGGAATCTACTGCCAATCGAAGTTGTCGCTTCAGAAATGGCTGCAGAGACGCAATTATATTCCATGAAAAACAGCTTTCTTTGTGGGTTTTTGCAGACCTCTCAGGCACTGTCATTTGTGAGGACATAAATAAGCACAGACACAATGGTGCAAGAACAGAAATGCTCACTTTGAGGGTTTTTACAGGCGTTTGAAATCAGAGACAAACATGATTGACGGTTGAACAGACTCCGCCCAACGGTCATTATGGCCATTATGGTGCCAAGGGCTTCACTTTTTTGAAAAAAATCAAATGCCTGTTTATCCTCCTCATTGATGTCGTGTCAGAAAAGCTTGGAGTGCAGCTTTCCAGCCCTGCATGAAGAAATTTTCATCAAATATTCTCTCAGAATTTCCTTTTCATCTTCACAGTCCCCGAAACCGACTGTTTCCTGCCTGTGAGTTACTTCAGCAGCAGCAGAAAACATGAGTTTAATGGCCACATCTTCACGTGGATGATGCAGATAGGTCGCGTCCATCAGCGGTCACTCATCACAGTAAAGCCTGCCAACATGTAGCCAGAAGAAAACAAAGACCCTTTATGGGACAGATGCTCATTAAAAAGAGCCGCTGAGCTTAAAGATGTGATGAAAATAACATCGCATCACCTCTTCATCACCTCTCAACACACAACTGGAGAACTTTACCAATTCCAAAAATTGAATTAGTTGTTTTATTCATACTTTCCGACCGCTCCTGTCTTCACTATCTCGATTCCTTTGTGATGACATTATGTTTTTCAGGAGATGGGGGCTGAGTGATGGGCTTCCAGGGGATGCAGTTGTTGTTTTTCCCATTTTTGGGTAATTAAATTTCTTTCTGCCAGTCTTTTATCAGCAGCTGCAGAATATGCAGTTTATCCGTCACTCTAATGAGGCTGCTTTTTTGCCTCCCCAGGGGTGTATGAAATAATTTCAATCTATCAAATTACACAATAGTAGAGCGCATGGAAAGCTAATGGCAACAAGGCAGAAACAAATTCATTTGAAATTATTCTGAAAGCAGTGTGTGCAGCAGGTAACTGAAATGGGGAAAAGACTGGATTTGCAGGATGCTGCAAGCAGGCCATCACTCCTGCAGAAGATGAAACAGTAACATCACACGTAGATCGCAGCGGTCATACGGAGGTTACGGCTGTACTCCTCCTCACTCCTTTCTCTCCTTCATTGGATAGATGAGTTTGAAGCACTTTGCAGTCTGAAGCGCCTCAAATGTGTCTCTTTAGTTTCTCGGTGTGGATCTCTGATCTCTTCAAACACCCACAGTTGGGAGGCAGTTAAAAGAATATGCTGCATTCAAAGAAGATGAAAGTCTCTCCAAATGTCTCAGACAGGCAACGAATCGGTCAAAGGTCGGACATCAGGATAGGTCAGCGTCATCATTAGCGCTCACTCCACGGTTGACCACAATTTATGTAGGTCCGCGCTGCGATTCCCTATAGAATCTTGATTTCCCAAAAAGCAAAGGCTTTGCATCTTGGAAAATTGTTAAAAAAAGACCATAAAATATGAATTCGCTTCTACAGTGGGTACGTAAACTATTCAGACCCCTTAAATGTTTCACTGTTATATTGCAGCCATTTGCTAAAATCATTTAAGTTCATTTTTTTCCTGCATTAATGTACACACAGCACCCCACATTAACCGAAAAACACAGAATTGTTGACATTTTTGCAGATTTATTAAAAAAAGAAAAACTAAAATATCACATGGTCATAAATATTCAGACTTTTTACTCAGTATTTAGTAGAAGCACCTTTTGAGCTAATCCAGCCATGAGTCTTTTTGGGAATGATGCAACAAGTTTTTCATATCTGGATTTGGGGATTCTCCGCCAGTTCTCCTCGCAGATCCTCTCCGGTTCTGTCAGGTTGGATGGTAAACGTTGGTGGACAGACATTTTCAGGTCTCTCCAGAGATGCTCATTTGGGTTTAAGTCAGGGCTCTGGCTGGGCCATTCAACAGTCAGAGTTGTTGTGAGGCCACTCCTCCGTTATTTTAGCTGTGTGCTTGGGGTCATTGTCTTGTTGGAAGGTGAACCTTCGGCCCAGTCTGAGGTCCTGAGCACTCTGGAGAAGGTTTTGGTCCAGGATATCCCTGTACCTGGCCGCATTCATCTTCCCTTGATTGCAACCAGTCGTTCTGCCCCTGCAGCAGGAAAACACCCCCACTGTATGATGATGCCACCATGCTTCACTGTTGGGACGCTATTGGACAGGTGATGAGCAGTGCCTGGTTTTCTCCACACATACCGCTTAGAATTAAGAATCCATCTTGGAGTCCTTCAGGTGCTTTTTAACAAACTCCATGAGGGCTTTCATGTGTCTTGCACCCCGACTGGTGGAGGGCTGCAGTGATGGTTGACTTCTACAACTTTCTCCCATCTCCCAACTGCATCTCTGGAGCTCAGCTGCAGTGATCTTTGGGTTCTTCTTTATATCTCTGTCACCAAGGCTCTTCTCCCCCGATTGCCCAGCTTGGCCGGATGGCCAGCCTAGGAAGGGTCCTGGTCATCCCAAACGTCTTCCATTTAAGGATGATGGAGGCCACTGCGTTCTTAGGAACCTGAACCGTAACCTTGGCCAGATCTGTGCTTTGCCACAAGTCTGTCTATGAGTGTCACAGCAAAGGGTCTGAATACTTTGTTTTTCTTTTTTAATAAATCTGCAAAAATGTCAACAATTCTGTGTTTTTTTGTCAATGGGGTGCTGTGTGTACATTAATAAGGAAAAAAAATGAACTTAAATGATTTCAGCAAATATATGCAATATAACAAAGAGTGAAAAATGTAAGGGGGTCTGAATACTTTCCGTACCCACTGTATGTTCCCGTTAAAGCTGCTAATGAGGAATCTTCGGAGGTCCAGGGAAGCGTGGGTGGCACTTCAATTTCATGAGAAAGTTAAATGTTTTTAATTGATGATCAGGGGAATAACTCTGAGCGAAATGCAGCCAACGTGACGTGCATGCTCCCAGTTAATTAGGATAAAATGTGTTCTCTCACAAACCATCCAAATCAGATGCACAGGAGCACTCCCAGGTCTTCTGCTGGGTTCTGGGTTTAAAATCTGCTGCTTTTTTTTTTAGTTTAAAATCTGCCGCTTTCCTGTGGAGGCACCATTTCAGATGACATCTGATGTGACTGGACGTGGATATGAACTGCAGCTGCGCTGTAATATCATGCACCAGATTTTGTGCAGGCAACTTTTGATCTGTCCGCTTTTAGAGCATCTTCTTTCCTTTTTGGTGATGATGTGAAGATTATGTGAAAGCTGTGAGACGGAATCGGGTTAGTCACCAGTGAGCTAGGCATCCGTGTCTCAGTGAAACGTACTCCTCCGCACAAGTTGCATTTCAAAGCGAGGTGTGTTTGTGACGGTGACACTGCGTGGAAAAACATCGTCTGTGGGTCGCAGGTGTTGGGGGTCGTCTTCATAGATAGCTCTCCTGCTGCTTCCATTTACCACTAGTCTCCTGAATAATGGCAGCATAACACAGATGTGTCTGTCTTTATCTGCACATTTGTCTCTTGAATGTGTTTGCGTCTTGCAGAGTAAAGGAAGCGGTGATCTACAGCGCCAGAGTCGACCAGTTGGGTCTAGACTCGCCAACGGCAGCTGTCGCCACAGGACATCTTTAGAGTTCAAATAGCGCTCGTGGGTCTGCTCCAGTTCTGCCTGCAGCTCCTTCTGAGGATATTAGGTGCATATTCATCAGCTCAGCCACATCTGCTGCTGCATGTTGATGTTTCTGCTCCACGCGCCAATGAGAACATTCCACTTTCTCAATTGCAAGTGTTGAAAATGCACCGTTAACTCTGATTCACTGATTAAAACTCTACGTTTCGTCTGGATTGGCCACCAAATGAAGCATCTCTGCCGTTCACGTGCCATCACGCATACATGTCAGATCAGTTGTTTAACAAACACTAATGCAGGGGTGGGCAATTATTTAGCCAGAAGGGCCACAGTGGGTTTTAGATCTTGATGAAGGGGCCGGCCAGGTGGTGCAGTAAACTAACCCCCAAATAAGGATCAGAGGTTAGCTAAAACTCCTGCTTGATGGACTATTGACTGAGAAAATATTTTGAAGAGCCTGTAAATTGGTCCAATTAGAGATGGATGATGAAGCGCAAATGATGTTTGGCCCCACCTTTTTGAGAGGACATGTTAGCATGCTAGCTGAAAGGGGGGTCTGAACCTTTTTCTATCCAATCAAGCTGACAACCCTCTTCATTTGGCTTTTGGAGAAATTATTGTGAAGGCTCTGCTGGCTGGATTAGAGAGCTCATCGGGCCACATGTGGTCCCTGGGCCTTAGTTTGCCCACCTCTGCTCTAATGTGACGATTGCTGATGTCAACAATAATATAATAATATAAAAGATATGAAGGTTCTTCCATGAAAACCCTTTTAAATGCGATTATCATCTCGTAGGGCGCTGAGTCAACAATAGTGGCCTGAGACATCCATTCCACAATAAGTCCTTGGTCCACAGTCCACCAGGACTAATTGTCTCTCATTAGCATGAGAAGCGTGAGCCGATGCGGTTTGCGCAGCCAGGCGTGGTGGAGTTGTTTACTCATGTGCTGGCGTGACTCCACAGAGATCCATCCAGCGTTGCTTCTTGGGATTAAACAATGCTGAAAGTCAGAATTTCAAGTCTAGGTGTTGACTTATAAAACTAATTCTTGTTTTAGAGTCAATAGATGATAAAAAAATGTAAAACTAAATGTTACATATGTGAAAATCTGATGATTGATGTTTCTTTTAATTTGTAACAAACCGGCTATTATTAGTTGGATAAGTATGGAGCTAGACTGTGAAAAACACCACATAAATAGCATCTTATCAGTGGTTTCAAGGTCATGGATTGGGCAGAGAGAAGGCCATTACTGAAAAAGCTAAATATTTGAACATTTATCAGCGTTTATGGATTTGAACTTGTAAAAGTCACCTTTGACCTGCTCTTCCACCATCTTCCGCTGGTGTTGACTGTGCACATAATTGTCTTTCACTGATGTTTGTCCTTCGAAAATGCTCCGTGTCCAAGCAAATCCTCTGTAGCCAGAGTAGACATGCTAATATTTAAACAGCAAAAGGCAGCGGAAACTTGAACTCCTAAATATTGTATCCACAGTGGACCATTAAAATGCATGGTGTGCGTCTGCTGCCGCTCTGGAATCAGGAGAATCTTTGTTGCTCATCAACATGAATAGTTTGAATAAATATGTATTATCCCCTGGAGCACAGTCGCTGGAGTATCGTCATTTGGCATAGCTGATTGCCTTTTTCATAACCTCGGCTGCCCTCGTGTGCATGTTTTATGGAAAAATAATTAAACTCTGACAAATGTGTACCTCAAGCTAAGGAGGAAGCTGTGAGATCGTCCCCTCCTCCCCCCATCGCAGGCCCTGACAAATCCTGAACATTTCAAGGATTCAAGGGTTTTTATTGTCACTGTACAGGGCACAGCGATTTCTTAGTTGTATACATGGTATAAATATAAAACTCTAGAAAATTAAAATAAGGAAGTATAACACAATAAGAAAGTGTTCTGAAGAAAGTTCTGAATGTCCATGAGGATGAGGTGACCGGCGCAGTTTAAAGTTCAGTCTGTGGGTGGGGGTGTGTGTGGAGATGGGGTGATGGATTTCACAGCTCTGGGGAAGAAGCTGTGTTTGTGTCTGTTTGTGTGGGTGCTGATGTTCCTGTGCCTCTTTCCAGAGGGAAGAGGCACAAAGAGCCCGTGTCTTGGGTGGGTGGGGTCTGCAGCTATACGACGAGCCCTTGTTTGAACTCAGCTGTCGTATGTTGAGTCCAGGTGTGGGAGAGGACTCCCCACAGTCCCCTGTGCAGTTTTTACCATCCTGTTGAGCTTCCTGAGGAAGAAGAGTCTTTGTTGGGCCTTCTTCACCAGGTAGGTTGTGTGTGTGGACCAAGTGGGGTCAGATGTGATGTGGATTACCAGAAATTTGATGTTTTCCGCTCGCTACCTCCTCCGCGTGGATGTGAGGAGGGGTGTGCTCCATCCTCCTGGATCTCCTGAAGTCCACAATGACCTCCTGGGTCTTGCTGGTGTTCAGGACAAGGTTGTTGTCTGAGCACCATCCTATCAGGTGCTGGATCTCCTCTCTGTAGTGGGTCTCGTTGTTGTCCGATATGAGACCTACTACGGTGATATCTTCTGCAAACTTCACCATGTTTGTCGGGTAAAGCCTAGTACACACGGCAAGATTTTTTGAGTCTGCGGGGCGCCCGGGTGTTCATACTGGCAACTCGACAGGATCGGCAGGCGCATTGGGTGTTCACACTACAAGACTTGTCTGAGACGGGAGTGTCCACACGGCGCGACTCTCTCCATCAGGAGGCGTGACTGACTGGCTGCCAGTAAGGACTGACACGGTAAGTATGCAGTCGCAGCGCAGCGTTATTGTTGTAATTTGCCCTTACGAATGAAATGTCTGTTGTTGGTCCTGGATTTTGTAATAATAAATTTCCCCCAGAAAATGCCAGTTATAGTCTAGTGCAATTTAGTTTTCTCATTCATGACACATTTTTTGACTGATTCGACTACTTCGGGTACTTTTTGACTACTACTACTTCGGGAAAAACAGGGACAACTATGTAAAGCTCAAAATTTACAATTTACAAAAACAAAAAACAGATGAGAGAACGACACAACTTCAAATGGCTTCAACATCAGGGTCACAACTACACAGTTTTTGCAGAAAACTTTTGCTCTGTTTGTATTGCGGCAGTAGTGGTGTGCAGATTGGTGCAAAAAGTGGGCGTGGAGTGGGGTTGGTGCAGACAGTGGCTGAGTCAGAGTCTCCTGTGTCCACTGACCTCACAAAACCATTTTTCTATCTCCTGTCTTTTCTTGTTGCTCTGCTCTGCTGCAGCCTCTACTGCTCCTTTTCACTTAATCATTTTGCAGCAACGCCCACATCTGCTCTCAGTGGCTGTAGCTCTTTCTACGTCACTACGAGCAGACTGGATATCTAGCACGTTTCATATCCAGTTTTACATCTGAGACTCCATGCGGGGCGTCGTCAGGCTCAATACTCGAGTCTTCGAGATACTTAACTCAGTCGCCAAGCGGATTAGTGCCTCACCCCAATTTTGGGTGAGGGCGAGTCGCGAGTCTAAGATGCCGAAAATCGTGCCGTGTGTACTAGGCTTAAGTGGCAGAGCAGTCATGTGTGAACAGGGTGAAAAGGGCCGGACTGAGCACACATCCCTGCGGTGTGCCTGTGTTCAGGATCAGTGTGGACGATGTGCGATCCCCAATTCTCACCACTTGAGGCCTGTGGGTGAGAAAGTCTCTGATCCAGTTGCACAGAGGTGCAGCCAGTCCAAGGTTGTGGAGTTTCAGTGTCAGCTTGAAGGCTGAACTGAGACGCTTAATTTGAGGCTGTTTACGGCCTGTTTTGGTGGCGTTTAATATCCACAGTCATCATCCGGGCTCTTGCCGAGGTCTGGGTTGTCTCGCATGCGTGATCCCGTTCTCCCTGTCACCAGCAGCTAGTCTCACTTTTTTGCTAGAACATGCACAGATTTGCACTTGCAAAAGCCGACTGAGCGCAGGAGGACAAAGTTTTTACGTAAGTGCACTGCTGATGAGCCTGCCATGAATAAATAAGCAGGTCTGAACTGAGTTATTCCACAGCACACATTTAACAGGTCCCAGCTGCAGCATCAAACAGGGTCATTGCTAATTACTATTCACTCTAACTGGAAGTAAATAATAAATCAGCAGTGTGCTTATGTAACAGAAAACGTTAGTGAGCAGCAGCGTCAGACTTTAAAACTTCAAACTGTCCTAAAAAAAGCTTTCCAGGCTATACAGAAGGATATAAAATAGCATCTGCACAGGCTGGAATTCCATTTCCATTTCAAATACGAGCTGTTGACCTTTGCGGTCCGCTCGAGATTTCACTTAGTGACTCAATACGCTAATGATCTGCACTTCGATCCGTCTCACCTTGAGACATAAACACACACGCGTGCACACACTAGCACATGTGGTGTTTGGCACCACGGTGTCTCTGTGGCGCGATTGCTGCAATCCGATCACCCACCACAGCCCAAAGTCGCAGCAGAATACAAATACGTCCCCTCATCTGCAGCTGCTTTATTTGCAGCACTAGATATGACGAATTCCTGTCTCGAAGAAGCATAAAATTTACATTTGACTCTGCATAAACGAGCCTACAGTCTGTGTCACATTTGATTAGCCAAGCTTGCAAGCTAAGCGTTTCTAGCCCAGCGAGCACATGACAAACTATCAGCTGTGAGAATTGTTAAACGATTATCGATCCAATCCGAGGTTTTCCATTAATACATGCTTCATAATCAGTTCTTCATCTGCCCTCCAGCACTACAATTCACAAGTGTCAAGCAAGTGCACGTAAGTAGCAGCCTGGAGATGATATCACTGATATCCTGGGAGTCACAGACCGTCCAGGCTGGTTTTGCCTCGCTGTTGAGCCAGATGTCTAAACTCCGCCGTGCTGAAGTTTCATTGCTCTTCAAAAACAATTTAAAAGCCATAAATGAGCCTGAAATGCTAAACCTGCTGGAGCAGCAAATGCGCAATATTCAGAGGATGAAAACAGCCACTAGCAAACAGGGCTTTGTTGCAGCCAGTCGTGAAAGCTTCGGGACTTGCTTGCACTGCCTGATCACGGACCTGGAGCGATCCTGTTAATCCATCTACCAGGAAACCAGTCAGCACCTACATTAGTATCCTGGGTCACCGGTGGGTGACAAAAATGACACATTATCTTATTTTGTTATAACAATTCTTTTCTTCACTGCTGAAATTGCTGCTGCAGTATCAAGGTCATCGCACCTAGAAACCAACCCAGAATGGCCATTTTGTTCCTCATGTCGTTGTTTTTGCTATTAATGTTCTGATGTTCAGTGTCTGGCTCCAGAATGAACAGTTCTGCTTCATGACTATCAACCTGTGTTGACACAGAACGTAACCCTCTTCTGCCTGTTTATGGCCGTGGATCCAGTTTATCACAACAAGCATGTTTTTATTGGCCTCGCACTCGTTCAACAAGCTGTCACGCAGGAACGGGCGTGGGGAACTCGGACCTTTTGTTATTATGCAAATCAAGACTTTTGTTTTGGGTTATTTGCACGGAAAAGCTACACACGGTTGCACGGAAAGGCAGACTAGTGGAACAAGGCTCCTTTGTCGCTGTATAAAGGTCCTCTGGCTCTACACTTTGTGACTCATCTCTTCTGGACCACAAAAAGGCTATAGAATTACTGTGACATGATCAGACATGTGCATGCATTATTACCTGTAGCACTATGTCACATTAATATTCTGACACACACACACACACAAAGGGCAGAACAGGAGATGTTCTTTGAAAAAAGGTCACTGACATTAATTATGACAGGAAAGAAGTGACTCATCTGGGGTATGACAGCATCAAAAACCTTGGCAACTTTTGATTCCATATGTAACTGGCTTCACTAGAGTCTGAAATCTGAAACTGCCTGGCTCTTCTCTTCGATTTACCTCCCCGACCTTCCCTCCACTCCTCAGCAATCTCAGATGGAGCTTTGTGGATTTGAGTCGAACCTGCTGCTGAAGAAATGCTGTCGTCATCTGCAAGAACACCTCGGAAAGCTACGACGCCCACTTTGATTTTAAATCAAGCTTTTAAGTGGAGAGCCTCCCGTGATACGGTTTCACGGGAAAGCGCGCCGAAAAACAAGATCTATTTTGGTAATGGGGTGAGTTGCCTTCAGCAATGTCAAAACAACAGCCTGTTTGGCGCATATGTGTCCTCGTTTATCTCCGAATGCTGAATATGCGATGTTGTATTCTCGCTTGCATCAGTGCAGGTTGGCTTTACACAAGCGGAGAAGCCGGGACAGAAGTGAGGTCGTGTATAATTATCTGCTTCGGTGCATTAGCGTTAGCATGGAGGGTGGTGGGGGATGTGTAGGACTGGATGGAAGAAAGTCGTGTGAATGGAGACCATCGAAGCTGAGATCCAGATATTCATGTTAAATAAACTGAATCAGTGCACGAAATGCTTTGGCCAGCCTTACGTTTGTGTGACTGTAACAACATCAGGTTGTTTTTTTGGAAGGAGGACGAATATGATGCTTCTCATCCATATTTAACCGTGGTGCCTTGGAGCCATCCAGCCTGCTGACGTTTACGATTTCCTCCGATGCAGCAGAAATTAATTTAGGAAGAGCCAAAAATACTGCCGACTGCCTCATTCACTACTGTTGTCGTTGTTTTGTTTTTGACTGTAGCAACCGGAATCAAAATGGTTATAATGTTACCGCGCAAGGGATTAAGGCAGGGGTGGGCAATCATTGTTTCCATGGGGCCACATGATAAACAGAACTATTGTGGGCCAGGCCAAAAGGCTGAACTCAAATCTGCATAATATTAATTTTATTTCTTTATAAAAAGCAGTAAATAGCATTAACAAGCTGCTAAGAGTAGGATATATGTTAGATTTCAGCAATTAAAAAGTGTGTTTGCCTGACAAAAAATGTATTTATTCAATCAAATTTCCCAAAGCAATGGTAAACAGAATGTGACCTTCTGCAAAACTTTTTTAAAACATTTGTGACTTACATAAGTGAACATTTTCAGTTACATTCACTCCAAAATCATTTTGAGTTTCAAATATTGTTAGAAAGACATTGTCTTTGTGCTCCAAACATTAGGCAAGACACATCAGATTGAAATAACTGAACTGAACATCACTCAACTGTGATTTTGGAAAAAAAAGGCTTCTAAAGAAAGCATCCCAGTTCACTGCTAGTTAGTGCAGTGATGCCTACATTTGTAGTCTAACCACCTATTTAGGTGGAGAATGGCTTACTGTTTTTAGCCATTTTGTGGGATATCACAAAGCTGGCTGTGTTTGCTGCTTCCCTGGATTTGTGAAGCTTGGTAAAAAAACAAACAAAACAAAACTTGCTGCTTTTGCAGCTTAGTGAGCAAAGCTTCCAAAGTTCTCACACTTTCTAGTTTTTGTATTTCTCCGCGTGTTTCGTCTCGTAATGCCAGTTTAGACTGTAGTCCTTAAAGACGGCGATATGCTCAATCCCAACCTAAACACACGGCTTTACCTCCGACTTCAGTAAAAGAAATACTTAGCACTCCAATTTTTGTTGAAAAGCCTGCACTCACCATCTACCTTTCTTTTTTAGCACGAGCGGCCATTTTTGAGGGCTACACTCATCTCGCGACAACGATCCAATCACTCGCACCTGTTGCCGTACATATCGCATCATTATGAACGTGAATAAAAGCAACTTCAAGATAAAAGCAATGCAGCTTTAGTCCATGAGGTAAAATAGAAAATAGGTTTATTTTGTAATTTACAATTAACCTTACGCGGGCCGGTCAGAGTCAATCAATGGGCCGTGTGTGGCCCGGGGACCGTACAATGCCCTGGTCTGGTTAAGGTCACGTGTTTGTGTTTATACTGGAGGAGGCCTGTTCCTGTCTGCAGCCTTCAGGAAGATAAATTCAGGCAGGTTTGAGCCCAGGCAACAAATATTGGCAAATTATTGGTGTCAGCAAACATCTCAAATAGTGTCTTATTCATATTTATCAACATGCTCAATTAGCTCCTGCTAAAATCTAAAGAGAAATCAAACCAGTGAAAAAGAGTTGGGCTCCTCCCTGCACAGGGGTGTAGCAATAAATAATTACATACGATTTGCATATAAACATCCTGTCGTTCTAAGGAGGAAATGATGTAGTCTTTGTGTCCAGTCTGACATAAATGCTACTCCAGTATGTGGTGAACATTTCTTAGAAGGAGAACCACTTAATCTTCATCTCTGACACCGTAATCCAATAAAAACAGCGCCAGGGTCCATGTATCCAATCAGAGTGCCGAGCGGACTCCCTCCGGGCACAGCTGACAAAGAGAGAAATCAATAGAAAACAAAATCAATACGGAATTTCAGTTTTTAATTCATTTTATGGAAGAGGAAGAGTTGATCCCAATATAATATTTCTGTCCAAGTGCGCCACCTTGGCAGTGCGGGGCATTAATGACCGTCCAATCAAAGCAACACGAGTGTTAAGCACACACGTAGCTGCTGTGACTCTGTGGAAGGCTGCCACAGTCCTATAGCCTGCAGCTAAATATAGCGCTATTCAACACACATGAAATGAGGTTTGAGAGGAAAAAAATGAGTGAAATTCCAAATGGCCTGGAGATAAAAGTGCGCACCTGTTGTTCACAGAAATGGCTCTCACTCCAGCAATGAGACGGGAACACGAGAAAGAGACTTAACAGTGTAGAGGTGCCATTATCACCGTTGTTAGCTGAAAATGTAGCCGAGCTAAAGGTTATATTTATCTCTAATGAGATAAACGATGCTGCTATTTGTATCCAGCTCGGGCCTGAAGGACGACACCAGCTCAGAGGAATGAGAATCCTTTGGCCAAACAACCCAACAGCAAACCGGGAAGTAATATGGTGAAACAGAGTGGAAATATGGGGACCGAAGTGAATATGGATGCATTTTTGGAGCATTTATCTTTGCACTACATGTGCACAGACAAAAGTAATCATGTGAAAGCAGGAAAGCATAAAAATATGGAGGCTGAGAGCATTAACACAGCACAGCTCAACACAGCACAGATGCCATTTGCAAAAAAGCAAAAAGCAAAAACCTGCAGTAAAGAGGAAGAAGAAGAGGGATGAAGAGGAAGAGAGAGACAAATAATCGTTCATCTTATTACTGCACTCCACCTGAGCCCGCCTTAAATTAGCTCAGGCTGCACCAGGTCCTGACATCTGACGATAGCACGAAGGCAGGAAATACCCAGGATGGGAATAAGGCACAGGTGAAAACAACAGGTGGCAACAGTCAGAGAAATCAGGGGAGACAGGAATCATGACTGCTCCGTGTTTCCATGCCCACGAGGAAGCCAAGAGCAGAACCAACACCGATCCGAATAAACAGGAGGCGTTACAGAAGCTGCCACGCGGTTGAAGGTACAGGTCAAAAGCGTTTATTCTGACCACGTCACCAAGTTCTGAAGGCCAGCGCTGACTCAAATACGATCTCATTTGAACTGGCAAGCCAATAAAAATCAGAACGCACGAAGATCTGCTGCAGGCTACTGTCGGACGAACGCCATCGTGACTAGAATTACGGAGAAAAAGGTAGGTGACTGCTTAATGTCTTCTTCGGTTTATTCAGGTTTAGTTTAAAAAAATCAGCCTCTGTAGATATATATCTTTAGAAAATCTTGTATAGATTGTGTTGTTGTAGTTTCACTCTCCCAAGTCCTCGCTGACCTTTCTGTAGCTGCCGTGCCAGCCGAGGAGAGACCGCAGGGCCAAATTACCGGCAGTCACAAGGCCAGGAAAACACAATTAGCTGGGAGAAGACCTCCCACCCTGAACCAGCCCTCCGTGACTCCGCTGTATCTCCTCCGTTCACTCCCGCTCCGCTCAGGAAACATCCTCACATTCATTGCTGTCTTGACCACACGTGGAACATGCACATCATTTCTCCTCGTGCATTTAAGTGCCTCTGGTTATCTGGGTGGGGGGAGGGAGACCACCAATCCCTCTGCAAATCAAACGTTCAGAGAAGGAAGAGGAAAGGATTCTCCTGATCATTAGCCAAGTATGAGGGATTGTCAGGGCTGGGGGATAAAACTAGAAAAACAGCAAAAAACACACACAACAACAAAGAAGAGTACCGTATTTTTCAGATTATTAATCGCTCTGGAGTATAAGTCGCATCAGTCAAACAAATAACATGAAGGAGAAAAAAATGTATATAAGTCGTACTGGACTATACCCTAACCTTAACCCTAACTGCATTTTTTTGGGAAATTTATTTTACAAAATTTGAGACCGAGAACAGACATTTCATCTTGAAAGGCAAGTTATAATAACAATATAATAACAATAATATAACAGTAGAATAGAAAACAACAGGCTGAACAGGTGTACGGTATGCTAACGTAACACACTGATGGTTATTCTGCTACATGAAGCACTGACAACAAACTGAATACGTGTCTGCTATGTTAACGTAACATATTAACAGTTATTCAGATAACTATAACATAAAGAACATACTTACAAACTCTCAGTCACTCACTAAAATCGATTGAATTCTTCATCCTCTGTATTGCTTTTGAACAACTCCGCCAACACCAGAGGTAGAGGAAGCGCCGCTTCCTTTTTTCCATTTTCGGCTGCATATTTCACTACTTCAGCTTCTGTAGAATATGATTTTCTTTTTGGGGGCATTTTTATTGTCTTTCTCAGATGTCTTTATAAATATAATAAAACATAGAGTGCCCTTGTGCGGTTGTCAGTGTGAAAATAACAATCATGTGAAATTACCGTATATGTTTTAATAATTTCACATTATAAATCACACCTGGGTATAAGTCGCACCGGATGGATGGATGGATGGATGGATGGATGGATGTGAACAGTAAGTGGGAGCTTTGTGGGAAGTGGGTGTTTCCCTGGGGACGGCTTAGAGGGCTGAACCCGGCCGTGTCAGCGGTGAATCACAGTCACATCATGCTGCGCAGCTGCAGACCGATTCAACGGTACGACCACAACAATCCCGGACTGAAAACGATTGAAACTCATCCAAAAGAGAAATGTACTGGCTTCGCTCGCTTTTCACACATCCAGAGATGCAGCTCTCTCAGCAAATACAGACTTGATCAAATGCTTGATGCCTCTGCGGCTCTGATCCATCTTTGCTACCGTTTCTAGGTCCCTGTCCGCCGCTCACCGCTTCCCTGGCATCCCTCTGAGGCCGACAGACTGACAGCAACATAAGTCACAAGGCTGCATTAAAAACGCATTAGGCCAGCGGAAGGAATTAGGGTTGCACTTATCTGACGGAGAGTACCCGCTCTCCCATGTGCTGAGCGCCTCCTCGCTCACGTATCACCGTCTCCTTTTCTGACAATGTTGTGAATTATGGACTCACCAAATGCACTTCTAGGGACTTTCAGGGACTTCAGATACTAAGAATATATTGAATTTATGAAACCTCTGAGGACTGCTGCAGTTTCTATTTCAGACAGAGGATGGAGAATAAAAGAATAAGAGGGGGGACGGTCCTCGGTTAGAAAGGTTCGAAGGGAAAAAACAAATATATCAGTTAGCTGCAAAGGTTACAAAGGTTTGTTTGTTTGTTTCTAGGCCTTGAGTTCATGTCCTGCATCAGTTAGCATGCTAACCCACTTCATAAACTGCTAACACATCAACTATTGTTTACGGCATACAAAGGATTTGGAACAACCGACGTGGAGCAACACAGAGGCTGAAATAAAAAGGATCTGACATCGATAAAGAGGAGAGGAGAGGAGAGGAGAGGAGAGGAGGGGAGGCTAAACCTCCTTCAGAGCAGTAATTTGATTTCCTGTGGTTCACAGTGCTCCTCCGCGTACAGGAAAGGTCATAATGGCAGCCATCTACCATCCATTATCACGCTGGCGTGATGCGTTCAGGGTGCATGAGCAGGTCCCCACAACACTGCCGCCTCTCCTGTTCATTAGTCACAGAAGGTATATAAATGGTGATATTTAGGTCGAACCACCGTCGCGTTTGCGTGTCGGCGACACGCGCAGACTGCAGGTCTCAGCCGGACCAAGCTGTCGACGGGGTTAAGCTCTTGACAAGGACCTTCAGCCCAGTGAAATTGAGTTGTACTGTAACCCCGAATAAACCAATTAAAAGCTAATTTCCTCTCCGTCTTCACGAGCAGGTAACTTGTAATCATTCGTTTAAGCACTTTTTCCGTGTTTCGGTGCATTGTTGGAGTTACAGTAAACAGGCTCAGTTTTAAAATCACATTACACGTTACTGGCCTCCAGCACCGTTTCCCCATTTCAGATATTTCAAAAACAAAAAACAGCAAAGAGGAAAACAGGTGGTCTCACTGCTCAGGATTAATGAGCTCCAGTAATCCGACTCCCACTTCAACCGGCGCAATATTAGCGTGACTGGTTCTCGTGGGCGTAGACGTGTGTGGTTATTTATTATCTCATTTCTTTATTTCATAATGAAGGTAAACTCACGCATGGCCACGCGTCAGGGTGTCATACACACTTGTGGATTTATTAACTTCATCTGAATCTGCAGGACGAGTATCCTGTTATTTCCGTTCAGTTGGCGCTACAGGCTGTTTTAAGCCTGTCTCTACATGCTGCTGTACCGACGTTTCCTTGGTAACGTCATCAAGTGTCCTCCTGACCTTTCTCTACCTTTTCTTACAAACACAGTAGAAAACATTCCTGTTGTTGATGACTCACCGTCAGACTGCAGCGCTTCAGCTCGGCAGTAGTGCACCGCTAACTGCGTTTGCTTCCACGATGGACTGGAACTGCAAAATTTGATCATTTATTCGTCCAAAAATTTGGCTACGAAAGTGCAGATACATTAGTTAACGGGCAAGTTTTTATGGAAATGTAGTGTATTTATATAGGTGTGTATAAATCCAAGCAAGCACAGGCGGCAGGAGAACGCAGCCTATTTGCTCTTCTATTTTTGTGGGTAAATCCCATTATTGGATAGAAAACCAGCAAAGTGTGAAAACACTGGCAGCAACTAAAGGTCCTAAATCAATGCACGAATAAGAGCAACGTTCAGTCATAATGTAGCTGATGAGCGAAGAACCGGCCTGAATCAGCGCTCCGGTGCAGACAACAGGACAGGTTACCGATTTCCTGCGTCCATTAGCTGATATTGACTTTGTCACTCTGAGTGCTGTAAGCTGTGATTGCCAATGACACATTGTTACATGCTATTTGTTCAAAGATGCCAAGCACAATTCCTCTGCCTGCTATTTATTCCCTACAACAAACAGAGCATGTAATTAAGAGACTATTTAATCCAGCCCAAACCTGACACGCTGACAAAACAAACCCTCCTTCCTCTGCTGTTTATCTCCAGCACACCACACACACGTAATCCCACTGACAAACACCCAGTTCATCCATTAACAGGTTGCTTCAATATGCTGCACGAAGCCAACGAGCCGTGTGGGAAATTCAGCGACGAGCAAACTCTTGGAGCAACGTCGCTGCCTGCTGTGCCTGTGCCGAAGCTTCAGCTCGCTTCTGCAGAATGAATCAAAACAGATCTCCTGCATTGAGATGAAGCCGTTGTCTGTTGGTCTTTCCGAGTGCAGCCAACGCGTGCCGCGCTTCTTCCGCTCCTCCCCCTCGAGTATTCTGGGGAAGGCATAAATTCAGATTTTGCAGTTCTCCGTGCCGTGGGAGGCTTCCTGAGAGGCTCAGCCGAGGCATACTGAATTTTACATGCCTTCGCTTCAAAGAATAACAATGATGCATGAGGGAGAATTAGCGCCTTATTTGCTGAAGCTCGCCTTTCTAGTTTGACCTCTTCCTGCACCCATCAAACCCCCATCCTTATTAGCTGGCCCTTCCATCCTTTCAGATCAGAGCTTTGCCTTGTACCATTCATGTTCTCTACCCCAACACGACCCGCCGACGTATTAACTGATAAGAATTGATAGATTTCCTGTCAGTAAAAGTAGCTGCAGTGGGCTAAAACCTCGCCAGTGTCATATGATAAATGGGTTCCAGAGTTATCGGTGGATGAGTCGATGTGCTGATCAATGCCAACGCTCAAATTTATTCCTGCTGAAGATGAAGCATTCGTTAGCATCAGCGCTCAGAGATCCACAGCGGTGTGAGGGTGCTCATTTGAAAAACTACATAGCCAACAAAGCCCATTTTCACAACATTTTTAATGAGTGAGCTGAGAAAAGTAGGTGACAAAGACAATAAAGGAACAATTATTAAACAATATGAAATAAATGCTTTCATGTCAGGTCAACTTTAATCTACGTAACAGCTGGAATTTGTGATTTTATTTTTTTGTCATTAAACACCAAAGATAACAAATGTAACCATCGAAATAAACAAAAATACCCACTTTTAAAATAATCTCTTCACAAATTTTAACCCAAATTCAGGTGGACAGTGATTCTTTATTACATGAAGATCCCAAAGATGAAGAAACTCCACATCTGGATCCCTTGGTGACCCGACCCTCAGCATTAGCTTTAGAGTAGGTGGCGTTCCCGCTGAAGGGACCGCTGTTTCCCGAAGATTTATACCAAGTGTTGGAGAAGTAATAATAATAATAAAAAACCTGGCAGGATTAAATCCTCCACAGAAGGAGGCTGTCGGTTTGACACATACAGGGACACACTGTTTAACACATACATGATTAAGATATTTATATCACAGTTATTTGAATAATGCATTATGCATGAATGACACAGAACTGTAGATAATTTAAAGCCCGGATTAGCCTACTTCATATCAATCATATCGCTGAATCAATCGGAAATTGGTGTCTATCTCATCAGGAGCCCGCCTCGTACTGGCCACATCAGGATTATCACATGCTGATAAAGTAACATCTCTCAAAGGTCATCGATGGATTTATATTATTATGTTAACGCGCTGGAGAAAAACACTTGTTTTACAAGAGGCTAATGTAGATATTTGGATATCAAACAGGACCCCCAGGCAGAAGGACTCACACTGCCGAACACACACACACACACACGCGCACACACATCAAGAGGTTCTCCAAAATCTATTTTCTAAATGAAACTGTACTTGTTGTTTTCTTTTACGTGGAAAGATACAATGCATTTGGGTTGTTAGCATGTGGAAAACCGGGCGTATTTTGTGTATTTTTTTTTTTAAGGAATTAGATAAGAGATCAATTTCTGCTCATTTCTCCAGGGACTGTGTTGCTATTGAGCTGAAATTAGCAGTTGGAGGGCTCAGCAGAGGAGAGAATTTGCAGTGTTTGTTTTTCTATGCTGTTCCTGCAGATCTGAATGAGGCCCAGAATATCTGCTGCCCTTTTCCCCTCGTTGCTTCATTCTCTCCCGGAGATGATGCTGATAAAACCGGCCAATTAGGAGCAATTACAGGCGCTGATCACTGCGCGTGCTCGAGGAAAAGGCTTTAATAAGTTTTAGAACTGCCTCGCCACGCACATACACGACTGACACGACCTTTCAGGACAGAGGATTTCAGTGGACGTCTATTGACATTATTGTCAATTTTTTTGTTTTGAAATCAAAAACTTTTTCTCCCTTCTGGGATAATTTGAAACCTACCAATTCTAATGAGATTCCAATCCAAATCTCCGTATGAAGGAGAGGCTCCTCAACAGCTGCTCACTTATTCCAAATTCAAGAGGAAGATCAGCGGAAACAAAAAACAAAAGTTTTAAAACCCGACTCAGGCCTTATTGCGTCAGGATAGCACCTGCCTCGTCTAATCCAGCCCTACATACTTGATGAATATTTATTTCCTCCCGTGTGTGTGTGTGTGGTGTGTGTGTGTGTGTGTGTGTGTGTTGATGAACGTTTTCCACCAACTCAGCAAGAGGAAGAGTCAGCTAAAATCCACCACCAGTGTGGAAAGATGTTCCAGCTGTTTCAGTGGGTAACTGGTAAAAACAAATAAAGATTTATTGACCAGTTATTGTAACAGATGAGCTGAGGCCCGTCCAGACGTTGGCGCTGCTGGAGGCTGAAGACCGGTGCTGATGAAACCGATGATGGAACGTGGGTAAACGTGGGGGCAGGGAGGAGACGTAGAGCAGAAGATTTAAAGTGAAGGCATGGATGCGTGTCTGAGCATGTTTAATCTCAGTGAAAGATGGTATTTTTAACAGGCTTTAAACGAGAACTCTAAAATTTGAGTTTTAGTGCTCTTGTCCTGAGTCATGTGCAGGTTGTCCGGCTCCCCTGCGCTCTCCTTGACGCCTCTAATTATCCTCCCACAGACCCAGTTCAGACTTTACTGCTGAATTATCGATTTTCTGGTCGTTGGGCTTTAATCACGGCAGGAGTTTAGGGAGCAGGAGGGAAACACAGCATCTCAGCAGTCTGCCCACTAATGACAACCCTTTTTCTCAGTCACAGCAGATTGACAAACCTCAGCAGAGTACGAGACTTTCTGGAACAGGAGAGCTAACGTTGCTCTTATTTTTCAAGATGATCTCTACCACTATGTACCTGCAGAACCTACAGTTATGTCCATAAATAGCTCACAAATCTTATGACTTGTACGTGCTTTACTGGCCAGTAACTGGTCCAGAATCAGCGCCACTTCCCCTCAGAGGTCTGAATGAACTGTCCACTCAGTTTTCTGTGAACGTGTAGGAACATCAGGTTCAGACTCCAGAAACCGTCCCCTCTGCCCAGACGTTCCGAAGCCGCATTTCTGAGGCGCGCTCGCCCATGTGCGTCCCAGCTCGAGGTCTCTGTGGATAATATTTCTGTCACTTCTGCAGCCATCAAAGCGAGAGCGAAGCAGTCGGAAAATCCAGCTGTCTGCGGTCTGAGTCCCCTGTTGTGACACCGTGACTGTGGTAAATTACATTCTCATGCAATAAAGTAAATATTCCCTCTGCTGGATTACAGTGTCTGCAACAGGGAAAAATCCCATGTTTACCTGACGCTGTTTATTTTCCTCATAACATCAGTCAGGAACGCTGTTCCTCGTCCTGTAAGTGCACGGGCTGGTGGAAACCCGGTGGATTTGCACGGGAGCGGAAACACCTTCTACACAAAGGTCTCCGCTTACTGACCCAGTGTGATCCACTAATTCCTAAAAATAACAACATGGACATGCTAAACAATCACTGATGGGATTAATTTAGAATAGAACTTTGAATGAATGAATGAATGAAGGTTCCTTAAATTGGTCTGAATGTGGGATGTGGGATGGAGATGGCCCCTGGCTGTCGGCGGAGAGCAAATTATGCATCATTAAGCCATTTAATAAGTTTCATTCAATATATCAGGACTCCGCCTACTCCTGCGTCTTTCAAGTTAAATGACGGCTTCCTACATTTTTAGAAACGATGAGAGATTTTTTTAATATGACGCTGAATTCTGGGCTGGAGGCGTTTTCAGATTAAAACCAGAGAAGTCTGAGCTGAAATGACTGAATGCTGCAGCTGGTGAGAAGCAGCATGTTGGACTCATGTCTCCTTTTGTCTGCTTTGGCCAGGAGACGAGATGAAAAGGAAGATGGAGGAATGCGAGGAGGGAGAAGACCAACACCCAGACGAGCCACACTGAAGAGCGTCATCACATCACACTCCAGCAGGCTCCTTATCAGCTTGTAGAGGTCTGGGAGCACCACCACCGTGCGAGCATCAAATCACACACCGCCCCCTTTGTCGCCTTCTAAAGACGAGCACGGGTGCATAAAATTGCCCGTGCACCAAGGGAGTTTTCTTTATTTTATCACAGCATAGTTATATTTGCTGCAGTGGAGGTTTTCTCACTGTCGGCTGCCATTTTTCAGGGGACGAGAGGGCAGATAATGCTCCTCATTTTTGCCCTGTGGGGTCCTGACGCACACACCTCCTGATTACCGCTCGCACGACTCTGGAGGTCTGTGCATCACTCAGCTGTTGAGGTCAATTACACAGCGTGCAGCGAAGAAATGAGAAAATCTCTTGTTGCGCCCAGAGACATATAGAAGGAAGAGTCTGACACCTACTCATACTTGACTTTTCATTCCAGTCCAGGCCTTACTGCTGCGTAAAAAAGCCCGCAGTTGGGTTTAAATGTTTAAAAGAAGGGTGTAAAAAAGACAGCTTTGAGCCTGTGATTCGGTAATTCCTTACAAAACAAGGAAATGTGCACGTTATAGCTTGGCCACAGTGATCTCAAACGGGAGACATTTGTGGCGGTGTTTGAACGAATATAAATCTGTTTTTAAACATTTTTATTAGCTGCCCTGCAGTTCCTTTATAAGCCTGATGGGAAATTTGTGAATGTTATAAAATGTTCTTGAGATATAGATTCATAATGTTCAAACCCGTGAATTCAGCAGCTCTCAAGAGACCAGAGGATAAAACGGAATGACAGAGCAATATTCGTGGTCGCATTCTGGGCAAAAGCAGGAGTAAATGTTTACATATTTAATAGTAGAGTCTGTGGTTCTTTGTGATGGTTCTGGAACTTGACTATTATCCAAGAGAAGCATCACATCAGCTCTGTTTCTGGGACAATCGTTCACTCGAGCGCACAGCTACGCCAAACCTCGGACAAGACGGAAAAAACGGCTCCTGATGTCAACAAAGAGGCGAGCACGGCGTCAACGCGAGAGTCGGGATGCATTGATCTGCTGCTGCAGCCAACACTTAAGGCTACCGCAAACTTCCCGGGAGTGCGGCCTCGCCGGCTATATGTACTCAAGCTGACAGCACGTTGTCACCATGTCAAAAGGAATAGAGGACCTTTTGGAGACGGGTGAGTCATAGACGAGGAGGAACGCGCCGAGCCCATTTGATGGCATCCTGAATCTGCAGGTCAGAGTTTGTCACTATTTATAAGCCCAGGACGAGAAAGGTCCTCAACCTCAAAGGTCATTCCCATTAATCGGGTTTTCTCACTTAAAGAGGGATTTAGATGCAAATGCTTTGTCTCGTGAAGCTAAATTTTATTAGCATTTGAGGCTGCTAACCTTCTTGTAGTGATTACACCTTATTCCAGCACATTTCCTAACATTAGCAATGTTGTTGAATATCGGATCGGCGTAGTAGAGCTTCAATTGTAATTAGCTGCCAAGGACAGCAAATAAAAAAGGCAGCATTCCACGTCTTCCTGATGCGTTTGCGGTGTCTACAACACGCTGAACGGAATCAGAGCTGATCTTTGAGGTGGTTGACTGACATTTGGTTTCCTTTCCTGTATCTAATAGAAGTATCCGAATGTTCGAGAGACAGCTTTTCTTTCTTCCCTCAGCTTCCATCAGGAAAAACTTTGATATTTCCACATTTAAAGTGTTTTTCTCATTAGCAAACCCCCAGCGTCCCTGATTGGCCAGGTGATTTAAGTGCTGCCTCACCGGTTTATTGAACGCAGAATCACGGTGAGATCAGACCCCCAATGATGTGACTGCTGGCTCCTGAACACTGGAACCCCGCTGATGTCCTCGCCTGTTTGATCAGTGGCTTAAACTGGTCTCGGAAGGGGGAAGAGGGTCGGACGTTCACGGCAAACCTGCTTATTTCCTGTTACAGGTCCACCTGCGGCTTTTCTTTTTGTTTGTTTTTCCCTCTTTTTTGCATGTTGTCCGATACTCCACAGTACTGTCCTGACGTGAGTATGGATCGCCTATATATTTTTAGAGACGGACCCCTGAGGCCGTAATGACCCCCCTGCCAGATATCCTTATCTTTGGATTTGGCAGCTTTCCTAATCAATGTTTATCTGTCTCCATGACTGAAGTTGCTGCTACACGAATCTCTGGAATGTCCAACCTGTCGCCATGAGAACCGCTTTGATTTTCTCAGCAAAGGGAGAGCATTGATCCTCGGACGACTGCAGGGGAAACTAACGTTAAGTTGGCCACCGATGGCGTCGAGGTCACCGCTCTTAAATGTCCTTTTCTGCCAGCTTTCGTCACGGCTGGGTGAGGCTGCTGCACCTTCAGGGGCCGTTGGTCTGTTTGTGGGACTACTTTTGGGAGACGACTGTCACTGTGGTTGGAGAACAGTAGTACCTTCACAGTCCAGTAGAGGTCGCGCTCGTTTGACCATGTGTAATTAGTTTAACGTCAAATAAATGTGTCACCTAATATAGAAGCAGTTTTTTTTTAATGAACATCAAGCACTTTTCATCAAAAAAATACTGCAGATTAGGAATCGCCTTCAAAATTGAATTTATATTTCGATACCTTTAGACACAGACCACTGACACAGCAAACACGGACACCCTGGTATTGATTGTCTAGATAGGCAAAAACCCCTGGTATTGATTGGCAGTATGTTATATTGATCAGCAGTGTGCGGGTTGGGTACACTCGCAGACAAAGGTTTTGCTGGGCTGTGGCTACTTAATACCTCCGTTCTTCTGGAGCAGCAGGAGCAGAACTCTCAGCGTGGTCTTAACTACCGCAAAGTGGAGCTTTTACAAAGGCTATTCATGTTTTTTACATGAAGCCAAAGTTCTTAAGGATCAAATGTTCTTAAGGAGACAGAATTCATCGTTTGGAGGGAATTTATTTAGTAGAGAAGGCGGAGCAGGATTGGAAGGCTTCGGCTTCACTGTGGTAGATCTCGCGGATCATCCATCATCACCTATAATCTTTACTGACAATCTCCAGATAAAAACGGTGTGAGTCGGAGCCAGGTTCTCTCGTTGTCAGCCTTTCTCAAACACGTTGGAGATATTTCCTGATGGGCTGTCACTGAAACCTGCTTCAGCTGGAGTCAGAATATTAAAACGTGTTCACGGACCGCGATGCAGGTCAATATGACGACCATTCTTCTCTTTTGTCGTAGGACTCGAATGTTGAGAATAATTGTTAAACTCTATAAACCGACTATCTGCAGCAGCAAACTGTAAAATAAAACTACCATTTGGGCTATATTTACAATCTTAAGAAAAAAAGATCTGTGGGAAGAGTTCATTATAACCTCAGATACGCTATGTAATTATGACTGATTTCTTCTTTTTTTTCTATGAGCATTAATTAGGGAGAGTTTAAATGTTAATTTTAATCCAGGACTCAACATGCCACCTGAAGAAATCCTCCTTAATTAGTGCAGAGCGTGTTAATTCTCAGCAAACCATTAAAAGCACCTGCAGCTAAAACAAAGTCTCCAATAAACCAGACCAACGTTGTTTTTGGTAGTGAAGCTGCTATCAGGATGGAACAGGGCGAAGCTGCAACCCACAGGACTCATCCTAACGACTAATGACATGTTAAGACAAAGTGCCGACTGCGCTTTAATCCTGTGAAACAATAGGACAGTCTTGCAGAGCTGCAGCTGCCCATATGGCCGATTTTACACCACACAGATGAGATTTTCACTTTGCACCCCGCAAACGGCAAACAAACGTCCCCGGTATGGAGGAAACAACGGGGATTTAAGCGGCACATTTCAGAATGGGATCACACTGTAACTTGACTGTGCAGAGTGTGTTTGCGGATTAAACACAGACAGGGAGATGAAAATGACTTCCAGTCAAGCTCGCTTCCACTTTTCGGGCTGTTTTTCAAAGCAGACTGTTGTGACATATCGCATGAAAATCAGCGTTGCAGAATATATTAGTCTGTCTGTCAGACTGGAAATAATAATAATGTAGTCATGGTTTATCGGTGCTTTCACAGGCTCGACATAAGTGATGAAATATGCTAATTGTGTTGGCAGCAAAGTGTGCAGTGATGCAGTGCTTGTGAGGCTGCACCAGTTTGCAGGAACCCCCAACCTGCTTTGAGCCGGTTGGTTAACTTCTGAGAAAGGCTGTTAAACAAGCATCATCCTCAGTGTTTAACTAATATATATAAAACTAATATAACAAAATTGACAAGCAGCTCATTTCCCCACATACAGTATTCAGATTTGCACCTGTAGCAAAGTATAAAATACAGCCACTGTATTTACTGTAAAATATCACCACTGAGTCCTGTTTCTCATCATTTCAGGAAGCCGTCATCAAGGTGTAACAATGGGCTGTCACATGACTTGTTCTGACTTTTGTCTGGATGCAAATAAAAATGTGGAATATTCACGCTGCATCACTCTCCCTGTCAACATGGCGTAGCTTGTAAACTAACCGGACGTGCACGCTTTCCCTTTGCGGCTCGTGTCACTCGTGTCCACACCCACACACTCTGGGTTTGTGCTCAGTGGGAGGTGGACTTGCTTTTACAGACTTTTTGACTAATTTATGGGAAATGCTCATAAATCAAGGAGTTTTCGCCGTGTTTTCATTTTAGCTTTTTAAATTATTCAGATCTGCCAGCGCGTGTTAGTTTTTTACCTGCTCCGCTGCGCTGTAAAGAAGGTTTTCCACAAAGTCACTTTCCAAAGGACAAATTTGAAAGTGAAGATATTAATATGCCTGTAATATTTAGAGGAGTGCGCAATAACTGCTTTACTGCTGGAATTAAGCTTTATAACATCCTGAAAATGACTGACTGCACAAAACTTCCCCACATTTTTGGCTATAAGATAAATGAAAGTGAAATGGAAACGATCAAAGGAGCCATTGGAAAGGACCAGCTGATACTTTCCTTTTTTTCCCTGACGGGAAGCCATTTTCTTTACTTTCTTTACGCTCCGTGAAGAAACCTCATGGGTGGCAAGATGGCAGCGATATTATTAGCTTCTCAAACACAACTCCTGGAGCCTGCTGTCAAACGTGACATAACACCTCAGCCCTGCCTCTCTCCAGCGTGGCCGTGCCTGGTTACAAAGGTTGGCCGGCTAAGGCTAACCCACGGGGCTCTTTTAATGAATCAGGAGGACAAGTGAACTCTGCCACCAGCTCAAAAGGGAAAAGGGCACATGCCACATGATATTATCTGGGAATGATGGTGGTCATTAATCACCTCGACAGCCTCTGATTTGTAAACATGGCTAATTAGGAGCTCTTTCTCTCTTTTTCTTACTGCTGCAAGGTGCATCTCCGCCGGCCATGACAGCTTTAAATTGCCCTTCAGCAGAAAACTGTAGAGCAGCCGCGCTGATGCTGATTGAATTTGACATCATGTTTAAGTGATCATGAATTGGAGAACGCTCCAGAAGGAGCGCACTCGTCCTCCGGCTCTTTATGGCTGTTTTCTAAACTTTTGTTTTGAACTCAGTGGCTTTTAAAATGTAATTTGTTGACTGTAAACGACGTTCACTCTCATTAGCTCTGGCTCAGTGTTGCAGTGTTTCAGTTAACAACTCAAATCCTTTTTTTTAAGCCACCATTGTGATTTATCGCGCCAACAAATTTGCTGGAATTTAATTAAATGCAGCTCAGAGTGTACAGAATTTCTGAGGAGATACTGTGTTGCGTTGGATGATTGATTAGTCCATTCACGGGATTACTTATTTCTGCATTACTGAAATGGAGGTTCTATTTTTATTCAGCTGTGACCAGAATAACTTTGTGGATCACAGAGAGAGCCGCAGCCAAAGGCAGAGCTCACCGGGTCAGCGAGAGGAATACAGCCAGGGTGCATCGATCAGGAAACACAAACGAATAGTGTCAAAGGTCAAAGGTCACCCAAACCGAAGAAGCCTAAGAGGGTGAAATCTACTGTGGGTGAAGCCACTTCCTTCATGTTTAACGGAAGCGATGATTTCTTCAACGATGAGCGAAACTAAACCTCAGTTTTCACATTTTCATAGCAAAAATGTTGCAATTTCAGCAGCATAAATTGGATTTTAAGAGGCTCAATCATGGGACCAAAAGGACCAAAGAAAACCAAAGAAAAACTGTAAGATATGATGCCAATTTAATACGGATGTTTACCTCAGTGAGGAGCTGGAGGATGTGGAGATGAAGATGTTGAGGTTCGCTTAAGTGATGCGGATGGACAGCATCAATCAGCACATGATCACAGGCAGTTCGGACACGTCCAGGAGAAATCGATGGTGTCGGATGAGAAGAGGCTGTGAGGGGATGTGCCAGTCTAACCAGTAAGGGTGTGATCGGAGAGCAAATCTCTGCCGACCATATTTGTTTTCTGACAATGGATTACTCTGGTAATAAAGGGCGGATCTATGATGGCGTAGAAGAGGTCAAACAAGAGAAGACAGTGATTACAAAAGGGAAAACAAGCATCTGCTCAGCTTTGAGGCCAGCTCTCCACAGACGATGGACATCACAGAAGGTAACGACCCCGACCCGACAGGGGTCAGCGGTGTCACGCACGAGAGCCGCATTTGTGATGGACAGAAATCAGAGCCGAAGGAGAAAGAAGGAATACGTGCTGAAAACATGAAAGAGCTGAGCTGAAGTGTTTACCGTCTGAACAAATGAAAGAGCGCTCAGCTGGTTTTAGAGGCTGCAGAAGAGACCTTCATCTATAAAAAGATGCCTCCGCCAGAATCTACACGTTTGTTCGTGAGGCTTTAACTTTGATCTATATTTGGATCAAAGAACGACCATTTTGGGGAACGTGCAAACTTCCTTTATGCCCAGAGTTCCGATTTCCACTGATGTTATTCCACAATCTCTGAGGTCAAAGCAAAAGTTGATTAGCGGTGTGTAGCATGTCGAGCACAAAGAGAAAATTAGCACCTTTTAAGTAATAAAATATCTGCTTCGTCCTTGAAACTCGGCAACAAAGCAGCTGTAAATAAAGCAAAACTCGGATTCATGTCCAGATGCTGCAGCATTAAGAGGGTTGGAATCGAAAATTCAATTAGTTTCAGCAGGATCTAGTTGAGCTGAAGCGAATCTTCAGAAAGGTTTGAATCAGCCAGGGGGCAACACGTCCACACACTCCGGAACAGTCGTGAGATCAACATTTGGAGGCGAAGATTCCCTCAGCAACGATCTGATGACGGACGAGCTCCTGTGTGACTCACAGCTCCACACAGCTCTGATGTTCTCATCTCCGCAGAACAATTGATCGGGCTACTTGGCCCTCGGGGAACCTTAGTGCTGGGCTGATTAAAAAGTGGAAACCTTCTCCTGACAGACAAATCTGCTGCTGCACACGTGTGATGCGAATAAGTCTGCCTGATCCAAATGTCAGCTCTGCTACGTGGGCCTATAAACAGGCAGTGCAGATAAGACGGCGGCTGTTTAATTTTCTGTGTATTTCAGCACATGCATGCCTCAAAGCTGTGCTCGGCTGTACACAGGTGATTTACATCCATTGCAGGAGAGGTCCATGTTCCTCCAATGGGTTATTATGGGATATTTCTGCAAATCCAATCACAAAAGCTTGTAACCTGAAACCAAACACTCACACTCAAGGTCTGGATTAGGCAGGGGACCTTTTTAGGCGCTTGCATCCATTTTCTCGTCTCAGGATCCGTGAAGCAATGAAACATGTTATTATTTTATTCTGTCAGGGACTCATTTCTAATTCTACTGAATATATTCAATTACTCCACTAATAACAATTTCTTGACTAAGCTTGTCTTCTCTTAGAATTGTTGAGCGTTGCTGCGCGGTGACACGTCATTCGCCGGCTGGTGGGTTGATTTTAGGAATATTAAAAGCAAAAGTGCGGAATCCCGCTGTGTTTTGTCTGGGTTTGTCTGCACCAGTTGTTTGGACCTGCACTGCTGGTGGGAACAATAATCATCAGCCAATCATCTGTGAAGAGAATAAAATAAAACAGGAACATTGTCTGCTCCCATTCGCCTCGAGTCTGTCAGCGGCGGCGGCGCAGGAAGAGCTTTAACATCCCACTATCATCCATCTGCGCCCGCGGTGGCAGCCACACATGCGGCTGCCCTCTATTCATCACCGCTGGCAGGTTACAGATCTGCTGGTTCCTGGAGCTCCAGGTGGGGGCGGGGCGTGCGAAGGAGGGCGGGTTTGTCAGGGTGGCGGCGGTGGATGAAGGAGGCGAGCACGCCACGCGAGATGGCTGAGAGGGTACGGCCCTTCCAGCACGTCTCAGATGCAGATGACCACCAGCAGCTGCTGAGGTGGGACAAAACTGGGATCAGACTGGAATCAAACTGGGATGTGTCCAAACCAAGGCTGGATATCATTTCACTGGTGCCGACTCACGACAAAAGCTGCACTGATAACCACAAAATAAATATTTTTCATTATGTTCATTTATCATCAGTTTATCAGTTTATTATTATTCAGTTCAGTTTTATTTATATATTGCCTTTTAGAATAAAAATAGTCTCTAGGTGCTTTACAGAGTCTTTTAACAGGTAGAAACCTTGAGCAGGACCAGGCTTACAAGAAGGAACCATCCTGCTGAAAGCCGGCTGGGTAAAGGAGAAGAAGAAGAGGGAGACAGAACAGAGAGAATAAAAGAGAGAGGGATAGAGAGAGAAACAAATATGCAAACATACCAAACATAATACAGCACAGGCAGGTGCTGACAGTGGACCCTGGCTTTGTCAGGGGCCGAGATCCACGTAGCATGAAGGCCTGGAGACGGGAGACCTGCGGAAAGATACAGAGAGAGAGAGAGAAGAGACACAACACAGCGAGGAAGACTGGACACACTGATAATCCCGGTGAGAAGAAAAGGAGGAGAGGAGGTGAGGGAGTAGAGATGGAGGTTGGTGCTGAGGAGGTGGGGACCTGCTCATGGAGCGTGTTTGTGTCCCCAGCAGCGTCGCTATGCTAAAGACTGAAGAGTAAAAGTTTGATGACCCTATTCTACCTGCGAGAACTGACTGCAACTAGATTATGACGTGCGAGGCTTTTTTTTTCCCACTTTGGGTGAAATTATTTGCCCACATATCACCTCCCAACAGCTAACACCACCCTACTTGATCCAGCAAGTGTACCTCATTAACTCGCCTTCACTGCATCTATCCTGGGCTCAAACCGCTGCCACTGACAACCCAGCAAACATGCCTGACGAGCTGAAGATGCCAGCGCCTGCGGGTCTGATCAAAGGGCTGCTAACAAATGTATTCACGCCCCACGGTCACTGTGTCACAGAGCCAATTACATCACAGCTAAACGTTTAGTCAGCCGGGGGAGGGGACGCTGCACTCCCCTCTCATCAGCCAGCATCATCTGGGCCTGAGAGGAGCACTGTGACAGCTCCGTCATCTGTTCCTGACCGACCGCTCCCCATCCAGAGGAGAGGGCTGCGAACATATGGTGTTATTTACCAGCGTGAGACCGGTAACGACGACAAACAAATGAAGTTGGTGGCGGTTTGAAGCCCCTTTTAATGAACACCTGGCAGACAGAAAAACAGGAAGTGATGATGGCAGGATTTAATGACCCCTCCTCTAACGAACGCCTGCAGCAACCATGCAGATGTCTGGAAACATCTGCATGGGGATTCTCTTCTTGCTCTGTATGTTTGCAGAGAAACTCTGAAACTCTGTGTGACACTTAATCCAACAATGGCTTGAAATCTAATAAAAGTAACCCACTTTAAACAGTGGGAGGGTGTAATTAAGTGCCTAAAATAATTTGAAGGCTTTTTGTTTTTTTTATTACCTGATGATTCTATTGGAGCAGAACCACCAGGTGAGGTGAGGTGACTAGCTAAAGCCGTGTGTGAGATCCCCGGATTCCCAAAAAGGTCACTCAGCATTGCTCCACAGAATAACAACTGACACAAGACGAGAGGCACAGATTTATGTTCTGTGACAGGGCACTAGAGCGGCGTCCCCTCGCCGCTTCTGCCTCCCTTCCACGCGGGCTGAATGTGACATTTGGGCTGCTGAAGTTCATGTCCTGCAATACTGATCACCAGCGACATTAGAAATCATGATGCTTCACATGTTGCTGTTTCCTTTAACACAACAGTGGGGTAAAAATTCATTCATCCATCCATCCATCCATCCATTTATTAGTTATAGTCCACGATTATTTCTCTAATTTAATTAAGCGGGAGGTGAAGGTCTCTAGGATCCAGAGCGTATCTGTGATTCGGATCAATGATGTCCCACATCCACAGAGCTCAGGACATCTGGCAGGATTTAGCTTTAGAGAAGTCCACAACACTTTTCTGATCTGGACGTGAGGATTAGGCCCTGACGTTCATGTGAAGATTTCACGTGGCTTAGCACTTCTAATAATCCTGCAGAGATAGTTAATAACGCGAAATTCGCTCTCCAAAGGCGCATTCCTGGAAAATTACAAACATCTCCTTATTGATTGTCACTGCCCTCCTCCAAACCCCTGCTAGCTGGCGTCATTTGTTTTCCTGTTATTGCATTCCAGATGGCATTTATCATGCACATGCAGGCCATCGCACACACAATGGATGTCCTGCACCAACATTTCCACTAGAAAAACAAGCCACCGAGGACCAGGGCAGGCGTGAATATTACGATATTCGTCAATCGCTGTTAGTTTTCATATTTGCAATTACTGTCAATTATTTATTTTTATTCATAAAGTTGCATAAAATAACTATGAATATGAGTCTGATGTCACCGTATTGCAACAGCAGCAGCAGCATCACAGCCAGCCGCATGTTGTTTACCTCTCGTCTTGATTGGATGGGCAGCGAGCTACGGCTAGGATAATATGCTATGGCTAGGATAGTATGCTATGGCTAGAATAGTATGCTATGGCTAGGAATAATGTGCTATGGCTAGGATAATATGCTACAGCTAGGATATGCTATGGTTAGGATAATGTGCTATGGCTAGGATAATGTGCTATGGCTAGGATAGTATGCTATGGCTAGGATAATATGCTAAGGCTGGGATAACCATACCACCATACCACGGCTCTGCTGTGGGTACATTTTGGTTTTTATCCTAACGATAAAATAGAGCCCAGTAACGTGGAGGAAGCCATCTGTAAAATTTGCCGTAAAAAAGTTCCAGTCAAAAGCGCTAACGCAACAAATCTGAAACAACGTGTACAGACCCACCATCCACAGCAACACGCCAACTATTTCTGGATGATCAAAAAGTCATTAGATTGCTTTTATTTGTTAAGGTGTACAGGAGAGTACAGAATGTGTATTATTAAAGTTCATTATGCTATGATAGTAGACTATAAAAAAAGAAAAAAATAGACAGTACTATATAATATAATCGTGACAGCCCTAGCGAGGGCTGAGTGATTAGCAATCAGCAGATGCGTGATTACAGCTGTTATTACAGGGCACAGTCACACAAATGCTGAACTTATATTTAAAGATATTTAAAGATGTTCTTACAACAGAGCCATAAATGCGATTGGGAATACCTGGAAACACTTTTTTACCGGTGAAATATCTGTTTTTGAGTTTCACGCTGTCAAAACAACAGCTGGGGACAGAAGAGAAAACCAAAACGAGCGTTTGAAAACGATCTCTGCGTTTTACAGCCACAGAAAACTCTGCTTTTTTTTCTGAACGACAAGAGATGGTGTGAAAAGGAGGAAAGTGCATCAGCAGGACTTCCTCCCTAAGTGTGTCATTATGTGATTGAATTTCAATCTTTAAATCCAGAAATTTGAAAGGCTGAATGTGGACGTCTAACACACAGAAACTCACATATGCGTGAATGAATTTATGGTCATCACTCTACTTACTACTGTTGGAAAAAAAAGGGACATATGAACCTGAAAATGGATTAAAAGGTGAAAAAGAGTATGGCTCAGAAAACCTTAGATATGTCAGCAGAAGACAACTTTTATGATTCTATCCGCTGGACCTTGTTTTTGGAAGTTTCGCTTTGTTCTTAAAGGGCGGCGGTGACATCAAACCCAGGGGGAGGAAGCCATTTAGCCGTCCTGTGACAGACGGGGGATTACGCTTTGACAGCAGGCCTGATTCCACTGACAGATAGGAGGAGGAACAGTAGCGTAACGTGGCTGTCGAGCGGAGAACAAAAACAGATCCTGTTGAGGAAGGTTTCCAGGAAATGTTTTATTTTTTTCTTCAAAAATCTAAAGGATTTGTTAGTTCAGCGGGTTCATTGTTGTTTTTATTGAAATTTCCAATAGCTGTTTAAAACTTTACCCTCCTTATAACCCTTCTTATTAAAAGATGAAGTTCACACATTTTAAATGAAACCAGGAGAGAAGATGAGCAATCAGCCAAAAGGCTTTTTCTTCTTTTTTAAAGGACACGTTTTAAGACAAAGCTGCAAAACTGTATTATAAATTTCCATCTGCTGAGCGTTTGTGAAACTTCTTGTTTTTCCTGTATTTGGATGTGTTTTCCCATGTTTATGAGCCTCCTTTTCTTAAGTGTCCCCTTTCTTAATAGGCAGCAGTTGATCTGATGCTCTCAATCAGTAAATATCTCTCTATCACTCCCCGTATTTCTGCATCTAAAATCCTTCAGCTGATCTGAACCACATCCACTCGTTAAAACAATAACAGCTGCGTTGCCCTTGTTTGCGTTCCCGACTGCACCCGTCACGAGGTCCTGCAAACCTGGACGTAATCTCCTCATCACCTGAGGCGACCTGCACAGCTGTGCTTCATTCAGCAGCAGTAGAAAAGCTCCGTCTCTCTCCTCCATGCTGGCCGTTAGCTGGTAAAGTGTGCGGATTAAAGTCTCATCTAGCTCAAAATTTCCAGCTTCTTCTCCCAGAAATCTCTGTACCACATCCCATCTGGCCGGCACACCTCCACTCACATACCTCCGATACCACTGACAGCGTTCTTTGTGGCCCTAAGCCCCTTCCCTAATTTAAAATAAAGCCGTTAAATGTTGCCTTCTGCTGTTCTTCACGCGCTGCTGTGAACTCATCGTCTATATGGCGCTTTCATTAAATCTGCATGCGGATAAACAGGACTTAATTCCCATTTTGCCGTCCTGTCTTCATGAATATTGAAACAGGAACATATCTGCGCTTTCATGAAGTAATATCCCAGCTGCACGCCCAACGAGCAGAGAAGAAATGGGCCCCAGAGAAGCAGCACAGCTTCTGCTGGATCACTTTAATAAATAATCCGACACAGCCTTTGTGCTCTCGCCTTCGTGTTGATGTCAGGGCAGATTCTTCCCTGCTGAATGGCAGCTCTCTTATTTTGAATATATGATCATGTGGAGGAGATATCAGCAGCTCTCTCCTGTTGGGGGAACCATTGTTGTTGAAGTTTTAAGGCTCAGATGCTCATGATTGCTCAGCTGCAGAGAGGTGATTTTCTTCTCCAGACTGGTAGAAATCGTTTTTTTCATAGCTAATGAGGCAAACCCCCACATTACCGAAGCCTTTGTTGAGAAATAATCGAAATCGTTAAAAGTAAAAATGGAACTGCGGCATTTCAGTTCTTCCGATAACCTTCCACAGATCCAATTGTCTCATAATGCTACACAGCTTTTTCAGTGAAATTGCTTCCAATGAACAGGCTCCTCCATCCTGCACGGATGATAGGATCATTTCCTGGAGGGTTAGGGCCTCCTTCTTCCTCCTTAGATAATGAGTCCTTCAGCAACAATCCTGCATCTTTCACTCAAATTCTTCACCACGAAGCTGCTCACTTAGTTTAAGCTTAATATCTGTACCTCAGAGATCTTACAAAGCAGAATAAAATAAAAGACATGGTGACAGTAACTTTCACTTTTTATAGGTGCTTCTTGTTTCCTCCTATTTTCACTTTTACTTTTGCTGTGTGTTGATTCATGCTAACTCTCATTAATGCTAACAATTTAACCCAGGCCATTTGTATATTTAGGACCGCTGTGCGGTGAAATACGCTGGTCTGAAACTGGAATCAGGTCCTGATGGAGCAGGAACTGTATCATCTGGACTCATTTTCTCTATTTTCACAGCACTGCTGGAGCAGGGCTTCATTCCAAGAAGCACTTCATTCGCAACAGCGTGACATTCACGGTATCAAATGGAGTAAAACCCTATTAGATCTGAAAAAGAGCGCCGCTCTGACAACTATGGATGGCTTTAATTTTTGGCTAATTGTTAAACTGTACATGCGGCAAACGAGCGAGCGGCCCTGGTCGTTTAGCAGCTCGGTGTCGGGTTCAGTCTGCTGTGGATAATAAGCCTTTGATTTATTCTCCCGATCACTGCGTTTTTGCAACAAATTGAACACATTTAATGTGGGTTTCATTTCAAACACTAACAATAACAAGCGGAGATGAGAAAGGTTTTCATTTCCGACGAGCGCTGGCTAACGCTGGAATGTTGAGTTAAGCAAGGTGCTGCTTCTTAGCCTCAAACCTGGCCTTGTTGTAATGTGACTAAGTCCTTTAATTAACCTACATGGCTTCCAGCTGAAGGTACCACTGGATTTCTGAAGGGTCCTTCCACACAGTCTTCGCAGCAGTGATGATTCCATAACATTCCCTGCATCATACATGCAGGGATATTGTTGCAGTAGGTCAATATAGATCCTCAGGGCCAAGAGTCAGTGGAAGGACATATCCTGCTAATGCCAGCGGATGGAATATTGAAACTGTTTGTCTTCATTTGTGTGCACAACTGTCAGCCTTTTGGTCAACCTCCAGAACACATCGACTGCCGTCAGGCGCTGTCAAACTAGATAATGAAAACACCACAAAATGACAACAGACTAAGCTGCCCAACTACAGTAGATTCATGAGCCTCCATTATCAACACACACACGCGCACACGCACACACTGCATGGACACAACCTTCACATGTGGGTGCAAGAACACCAAGAATGGCGTCATGAAAATGTACACAGGCTTTCCGTTTACAGCCTCCTGGTTCACGCTGAAGCAATATTGACTGTGGCCTGTAAAATCCTGAGGACATATTGAATGGAAATAAACAACATTCTCAAGGTCAATAAATTCTAAATAGACGGCTGGATAATGTGCTAATTAGACCCTGATTCAAAGCCTAAGGCTTCTGCAAAACTCCTAATGTCAGCTATCACATCACAGCCCTGTCCACTTCCTGGCAGGACAGGAAGCAGACCGACACCTGAGGGACATACCTGCTGCTGAGGCTCTAACTGGGCCGCCGGCATGGTTCCGCAAAGTTAAACCACTCTGAGATTCTGGAGCTTTCCTGTTCTGTTCAGGATGACGGGTGTCAACTTTTATGAGATATAATTAGTATTTACTGCTTATTTCAAGCTTCCCTTTATACCCTGAAAAGATGAAACAAACTTCTTCTCCCAGCATGAAAACCGCTTCATTAAAAATGAAGCCGGAAGCGTCCGAGTTTGGGTGTCAATAATATATTAAGCTGTTTTCCTCTTTCGTTATTCATGTTCCCAGCGCGGCTCAAGGTTCTTCTTCAAACACTTCCCAGATTTGATCTTTTGCTTTTTGTGGTGGGCTTTTTTCTTTTCTTGAATCGTTTATCTTCCAAATGCTGCAGCTGTTTCTCATGGATTTGACGAGATGATCTAGAATATTATCTCACACGCCTGGCGTGACCTTGCTGCAGTGACGATGCTGCACGTGAAGACACCTCAGCAACGTGTGCGCAGAGCCGGAGAAGCCGCTCGTCTGTGCTGCGTCCGTGCACGCAGCAGCAGTGAGTTCAGACTGTGACAAACATCCGGAGACTCAACTGCGACGCTGGATGAGCAGGCTGCGGCGCTTGCTGTGAGGGGAATTGTGCACAGCCTGGCTACACATGTTCCACGAGCCTTTTGTGTGTATTTATAAATAATTCAAACTCAACACAGCTCCGGTTTTGAATTCAGCAGCAATGACAAGAAGTCCAGACTGGATCAAATCAAGCTGTCTCCCAAATATCACACCTTAGAATTCTCAAACACTCAGCAGCAACATCTCAAAACATCATCTCTGGGTAAGAAGAGAGCATTTTCACTCAGGCTTTGGCTGTTTATACAGCAGATTCACACCGCTATGTCTACATTTAATGCTGCCTGGGGCTGTGCACGGTTTGGGATGAGTAAAATATCTCCTCATTTCTTTTAGGACGTGCAGCTTTCTTTTTTTTGTTGTTTTTTTTGGTTCTAAAATGCAAAATCATCCAAGAGGGTTGGCTCTCCTGCTGCTGTTTCTCCGTGCAAAGCAAGATTGAGGGAGCGGGATCTCCTGTGTCTTGTGCTGGCCTACATAGGATCACAATCAAAGGCAGCAAAAGCAGGGAGGCCGTCCTCTTTGCTGCAAACAGAATGAGTAAACGTTCCTCCCTCTGCTCTCTGCTCAAGTTCTTGTCAAGACAGCAAAGCAGCGCTGCGCCAGCTCAGAAGATCTTTCACTTCACGGATGTCGGGGCTAATGAAACGACAACATGAAAACTAGAGAAGGCGCCAGTGTGAAGAAGGCAGAGCAGGAAATGAAGCGAGAACGTGCGGCTTCTCGAGGCTGTGAGCCACTGCTGATGTGCTGCAGACATCTTCTGGTTTAATAATAACCCTGAGAGAGACGGAAAGTAACAGCAGACTCCTTCATTCATAACTGTCGGCCAGATAAGAGCGGCGGAGCAGGAACAGATGCCCGTGCACGTGCAGGCGCCGCAGCAGAAGGCCGTAGTGGGACTCGCTCACCCCGAGGAGCATTTCAGCTCTGCCCACATGACCGGTTCACATCCTGATCACAACTCTGGTGCCAATTCATCCTTCAGTGATGAGACAGGAAGCACAGGAAGGGAAGGACGCTCATTTTAACAACGCCGCCATCCTGCTTTTGGATATACTGTACGTCTGAGTTGGTGAGAGAGCCTGGGTCTCATTTATCCAAAAGACTGTCAACACAGAGTCCTTGCTGTTGTTTATTTCTGCCATGCAGACGACAATCAGCGATTTGTTCTTAGCCGAAAAGCAGCTGTTTGGAGGTTTTTCACTCGAATGCCTCCCCCGGGGCGCAGTTGGATTTGTTCAGTCCAGAATGTGTGAGAGCGTCTCCTAAAATAGCATGATGTATGGACTCGACGGTGCAATTCCTGGTCGAGCTGATAGCACATTTTGCGTTTTGTTTGCTGTTGATGTGATATACGGTGTCTTTCAGGTAACAATCTCACGGGGGCACCGGTAAACCATTCATCACCAAATGCACAAAAAAGTCTGGCGGAAAAGACGGCAAGGAAGCGAGCAGCAGGAGAACGTGGAAAAGGCTGCTTTTCCAAGATATGCTAAACAGGCAACCAGCCGAAGCTGTGTGTGCGAAACAAAAGTGTGAAATGATTATTGCAGTGGAAGAAGTAATTGTGTTTTCCTGACCCAAAGGAAATGGGAGTAAAAATGAGCTCAATTTAAACCTGCAAAAATTGCTATTATCTGTCACCATTAAACACAAGTCTGACACCAATAACTTGATTTCTTGCTTTCATGCTTCTCCCTGCAGCCTGCGAGGAGCTATTCCACCACAAAGGCTCCATTTTGCTTTATCAAACATGATGGTACTGATGTCATAACAGGCAGGAATAACTTAGAAGGAAAAAGCAGGAATGGGGTGGCTGCCGCCGGTGGAAGGAGGCCGCAGATTTATTCGTCTCGCCTTGGTTCAGGTGCAGCAGGTACGGATGCAGCCGTGGTGTAATTGTGATTCAGCAGCTGTTGGTGGCACAGCTGATTTGGTTTACCGCTCCTGTTTGTAACGGCGAGAGTGCAAATGAAGAAGAATTCTCCGGCTCTGGCTGGGTGGCCATTCACAGCAGCTAAATAATTATTAATGTCCACAGAGGCCAAGCGTAGCTGTAAAAGATGGAAACGCAGGAAGACGTCACTGAGTCCCAGACGTGATAGAAACTACTGCAATGTACGTCCGTCATAATTCTAATTAATTTACAACAGCAAGCAGAGGCACAATCACAAAAATATGAACGTCAGATTAACCTGAAACAATGAGACTGTTGGTTCTTGGTTTGCAGGAGATGGTGCTTCTGCGTTTTAGCCGTCTCACCACTGTCTCACACACTCCTGTTGGAAATATGAGTGTGACTCGCTTCCCTCGGGCAGACTGAGACTGAGATCAAGCATCCAGGCGTTTACCCGGAGTGAATGTTGTCTTAGGAAACTCTGCTCATTAGGCGCCCCAACGCCTCGCACGCAGGCCGGGGGAAGCGAACGTGGACGGTTGGTGGAGACTGGCGAGGTCAATACCTACCCTGCTGCTGCTCTCTGGACTTCAAAGCGAGGCTAAAGCTGCCGTGTCTGAGCCGTGCGCAGCTCAGACACGGTCATGACACAAAGCCGGGCAGCGGCTGCAGCACGGAAGGCGGCACGGCCGCTGTAGGCTTCATTAGAGCTGCTGCAGACACCGAGGACTGAAAAGCAGAAACATCTTCACATCTTGTGTTCTGGTTTCAGCCGCTGTCGCTAACAAACCACCGTTTCTTCAGCCTCCCCACAGATTAGCGGGATTTTCTTATTTATTTTTCTTATCTCTTATCTTCTCTATCGTGTTTTTGCTCTGGCCTCCTTTGTCCCAAGATGGCCTCACAGTCACATGCTCTTCAATCTCGCTCCATTAACAAGGATGAAACAAGGTAAAGTACAGGTCCTGACACTGAGTGGAAGGAGGATTAATCTACAATAAATGACGAGCTGCTTTGCTAAGTGTTTGTGACAGCACAGAGACGCGTGATGGAGCGTACAGTTTAAAAAAAAACTTTCTCTCTGTCAGTTTAGACCTCAAACTGCACTATAATGAGGATTTACCTCTTAGAGCTTGATTTGTTTGTATAGTTGCAGAGGTTTAAACTATAAACCTCTGTTAAAACAGGGTAAAATAAAGAAAAGGTGACCAGTTGCCTAGTTTGTGCTTAAAAGGCTGGAATAAACAAGTCGCTTGTTGACAAAAAATATAGTAAATATCGTTCTCCTGGAACATGTGAAACCTGTGTAATCCGTACATTTACCTTCTGTCTGACTGTACTACTGTAAGTTTGTGTGTAATATGAATACGGAGTCAGAATGTGTAAACTCAGGACACCATGCTACAATTAGGGTCAAAACTGTTTCAGAACGATGACTTATTTTTAAATCATTTTTGTGCTCTATGGTAAGAGGATTTTGCTGCCAGAAAGTGAATTAAAAAAAGTCTTTATTAGATTAGAGAAGTCTGTGCTCTCTAAAATGTATTCTAACTGTTTTAAAGCTGAAATTGTGCCACTTCAAAGGTGATAGAGTCACAGTCAAAGGGATATCACATTAACAGAGCATCAGTATCAGCATTATGGAATTTCCTGTGAGGACCACTACAACAGAATCACAGACAACAGACAATACAGATAACACATCTGCATAATCTAGCTCTGCCTTTCAATAACAGCCCATAAAACGAGCTTTTATTAGGCTGGAAAACTGCCCACTCCAGCAGGGTTTCATTTTCGGAAGCAGACCCAGTCACCCTCCGACTGACGACGTCCTGTAGTTAACAGGATCTGAGGGTGAACCACAGGGACGCTGCGGTCTGTCGTTCGTGAGAGCACTTTCCCACCACTGGCTCATTAGAATCCCCCCCAGATTTGCGGCCGTATAACCCAAAGTCGAACGAGCAGGATTGGTGTGTATCTATCGCAGACTGGAGTGGGCCCTGGGGGCCCGAGGGCTCCGTGCAGACACGGGTGGCGAGCAGGCGTAGAGAGTTCCATGTCAAGGGCAGGAGGACGTATTCACTTACAAGGATCTGAAGCTAACGCGAGACCACGCGAGCAAGTGTAGCGTGTGTGATATTCTGCTGAGGACTGGATAAAACCAGGAGACAGAAGTGTGATCATTAATTAAACTGATGTGATGAAGTCGGAGCCGTGCATCCCATTGACAGGCTGCTTCAGAGCTCAGGAAACATCTCGCTCATTAACATCTCCTTTCACTTCTTCTGCTTTGCTGCTTATTTGAAGCTTGAACGTCTAAAGGCTGAACATTGACTTACAATATAAATACTAATCCTTAATTCTGCTAAAAGCTCCATTTGTGAAAGTGTGGCATTTAACAAAATGATGTCATTAAGCTGGAGTTGAGGGATCCGAGACAAACCGGAAGGGTGGCGTTCGCTTTCTAATAAACGGATCTTAGTTCCGGTAGAGAGTTAATAATGGATGGCTTTTATTTATTTATTATTTATTTATTTATTTTTCTCTCCTGATGAAGTAACCCAGCGGTGAAGCAGCAGATTTTCACAATCTGGCAACCCAGAAGGTGCCCTAATTAAAGGCTTATAATGGATCTACAAATCATTATAGCAATTCCTGAATTTGTTTGTTTCTACTTGTAAATCCCCAGTAAAGCACGTTCGCCAGAGACTACAGCTGCTCGCAGTTCAAACTGCTACAGGCCGTCAGACTATCTCTGCTCGCCCGCTATGCAGCTGCTCGTCATCTTTGCTTTTGCCAATCTTTTACATAAAGCTTCAAAACCGACGCACCGTTTAGATTTAATGCATACATGTATATTATGGAGGCGCAGAAACGAAGGGAATGTGAGCAAAAAGGAGCTTTTTGGTGAGATAATGGTTAATGCAGTGAATGGAACTCGTGACTGACGGCACTCTGCAGTCCCCTGAGCTTATTAGCCAGGTACGATATACCGAACATGAAAACACACCTGTCAACATGTTCGTTTAGATGCTAAATGTGTCATTTAGCATCCTCCGCAACCCCCCCGTGTTGGAAGCAGAGCTTTGTTAACTGCTCGTCTGTGTCGCGCCAGCTCGGCTGTCAGTCAGAAGGAACGATCGCCCACGTGCAGACAGAGAGACATCATTATTATTACTGTTTTGTGACTCAGTCGTGCAGATTAGCAAATGTCATTTTCATCGCTGTCAACAGTCCACAGGACAAAAGTCTATCTGCACCTGTTCGGAGACAAATGTTAAGAGGATTGGCTGGAGTCATTATTCAGTGAAGCTGGATTGTAAAATAAATTAGAAACTTGACAATTAAAGATTTGCAGTCACAATCATTGATAATGTCCATTTAATCCGCATAAATCCCCTTTAAATGATTTCCCGGTGCACCTTTCTGGTGAAAGGTGGCTTGAATTCTCACCAGGTTTTGCTGTTGCTGTTCCGAAGCGGCCTCGTTCTTCACGGAAACGATAAACTTGGCAAAGGTCACGACCTTTCTGTGCTGCAGAAATACAAAAACCGAAACAGTAATCAGGATGCAGCGTCCATGCAAGCGCTTGTTTAAAGGTGAAGCCGAAGGAACGCTCATTACTTCAGCTTGAGCGTTCTATCCTCACAGTTGAATAATGAGGCTATTATGGAGATATCCTCAAAGAAAAGCTATGAGAGGCCTGAGCTCCCAGAGCTGAGCGAGGCTGCCAAGCTGCTGTATCCAACCAGAAAATAATCTGCAGCCGTTGTGCGGCGAGATCGCGCTGCAGCTGGGGACGTCTCCAAGTGCATTAGCGCTGTTTGTTAAGTGGTGGACGCACAAATGTGACTATCACCCTTAAATACATGAGAGACTGTAATTAAAAATGGACATTGTGCAGTTTGGAGCCCTTTTGGGGCATGTTTACACTTAAAGCGGGTTAACCTGTCGGAGTCTCAGATGGAACCAAGAGAAGTTTCTTTAATAAGCGCTGAGATCTAATCGGGGTGAGGACGCTCGTTTCAACTCTTCTGCCTTTTCCTTTACCTTCTCATTACTTCAAGATGAAGAACTTGTGTTTTCCTCCCTGAGGTGTTTTGTGCATCATCTAAGAAGATGCTTCCGCTCCACAGCTTAGCTTCTTACAGATGGTGCAGAGAGGAAACACAACACAGCGAAGGAAAAGTCCGCTCTGAGGTTGCGAGGTAGTAAAAGTGTTACATACTGCCCGAGAGCCACGCGTTTACCACGGGAATTAAACGCTGTGGTGCAGTAAACCACTCGCTCTGTCAGACCTTCTGGTTCCCGTTTAAGTTAGCTCTCAGAAATGCACTTTGGGAAAAGATCCATCTTCTGGGTGAAAGTGGTGCCAAATCCTCCCATTCCCAGAATTCCCTTAAACCACAGTCACAATTGTGCCGTCTAAGACATAAAAGTGACGTGGATCTCTTTAGCTTGTTGTCACCCTCTCTGTCATCACATGCTCTCACTTTAGAGGCTGTTCCCAGTATGTGATCAAATCCTGCCGCTTTTCGTTGGAGCGTATCAAACACAAACGTATCGGAATGCTGGAGGAAACCTGAAAAGGAGAATCTCCCTCTGCATCTCTGCGGGTGGCGACCTTTCCTTCTTCTGCAGCGAGATCACTTTAACTTCATGCTGGGACACCATAAAGATGCATATCTGCAAAGCTCTTGATAAGAACGTTATCTCAGATTGAAGGTGATCAAATTCAGGGATTAATGGAAGAAACACTAAAGCCACAATATGAATCCGCCGTTCTCCTTTGTGCTCGTAGGCTGTAATCCTGTCACTGACCAGGATCGCATTCCTGATTTCTGGCTCAAATCCTTTAATCTCAGTCCAACAGGAACTTCCTTCAACAAACCAAATGCACTTTGACCTTTAGAAAGTCTACAAGGCCGGTCAGAAATGAGATATTCCCCAGATTAATCTTCCATCTCATTGTGCAAACATCTGTGGAAACAGAGCTGTGGAAACAGAGCTGTTTCCCGCCTCAAACTGTCTCGGAGATTGATCAAAAAGTGTCACATTTAGAGGCAAAAATAAACGTATATTCTTGCAGTCCTGCAGCGATAGCGTCAGCCTGGCAGAAACCCGATGACATTCCTTAGTAGCGTTTCCTGTTTCTTTTATCTCAGACATGTAGGTCAGCCTGGCAGACAAACAGACGGAGCAGAAGATGAATGGGTTTGAGACGCAAAGTTCCAAGAATCAGCATTACAAATAAAATGAGTTAAAACCTTCCAGACACGTGGGCAGCTTTAACAGTGTCAAGTGTGTGAGACTGGAGTGGAAAACGTCCGTCTTGCTGTGCGTGAGGCCTGATGTCAGGCACTTCTAGGAAATGCTTCACTCTGGCACTTGGATAATTGGCTGGGGAGATCGTTTGCTGCAATTAACAAATGAAAGCACTTTAAACGCTGCGTTTGCTCTCCTTGTTTCTCTCAAGAGCTGATTGCGACTTCTCCACCTGCACGTTCCTGCGACGGCAGCGCCGCCCCATGCGGGTGCTGCTGATGACCTTTAAGAGTGCGACACCCAGGCTTTATTAATCCACCTGCGATGTCACCTCCAGAGATTTCCAGTCCCGCAAAACTCCGAATCGTCTGTGGGAAAGCGGAGGCGAGAATGCCAGGCGGCCCAGCTGGAATCTAAAGCAGCAGATATGTCCCTGACACGAGCCACAATAACATATCGATCAGCGCTTTGAAAGAACTCAATATAAACTCTGGTGAATGGGCGCCGGAAAGCGGTCGTGTATTCAAATGTCAGCCGGGATTCTCTCTCCGCCGTCTGTGACATTAAATGTTAAAAGTAGCGGCTCTATATTTAGCCAAGTGTTCTTATTGCAAGAGTCTTTGCACAGCCATGCATGCAAATCATATCGCATTAGGCGCAGCATCCCGGTGAATTCACACACACTCGATTGGCTCTGACTGAGCAGTTCATTGAGAGCAGAGTGACCGCCCAGGGAGAGCTCAAGCAGGTTTGTCTGATGAGCTACTTCACGCATTTCATGCCAGCGATGAGGCTCATCAACACGATAAATTACTGCTGCCCAAAACTTCAGACCCATCCTGTCATTTCCCCAAAGACGCCCTAAAGTCGGAAGATGGAGTTCACGGGATTCTGGAGCTCGCTGTTGCTCTCTTTAACGTGCGACGCGCACGTGTCCCAACAGCTGGTGGTTCAGAAGCTTCTTGCTCAACCGCTAAAGTCACTAAAACGAGCAACCCGGCATGCTGGGCAAGACAGACTCGTTTCCATGTCTAGTTCCCGCTGCAATCACTTGTTTCAACAATGAAAAATAGACAATAAAGTGAGGGTGTTGATCAGATCAGAGAAAAGTGATGGGTCAAGATGAATTTCTTTGGTTCCCCCGTGTTTGCAGGTCATGCTTATAAATGGTGCAGCGATTATGCAGCTTTGGTTAATGAGCTAAGAGGAGCACCTACAGCGGAGGGTGTTCACACCCCGGCAGCGGTGGGCTGCTTTGGACTCATTAAATAGTGCTGTAATTGTGCCATTATGCTGCTCGTTACGGACAGACTGTGGCAGAATCTCCCCCTGGGCTGAAGTCACAACTCAATTCCATTAGACACTGCTTCCTGCCTGGGAAGCTTTCTCACTTGTTTCTCCTAATGGCGACCCCCTTCGCTGATACAAAGCCCACCAGCACCGTCCTCCGGAACCAGATTGGCAGTTTCGTGGTGGGCTACACGCACACGTATAGACAAAAGAACACGTTTACTGGGTTTAAGGAGGACTTAAAGCGGCGACGGCAAACAGCGACAGAATCCATTACTAAGATCGGCCGTCATGTCGGCTTTAAGCAGGATGTGTTTGAGATGGGCTCATTTCTGATAAAGTGTGGCAAAGACTGCAAGTTAAACCTGCAGTCAAACAAAAAACTCATTAATGTTTAATTCTTTTCTTGGCAACTTGATTCCACAATTAGCATGTCAGACTTATTTTTTTATTCCGCCTCAAAAACTGATGTTTATGCTGGCAGAGTCGTATGCCGTGCACGTACGCCACCTCCGACAGCAGACAAAGTCTCCCCCGCAGCCATCTGACATTCACCTGAGACTTTAGCTAACTTTGCCTTTGCTTGACAAACTTTGTTACAGGTAAAGGAAGCTGCAGCTGAATCAGGCAGCGCCTTTCGACACAAAGAAAACGTCTTCTGGGCGAGTCAGAGGCGAGATGGCGCTGAATCTGTCCACACAGTCTATTAGGCGTGCTTTATTCCCCCCTTTTAAAAACAGGAAACAAACGTTTCCATTTAATGTTGTTAACCGCGATTAAATTATCCATTTATTTTTCCTTAGTGAGGAAAATATATAAGAGCCTAAACCCAGTCTGGGGTCACCAGGTTCACATTAATATACAGAAAAGCACCTGGCAAATTTACATTATTACTTTCATTCAATTTATGCTCAGAATCTGCGTGACATTAGCATCTCATTTACTTCTGCAGTGGCTAATTTTGCAATCAGTGGTGGTGGGCTGCCATCGTAAGGTGCTGTTCAGTCATGGGATATGTTAGAGGTGAGTATCCCCATTAATTTAATCTGAATTATTCTAACCGACAAAAGCTAATGACTGATGTGTGTTTTACATTTTAATGCTAATCTGCAGGAATTTTAACCAACACACCAGCACGCAGTTTCCATGCATTTGATTTCTCTTTGTTTCCCCCGTCAGACTCCACGTTTGATATCGTTTTTGAACCTTTGGTGGTGAGAGCTGAAGGCAGCTGCCATATGTTGACAGCCGTGAACATTTCATCTTCCAGAGCTCCCAGAAGATTTCTGTTTGCCTTTCAGAACCTTCCATGTTTAAACTAAAGCACCTCTCAGGTTCTGTCTCCGAGGCACATCCCCCCCACCCACCACTGCCCTCCTCTCCCCCCTCACCCAGGGTGAATTCTGGGACATGTGAGAGAGCTTGATGAGAGGGGCTTCGCAGAGGCTTACAGAGAAGATTTGGAGCATTTTCAGGTCTCCAAAAGGACCTGCTGGGTGCAGAATTCAGACAAATTAGCCACCTCTGGAGTTTCTGCAGCGTGCAAGAGGATGCGCTCGGAGTGACAGGAAGTGGGGGGAGTCATAAATACTGCAGAGGAACAGGGAAAACAATGACCTTACGCTGTATTTTGGGCTGGGAAAGCTCCTTCTGTTACTGCAGGAATCACCGAGTTCTTGTCTGATGCAGTAAATTCTGGTTGCACCGTTAAATTCTGACTCATTTTATTTCTGCGCGTCACGATATGTGCTCAGAAATGGTTACACAACACCAGAAACAGCACAGAAACCGCAGTTGAACTGAAATCCGTCAGTCTTTCCTCGTTGCAAACTTTTCTTCAAAGAGCTTGCAAAAAAGAGGAGAAAAAAAACACAACCAACAGAAAAGTAGCACCGCTACTTAAACTTCTTTGTTTATCTAAACAATCAGGGGATTTGGATGCATTATGGGGCCGCAGCACGAAAGCTTCATGCAGGCAGCCGCAACCTTGGGCGTGTTATTTATGCGTGTTATTTATTGTGAGCCTCACTGGGATAAAAGACATCAAGTGGAATTCAAGTGAAAAGAGAAAAAGAACTGGCTCGTGTCTCACCGAGGGAGGTAACAGACAGCTGGCAGCATCCTTTGGATCCGGAGGCTGCCAGGGCACCGGAGAGATGGCGGAGATTGGAAGTGGGTTGAAAAGAGGGGGAGACGGTCTTCTTCTTATGAGACTGAGCTCCTTTTAGCATTCTTGGGCAAAAGAGAAATTCCTCTTGATCCGAAAAAAAAACAAAAAAACCCCTGAATATCCAAAAATACAGAGTGCGAGGAAGAGCTTTGTTTTCTGGAGTGTGAAGCGGCGCTGCAGCCGTTTACGCTCCATCTTTTTCTCCACTCCTGTCAACAGCGGCCTTGTTCTCGAGACCCTTGTGATGCAGAGGAAGGAAATGCTTGAAGTGGAGTGAAAACTGAAAATTTTGTTTCTTTTGTTTCTATATTTGCTTCCTCATGCGACTGAGACGAGTCAAAGCCGAGACACCAAAGTATACGGAGCAAACATCCCAGATTTGGCTGCTGGAGGTTCGGGAGAGGGGATGTTTGAGAACATATGCGTGTAAAAGATTCAAGCGCGTCGACTCCTGAAGATAGAAGATAGATAGATAAATAATTTTATTGTCTGTTTGGGTAAAAACAGAAATTTGTCTTTTGTCACAGCTTTTGATTTAAACACACACACATTTGAGCAATAAAGATAACCCCCACAAATACAACGGTTAAAAACACAGTATAGCGGGGAAAAACAAAACGTATAAATTAGCTAAAAACAGCGGAGTCTATTTTATGTTATTGAGAGCAGCTATTGCCGAGGGGATGAAGGGTTTTGCGTAGATGTTTTTCCTGGCCAGTGGGGTTCTAAAGCCTCTACCTGACGGCAGCAGCCTGAAGGCATGGTGGAGCGGGTGAGAAGGGTCCTCGGTGATGAGGTTGGCTTTCCCCATCACTGAGCGACCGTACAGTTCAGAGAGGGGGGTTTGGGCTGTTTGGGTGGTTTTACTGGCCTGATTTATTATTCGAGAGAGTTTTGTTTTGTGCTTGATGGTGAGGAAATGGTGAGATGTTATAGGTAAGGATGGATTCAATGAGTGATTTATAAACCAGAGTTAAAATGTCTTCCTGAGCAGGTGGAGGCATTGTTAAGCCTTTTTGTGCACAGGCAGGTGTCCATCTCCATCCCCAGGTATTTAAAAATCTCCACCTGCTCCACACCCAGACCATGGATCTTCAGGGGTTCAAACAGGTCTGGGTTTTTCCTTGAAGGTCCACAGCGGAGCTCCTTAGTCTTTGATATGCTGAGCGCTAGTGAGGTCTCAGCAAATGTTTGGACCAGGGTGTGGACTTCCTGTTGGTATCAGGGCTTGGCTGTTGGTGGTGTGCCACTAAGGCCATGTCGTCTGCATATTTAAGCAGTGTGAGTCATTCTCTGCTACTAGTGATGCTGTTAGTGTAGGCAGAAAAAAAGAAAAGGAAGGATGAGAGAACAAAGCCCTGAAGAAGGCCTGTTTTCAAAACTGCTGAACTGGATGTAAAACCATTTAAAAACACATGCTGTGGTCTGTCCATTAAAAAGTTCTTTATCCATAAAACCAGTGTGGGTTGAAGCTGGAGATCAGAGCGGTGGTGTAACAAGATGTTGTTGTTTACAGTGTTAAAAGCTGATGAAAAGTCCATGAATAAAATCCTTGTGTGTGGATGTGTGGAGCGCAGTTGTTTAGTGACTGTATCTAAAAGCATGAGACTTGCGTCATCAGTGCCTCTCTTTGCTCTGTAGGCAACCTGGAGTAGGTCCAGTTTGCCTTCTAGCTCATGAGATACCACTCTCTCCATACATTGACATAAAATGGATGTCAGGGCCACTGATCTACAGTCCTTCAAGTCATTTGCTTTTGTTTTTCTGGGGATAGGAATGATGATCGATTCCAAAAGGTGCTGAAACAGCCTGGTAAACACTCCTCCTAGCTGGGTTGAACAGTCTTTAAGTACCGTCCTGCCGTCCTGCTTTTCTGCGCTGTCTGACCGGAGCAAGGTTTGGAGGCTTCTTTGTCGAGACATTTCCTCCTGCCTGATTCCTTGTGGGAATCAAGCAGGAGGAAATGTACGACGGGGACACAGTGAACCGGCTCCTCCGCGGACATCCATTACATGAGGAACCCCCCACAAACCTAATCTCTGTGAGGAGATAAGGCTCGGCAGCGCTGAGGAGTCGGCTGTGCACACAGCTGTAGCCGAACCTATTACCAGGAAGCTGGAGTTCTCCGACAGATGCTTCTCCTCACCGGCCGCATGTCCACGCCAGACAAACGGAGGAAAGAAAAGGTTACCTTTGTCCAAAATGTCAGAGCCAAGGACAAAGGATGTGTCTTCCTAATTATCTGAAGCCTGAAATGAAAGACTGCTGGAAAAATCAGCAAGACTTGGTGCAATTAGCATGACGTGAACACACACTCTTTCCCCCTTTTTTTCCCTTAATTGAATCATACAGGGATTTGGATGAGAAATTCAAATGCAAGCAATCAAGCAGAAATCAAATGTGTTGGCTCCTTTTTCATTTCTCAGCCCGAGGCGAAATTTAATGCCTGTCATTTGCTTCAAAACCATCATTTTACATTTCCTGTTTCCTCTTTCTAAAGCTGACATACGTGGGAGACTGCGCATTTCCAGCTTAAAAGAAGTATTAATTCATGGCAAGCCGTGTTTCTCCCCGCAGAGACAGAGACAACGCGCATCTGCTCATTACCTTCGTTTAATTTCCAGAAAAATACATGAAATTACAAACACCCCCAAAAAAGGATTAGTACGCTCTGCACTGTCGCCGTTGCTATGGCGCATTCAAAGTTGCTTTTGTGTATTCGCAGCATCCGATAGCCACAAAAATGTAAACAATAGAAAAAGACACATGCTGTGCTTTTGCCCAGATATGTGAAGAGAGAGAGACAGCAGAAAGAGGAAAAGCCAGACAACCGTTTCCAGTAGAACGAGCAGCGCAGGACTGACTTCTTCTTTTTTTATTTTACAGCTTTTTAACGTTGCATTGGAACCACTGTCTGCAAATATTTGTTTAAAACTTGAATATTTAGCTTTCTGTAGCACTTGAAAGAGGTGAAAGCGTTCACAGCCATCACCTCCTGAATGGATGGTTTTTTCCAGGTTCCCCATTAAACCTGTTTCTGAAGCACATAAAGATTTTATTAGGTTGAATCAGCTCATTTTTCACGGCACATTCCTGTAGTATTTCTATCACATTATCTGGAAATGAAATACATTTCCGATCTCTCTGTCTGATGAGCTGCAGAGTATAAGTTATTAATACATGACTGACTGATTCCCAGTTCTGCTGTGCCTCAATAAAAAAGAACCAATTTGACACTTCTCCTGCAAAGATTCTCCCGTTTCAACCAATACTTTTGCTTTATGAAAACTAGAATGGGTAAAGAAGGACTGGAGCTGTGCCAGGCTGTAATCTCCACCCTGATTTAAAAACGCCCAGATTCATTCTGAGGCTGCTCCTGCCTCTTTCCTGCAGATTCCTGCAGAACCCGGATCGTTTTGGAGAGCACGTGTCAGATTGACACGTGTGCAGTATAACAGCAGCTCCGTCCTCCAGCGGAACTCAGCAGTTGTTTTTTGGAAATATTTGCCCTCCTGACGGAACGAGATCAAGTGTTGACAACCTCTAACTGCCGTCTTTAAAAATCCTGAGCTTTAATTGGGGTCTTCCTCTGTCTGAAGAAGAGGAGTTCACTTCCCTCTTCCTCTCCATCTCCCTCAGGCTGGAACACAGTTCTGCACTCTGTGGCTGTGTTTCCGTCCTCCATCCATCCCCTCTTATTCCCGCTGCGTCACGTGACCCTCGGTCTCCTCCTCGAGCTCTCCAGCTGCCACCATCCTCCACTCCAGGAGGGAGGGGTGATGGCGTCAAGCTGACGGCCTCATCAATAACTCAGCTTCACCCTGAGACAGCAGGAGGTGTCATCCTCCCACTGAAACACTGAAATGCTCACCGGTCAAAATAGAAACAAATACAAATATAATCCAGGACAGAGTGGAAATCACGCTTTAGTAATAATCTATACGCAACGTGCAAATCTGTCATTGACTCTTCAAATGTGTGCATAATCTCTGCAGTTTAATCAGAAGGATCAGACAAATCTTGTCCGAATCTCATTCTGGATTATTTCCATATTTTACTTCCGTCCTCAATTCCGTGACCACTTCACATTTTCCCTGATTCATCACTGACATCACACCAGCACAAACTCAAAGGCTTAGAATTTTCACCCGACTCTCAGGACGTTTTAAATCGGACTTAAAAGGCAATTCAGCAAATGAATCTCAGATTTATAAAGATACAGTACGTTGAGTAGAGTGATCACAGAAGTCCTGGCGGTCCATTTAAACTTCACCGGAGACAGAGGCGGAGCTTTGAAAATGGAGGTTTGGGCCTTTTCTCAACACTTTGCTCCCTGATGGAATAAACCAAAAACAAAGGCTGATACAGAAAACGACAGCGTAATTACTGCTGGATCGCTCAGGGCGAGCAGAGGGGATGTAAATTCAAGGTGTTTTACTCTTGTTTTAAGGAAGAACAATATCACAATCATGTCTTATGTAATAAATACCCGTGAAAGGGTTAGTCTGTGTCTGAGTGTGTGTGTGTGTTTGACTCTTTCTGTCCTTTTGAAAGATGGATTTGAGAAGCTCAGGCAGAACGTGAGGACAGGATGAAGCTTATCTCACCTCATCCTCAGCATCTTAACAACAATGCTGGAACAAGTACCATCTCCGTGGTGACAGATTAGCACCGCGGTGTTAGCGGCGTTCACACCAACCGGGAAAGAAAATGAGATGCGTCTCAGGTGTGTGAGGAATCCTGGATCACAAAAACTCACTCTTCAGATCATGTACCAACCTGAGACGCTCATCTGGAGGGATTAGAATCCTGGATTTTGACGACGGTGCTACTCAGACCACACTAACCTCATGGATGCCGGATGTGATGATGCCTCAGAGGATGGGAGGAGCTGGGGGGGAAGGCTCAGGGAACTGGGCAGGAAACAAAACAGGCTGCACTCTTCAACCAAAGCAGCCCCACAAACACGCTAACCTCCCAGGTTCGTTGATGTTCGTGTTATCAAGATCAGCACGCTCAGCGTTGAGGGAGGCAGCGCGCGCCTCATCAGAGGGATTTTTCTCATGTCGAGCCTCGGATGCGCCAGCAGAATACGCAAACATAAAGCTGCTTTAAATCTTTTATTACCTTCCTGGATGTCTCCCCGCTGCACCGTATTTTAAATGTTTAGAATGGAACAAAAAGTGTGATAAGGCCATGTAAACCATATTATCACCTCGCGCTGCTTCCTTATCAGGGGCCATGAATCATTCTCTGCCTCCTGCTTTGGCAAATATCTGCTCGGATTCCTCCGAACATCTATCACCGCAACCTTTCCCTACTGCTTTCATTCACATTCCGTAATGATTTATGACACAATAACAATTTGCACTTAACTGCCCCACCAACATCGCAGCCACCCCCCCTCCGGCTTTTCCATTTTACCAGAGTTGATCAGCCGGGCTGGGCCGCGTCTAATCCCAGGAATTCATTTGGGAGAAAGCCAGGCAGCATTAAACGATCTGAGCTGCCTGAGAGGATCAGATAAATCCCTGTGTTCAATAAACCAAAGCGCCTTTTCCTGAACGCAATCATTCTTAACGGGCACACGAGTGCTGATCCTAATCCAGAATATTTGCTGTCATCTAAGTCAGAATCTGAACCAGGAGGAGCAGAACCCCAAATCTGCCAGGAGGGGGAAGAAGTGTCGTTTTCCTGCAAACCGCTGGATTGATTTGTATCCACACAGGGAAAAGTACTAATTGCTAAAGCGGAAAACAGAACTCCAGGCTCGTTTCCCAGGTCAGCACAGACCACGTGCACTCTTTCATTGGATCACTGATTTGGTCCATGCTTTTACAGTACCAAAGTGGTCATGTGACCGCTGACAGCGATCAGGTTTTCATGCTTGTGAACGCAGCTTTTGCAGGTTGAGGGAACAAACACTGGTGCTTCCTGCTTTTCCAACATGTTTCTGTAATTACGCTCAATTACGGTAAAAGTCTGACATGCTTTTGTGCGGATAATTGTTACTGCAGAAAGACCAGAGCGATGGCAAACGCAGTGATGGAAAAAAAGAGATGAACAGACAAATTAGGGATGACTCAGAGAACCTGGGTTGCCACGGAAACCGATTCAAACTGAGGTCATTTTATGTTCCTCACCTCCAGGGATAGAGATGAGCATTAGTCAGGTTGTCTCGTCCTCCGCCCCATTAACAAGTAATTACACCATCTGTCATTTATTCACGTCACAGTTATGGACAGTAGAACGCTGCTGCAGCAGGATCTCGCCACGGCGTCCTGTGAGCGCCGTTAGTGAAATGAATGCCAGGCCCAGGTGATTGCAGCAACACAAGCACGCGGGTTTAATAAACAGACGGAAAGCTTTTAGCGGAGCAACGCTGGCTGCTAATGCATTTCTAACTTTTCAGAGTTTAATTGAATTTGAAAATGAAGACACTAAAAGCTTTATCTGCCTGTTTATTGACAACTCCTCTGCTTTAAAATGCCTGTTTCCACTAATAACAGCATCCACAAAAGAGGTAAACTTTTTGGCTTCATCACATTCAAGTTCATTTATATAAAGTACATCTGTAAACTGAAGGTTGTATCACCTTTCGGCGGCCTTATCCGTTTCTTCAGCAAGGATCCTCTGCAGGAATACCACTGGATATTTCCGCTAAATAAACCACCATCTCCGTTCATCACTAAGGTGTTTTCATCCCTGAGAAAGGTTGCTGCTCAGCTGGGCGCACAGACATCTCTGAACCCAGAAATGGGTGAGGATTAGCCATGTTTTCTTTGGTGGTCGACATTTTCAGGAATGAAAACATTTGTGTTCCCGCATGATAACCGAGTTAATGATCCCATCATTCACGAAGCACCATTAATCTCTGAGGAGTGTTGTCATCACGCCGGTTCAAAACAGGAGCCCGATGTTTAAAGTGTAACTGTTTTTAATGTAATTACCAGATCTCATTCACTCTGCAATAAGCTCCATTTTCTCATTAGCTTTTTTCCCCTTGAGTAAAGCACAGATTACATATTGCCTGGTTTTGTCTGCAAATAACCCTTTAATGGTGCTGCGAACGCGGCGATTTTCCCCGCCTGCCTGCTTGTCATCATCATTTACGTTTTTATCAAATTGCAAATCTGCAAATTGGTTAAACACAGAGTAATAAATATCACTTTAATGGCAAGACTTATTTGGTTAGCGGGAAAATAGGAGATGGACTGATGTGAAACAGCAGGAGAGGGAGCAGAAGTGAAGCAGAGCGGAGGATATTCTCCAAATTAAAAAGCCAGATACTAATCTGACAAACATTCCTTTGACCTAATCTGGTTGACAGACAACATGTCCGCCGGCCAAACAGATGTTTCTCTTTGAGGTTGTTCTTCAGTCATGTGAGGACACACTGACCCACCGGCGTGTCTTCATGGCAGCCAACGCTCGTCCGCTAACGACCTGAGACAACTGTCTTATAGGGACCCCCGTGCGCAATTCCACTGTAACGTCTGCTCATCACTTCCTGTGCATGCCTTGAACTGCGGGTTGTAAATGATTTCCCCAGGATAGTTAATTTCCACCACTCCTGGAGAAATTAAAATCCTGTCCAGGCTGTCATGGACGCTCATTTGTCACCTTATTCAAGAAGGACGCCTCTGCTGGGACTTATCCCTGTCGCTCAGGCAACAGTCGAACTCTAAACATTGTCTCCATCCTGCCCTGCAGAGAAAGCGTGCGTGGTTCCCCTTTGCTTCACGCGAATCCATGTCAGCCGAGATTATGCACGAGCCGGGCCAGTCCATCTTCCTCTCCGGTTTGTAAATTTAATGCAGCCCCTGTGGGAACCTCTGGAGCTTCTGGGGATGTGAATAAGGAACAAGTACAGGAGCTGTATTCTTAAGTGAGGTTACAGAAACGGCTGACGGCAAAAGAAACAGTAGTAGCATCCCTGCTATATCTGAACCATCACGGGAGACGGTTGGCTGCAGGCATCAGAGTCGTCATGCTTACTGTAACATTCTCAGGAAACCAAGATTTAAATTCAAAGCTGCGTTCCCATCGCCTTGCCTTTATCTAGTTTCATGAAGCATTCATTTGACTCATCCATTTTCAGCGTCCTGTGGTTCACACCGTCTTCCTCCACTGAAGGATGTGTAATTAGGTTGGAAACCACAGAGTAGAAATGAATGCTTGTGTAATTTAAGTGCTCCAGAGGCCAGACCGGTCTCCACCAGCAGGCATCTAATCAGTCACTCAGAATGAGCTTCTGTATTCAAATGCTGGGCTAAGACGCCTTTTCGACTGTAACTTTAAAAGCGCATGTCTGTGGCTGACGATGTAATTTACTGGACACTTAACACTGAGCTGAATTGTGAGGCTGATGGATGCTTCTATGAAGTTTTTTTTTTTTTTTTAATAAAATACAGCCAAATCACAGGTCAGCTCACAGGTCAGCCCGATTCAGCGTTCAGGCTCTGTCTGAAGCTAGCACCGCCTCACATTTCATCAATTGTGCATTCATTCATTTAAAATTGACATCTGGTTTGGCCTGTGTTGGGGTCTCCCGGCAGGGCCAGGAGCCACCGGAGAGCTTCATCATCTTGACAGGAAGTGACACCCTGAGCGTTCATCAGGCCACCGTCCGTTCTCCCTGGGCGAGCAATTATGTGCGAATAGCCAGCTTTGTGTCATTCCGTATGGCTCTAATACCTCTTCCTCTTCATTGAACATCTGAAGGGTGGAAATGCAGTAGCAACAACTGTCACAGACTGCCGGGAAAATCTGTTTTAATTAGTCTCCCCATTACAGGCCAAAGGAGAAGAAGACAAAAACTTTGACTGTGTCTGTCAATACTCTCATTACCTTCCACTTAGATTTCAGCATTGTGCAAGGTGTGTTATATGTTGAAATTACCTATAAGTCGCACTTTTATTCATAGTTTGGCCGGGGTGCGACTTATAGGTGAAATATTTTAATAACGTGAAATTATTAAAATATATACGGAAATTTCACGTTTATTATTTTCACACTGTCAACCGCTCAAGGGCACTCTATGTTTTATTACCAGTATTACCAGTTTTATTACCAGACATCTGAGAAAGACTGAACAAAAATGCCCCCAAAAAGAAAATAATATTCTACAGATTACAGGCAGCAAGTAGTGAAATATGCAGCCGAAAATGAAAAAAAGAGGAGGCGGCGCTTCCTCTACCTCTGGTGCTGGCAGAGTTGTTCAAAAGCAACACCGAGGATGAAGAATTCAATGGATTTTAGTGATTTGAAGTCAGATCACGTATTCAGTTCGTTATGTTAGCATACCGTACAGCCATTCAGCCTGTTGTTTTCTATTCTACTGTTATTATTATAACTTGCCTTTCAAGATGAAATGTCTCTTCTTGGTCTCAGATTTTGTAAAATAAATTTCCCAAAAACTTTTTTTTCTTCTTCATGATGCATTTTTTGACTGATGCAACGAATTATAGTCTGAAAAATACGGTAATATATTTGGCTGATTTAAAGCAGATTTGGCTCGGGTTTTTGCCACGGCTCAGAGCCGGCGGTGACAGTCACCGCGGCTAAAAGTGCTGGGGCCTTTTGTGCAAATGTTGCCCTTCCAGATAACTCTGAGCCACCAACCAACGCTGCTGCAATCAGTCAAACACAGGAAGTGCCAGAAGGTGTAAAGGGCAAAAGGAGAGTTCAAACACTGCACACCTGCTTGGTGTTTGATCAGCCAGCATTAGAGAAAGCCGTTAGACCCAGTCAGCTTGTTCTCTCTGGGGAACAGTAGGAGGAGAAGGTGTACAGGATGTTCAGCAGTTCAGTAATTGGTTTGTTGCAAGTAACTGAGGCCTTGTTGCTAGTTGGATTCCAAACCAGCGTGTATTTCCCCTGACCGGTAGTCGAGTACGAAAAGTTGAACTAGACCAGAGAGAAACAGCGTCCTGGAAGCGAGGTTTTAACGATTCTACAACCGTAGAATATTCCTGAATTTTAGCTCACTGATCTGAAGTGGAATCATTTATTTACTGACAACATTAACGTACAGATTAACAGTTCCTGCTGAATGCGAGCCGAGCTGAGGAAACGGCTGCTGCTGGAGCAGCTTTTTTTTATCTGCCACAATCCCATTTCACGGTGCTGGCTTTTACCTGTTTGACATTAAGGTTCACAGATGTAGCTAATCTCTGAGACAGCCACCAGAATGCCAAAGTCATACTTTGTACTGTGACACTAAGCCTGCTCGAAATTCATAGGTGTTTTTTCTTCGGATACTCTTGGATGGAATCCATTTTCGGAGACAAAAATCTGCAACCGGGTCACGGTTTTGTAAATGAACGCTGGCAAACTGAAGGCTGCTCTTCAGTTTGGTACAGTACGGGTTGGAACGAACATAAACGGCTTACGCTGTACTGAACCGAACCGAACCATAAAAAAGGAGCTTCAGCGTGTCAGGGAACTTTAGGATGCAACTTCCAGGGATATTCCCCACAGGCCCTGGACCAGCAGCTTATTTCCGGGTCATATCTATCTGGTCATCGCGGGAACATCAAGGTGTCCAACGCAGAAGGTCAACATCGACAGGCAATGTTGGGGTTTTAACCTGGATGCCGAAGATCAACCAGGTCATCTTTGATTTCACATCAGGTTGCACCCAAGGAAGAGAGCCACTTCTGCTCCGGCTTTTAGGATTGATTATTTTTGATGAAATATGAGCTCAATAATGCGAAGCAGTGACGCTAAAAGCAGACCACGCTGGTCATCTTCTACGCTCCTCTCGATGGACATTTGCAAAGACAAGGATGGAAAAGCTACCCATTTGCTCCATGTAGTTAAGTGCACTCTTCATTTATTTGGCCTCACAAAGTAAAGCTTAATCTATTTCAGGCCTGTGAAGAAGCAGCACTCAATTGATTGGAGGGGAAAGAGAAGGCTGATCGACCTGGCGGAGGCAGTGTTTACGTTACGCTGTCTTCACGTCTCAGGTTGGGAGGCCAGTGTCAGGAGCTCAGGGGCTCACAGACCTGGCAGAGTTTCAGGACACTCGCTTTGCTGACACTTTTTTTTATCTCATAAAGATGAAAACTTGAAATATTGACAGCAGAGTCGATGAAAAAGCTATCAGATTTCAGGCACAGGTGGATAAATCTGCAATAATAAGTAGCTTCATCTCCTCTGATAGGAAGGGAAGATGTATGAATCTAAAGCTCTTTATGCCTGTTTCATCTTCGATTTTCTTCAGGACAATAGCTCGAAAAAGATGTTGTTTTTGAACAGGATTCATTATGTTGATTATCTTCAACATTGTTATTCATTTTCCAAATCGCTTCTCACATCTGCTCAATTTAATGAAAATCAAGGGGGGAAAAATGCTTCTGACACGTTTGTCACCATCTGGATCTGCAGCTACAACAAAGACACCAGGAAACCCAGATCGAAGCCAACCAGGGGAAAACGTCCACCAGAAACAGGCCGGCAAACCCTGAGCAACCACCCGGGGTGAGTCTGTCACTTGCTTGTGTCATTTTAAGGATATAAAATGCCATTGCCTAAATCTTGATTGCACAGATATCGACCTCAGTGGTACCGATTCAGTTTTTATAGGACAGACTGAGACAGGTAAGGACGCCCCCTCGTGCTCACGATTTCATTTGCCGAGCAACAATTGGCCCCAGAGCTCGGAGCGTTTCTCTCAGATCTGACCCGGGTGCCCCTTTAGATAGGCTTGCACACAAACGCCTGTTAAATGCTAACAATGTCATCTTTTTATATTTATATTTCAATGTGTGCTAATGTTTTTTTTGTTGTTGTTTTCACCTCTCTTGACAAGAAAATGGAAAACATTGATTTAGATGAGCAGCAGCTGCTGCGGCGAAGGTGAGATGTCTCAGTCTCATCTTACAGCAACGTGATTTCTTCATCCTGCATTCACACTTTTTCATCGCTGATTAAAACTTGTGACGTCTTAAAGTGGATTCTTCATCCTGAGGCAAACGCAGCTTCAGATCCCCTGCAGCTGATTGCCTCATATGTTTCACCTGTATCCTGACACCTGTGCAGCTCTGATTAGTCCCACCTGTGTTTTATTCTCCTGACTGTCTATTTAAGCCGGTGTGTTTCTGGTGAAGCTCTTTAGAGCTGCTCTGGTGTGGTCTGGGTTCTAGACTCTGGGTTTTTGGTTGGATGGTTTGCCCCTGGTCTGTAGTTGGGTTAAAAGTTTCTGGGTTTGGGGCCAAACTATTATGCTGTCCAACAATTTTCACTTCTACTACTGAAGCAGTAAATGTTTATTTTACTTTTTACTGTTTTAGTAACAAATTACACAAGCTGTGTGGTTACATCTGAGGTTTTCTGAAGTTTAGACCTTCACCACAAGCACCTCATGATCATGACACTTTTGAATTGCTTGTTTTTCGTCTCTTTTTTTGCCCATACAGCCATTTACTACGTATCAGTTGTTGCTGTTTTCATTTGGCCTCAGTCAGAACCAGTTTTTCTGCTTTTTTTTGAACCTGGTGAGGTCAAATTGAAATAAACACTCACAAAATCAAAGTTGGCTCCATGTCAGTGCGACTGTTTGTGGTCCAGCCGCAAAGTGAGTTGAGAAGAGAGTAAAAATGTGAATTTGGTGTTGAGCAGAGAAGCACTTCATTACCAGCAACACCTCCAGAAAGCTATCAGCACAAGCTGTTGTGTCAAGCAGCAAAAGCTGGAGAAACATGAGCAAAGCTGCAGAAAAGAAAGAAATGAGCTAAATGATGAGCAGCCCCCCCGCCACCCCCCCTTACCGCACCCCTGTGGAGGGCACCAGCCTTATATCACAAGACAAATGGAGTCTCTGTACTTTCTTTTAAGGGAGACATCTGACGGATGGGAGGATGGACGGATCCATCTGATGAAAACCTGCAGGGTCGGTTACAGACGGGGGACGTGCACCGCCCTGGGTTTCCATGGAAACCGCTGTACATGTTGAATCTTCTCCTTTGCCCTGATTTGACCGCGCTCCGATCGACACATCGGAGTGGCCAAAAGGAAACGTGTCCTGCCTGTGTCACCGCGGCCTCTCAGCTCGTTTCTGCTGCGACGCGACCAAAAAAAGAAAAATCTATTTTTTTTTCTTTTGTGATGCAGTGTTTGGAGTCGTGTTTGCGAAGCTGTGTGTTTGTCACCTATCGGGGTAAAACCGCTCCTGCTCTCGGCTGACGCTGAGCTCCGCTACATCCCGTTTGTTGTCTGTCTAAAGCCTTTCCAGGTTAGATCTGTGCTCCCTGCTGCCAGCTGAGTTAACAAAGTCAAAAATCAATATTTGTATAAAGTGTTGAAATGGCATGAGCGAGAGGAACACGGAAAAAAGACCCAGGAACTAACAAACAGCAGCCGCTGATCCAGGCTGTCAGTGCAATTTATTGACCACACTGTTTCAAAAAAAGTGCACCTCTGACCTTTTCAGCCTCTGGCGGAGGCTGCGGAGGAGGAGAGAGGAGGCGGCGCGCTGGCTTTAGAACCCAGGTTTGCTAAAGAAAAGGTGCGTTTGCCGCTGAGAGTGTTAATGAGTTGTCTTCGTTTCTTGGACAGTCTGCCGCCGGTGTCACTACACACGTAATGAGTTTTAAAATAACTTTCACACCGAAGCCGTGTTGTCCCCTCCGCCATCTTATACAGGCTTTTAAGGAGCTGGAGGCTGAACAGAACACTGGTTCTTCCTTCATTCATAGTTAAAATTATACATTAATTAGACATGAATTCATATAAATCTTTATGCAAGTTCACTCTTTGTGTCCTAATTTGTGCTGCTCAGCTATGAGAACAACAGCAAAAATGGACTGAACAGTTAAAACAAAGAAACATTCAGAATTAAAGATCACCTCTTTAATTAGACAGCTGACCAAACGTGCATCACGGGACTGTTCTGGTTGCAGGTTTGAGGGCGTACGGGCCTGTTCTCTTAGCTTTTTGTGCAGCTTGAAACAGCAGATACTAGGTATGTGGATTTAATCATTTAAAGGTGGAGTGAAAAGACTGAGAGAGGGAATCAAAGCACTTCCTGTCCAGAACCACCTGGAGAGGAAGCCGGTCTCACTCGGGTGTCGGTGTGATTTCTGCTGGCAGTAAAATCATCATATTGATGTGTCTTATCTCGGCGTCTTGGGCACCGGGCTCTCGGCTCGAGCTGTTATTCGAGAGGAAACTGTGATTGCAAATGAAAGGCTGTCTAATCCGGCTGCCGTGATCCCCATTTCCAGCCGTAGAAAGAGCGAGGCTCCCATGCATTAACAGTTGAGGGGAGGACATGAGCTCCACTGTGATGGCTGGCTGTGTTTCCAGAGCTTGATCCCGACTGCGCGGTGCTGCCCTCTCTCCCGACAGGCCTCTGAGATAAATGAAGGGTCGTTTAGTCGCCTGAATGAATCTGCAACGGAACCCGACAACAAATGGGTGCTTTGGTAGAATTATACCCAGCTGATGTCAGCACAGTGTGTCATTTTTAGGAGTCAGCAGTGGGGCTCCTGGAGCAGGAGGTTTTACTTCATAAGCTAGCTATAGATTTCCCACGAGGCTAACTTAGCAGGGAGGTAATAATGGAGATGGATTCAAGTTGCAGCGCTAACGTGTGAGAAGGCACGTTCATGTGTGAGGCTGTTCTGCAGGCAGCTGTGTGCTGTCGTTAACTTTGCAGGAGCTGAGCTGCTAAAGGAAGCTGTAGCAGCATGTTACAGAAAGAATAGTCCTGCCTACATCCTCAGGTCTCTGTGGCACCTTCACAGCAGCGTATTTGTTCTGCTCCATCAGGAGATGCAAAGATATTTGAATGGAGGACAGAAAACCGCCCAGATCGACAGATTACCGGATTAGGAAAACGATTTTGAGATTATTTCAGATAAGAGTTGAGAGATTTTGCTTCATTCCAAAGACTTGGAGTCACAGGCTAAAGTCAGTAGATTACCATACTCTGGTTCTTTCCTGCAGAGCTTCTAATTAACAGCAATGCAAATGGGAACCGGCAGCAGCTGCTAATGCTCATGCAGACATGACTGAACAGTGCAGAAGGATCCGTCTGACGCTGTTCATTTGCATACCATGACGGTTTCCAGCTACATAATAAAGCAGCTATTTCAGATTGTAAAGGTATGAAGACGTGTTTGCATTAACGGTGTCAGACTATTAGGTTGCTTTTGCCGTCGTTGACAAGACAACCAGTTATCAGCAGTCTCAATAACATGGAGACTAATTTCATTACAGGAGTCAAAATGAGAAATGAACACAATTAATTAGCTTTTCCATTCGACATTTGAACTCATCAAATGTGAATTAGCATCATGGTTTGATTAAAGACACACTAAGTCACCATTAGGAGGAAAACGGCTTCATGCACGCTTCCTAATCTAATTATGAACCGAGAACAATTACACTTTTTAGGAGCAGGAGGTTTTAAGGCTGAACGGAACGCGCTCGTCTGCGGGGCCACAGCGCGGTTACATTGCGGATTCAAGGCTGTGCTTTGAAACAAAGGTGCCCCTTCCATGCAAGCAGCCCTTGGCCTTTTTTGATCCGGTCCTTGGCTTGGAATCTTAAGTGAGGTTCGAGGGTGACCGTTTATTCACATCTAGGGTGAAGGTGAAGGAGGTGGTGTAGAGGTGGGAAATAAATGGGCTGAACCTCAGCAGAGCGAGCAAGAGAGCTAGCTAGAACGTCATCACGTAACTTTTAATATGTGTGAACTAACAGTCAGAACAGACTGTCCACAGGTAACGGCTTACAACACTGGTGAAAACTCAGTGTTCGATTTCTCCAGAGGCCGTCAGCCCGGCGGCGAGCACAGGACATCGATTTCCTGAAGTGTTGCGCTGGAGGATAAATGGCAGGAAGTGGACATGTGATGGGAGCATTAACAGCAGCTCATTAACGCCCATCTTTGCAGAAAATGGTGTTCATCTGGAGTCTAATTTGGTCCCACTTATTTACTTTGATGGATCCATCATATGTACTCTGCTCCAAAACAGCTCCCTCAGTCTCCTCTGAACCCATTGAGAAGTGTGTGTGTATGCGTGTGTGTGTGTGTTTGCGCGTGTGTTATTTAAAAGCAGCACTGCTGCACTGCTGCTTTTAAATATCTCTGAAGTCTTTTAGTACTTTGTGATAAATGAACATCACCAAATAGACACTCTTTTCTTCTAAATACAATTATGCAAAGGACAAAACTGTATATTTCTGTGTTGCAGGCAGGTAATTAGTCGGCTGCGATAATTGCCAACTTTAATCCTTCCCAATCTGTCGTCATGGTTACCTTTCACAAGGCAGTGAGTTTTCTTTTATTTCATGGCTGTAAATGCATGTGTTATAAACAACATCAGCATCAACACGACTCTGCTGTATCCTGCCTGTCCAGCTTTAAAGGGAAAATTGGCAACTAGCTAATTTCCCATGAGACGTCAAAGAAATAAAGCGACAGTGAAGTGAAAAAGATGTAAATATTTGGGGTGGAACCACTCTCTGCAGGAGATAAACACGCAGAGGGAATTTAGCTGCAGTGTCCAGAGAGTAAAATCAATCAAATATTTTATGTTTGACATATTTTGATGATCTGCACACAATTAATTCATCTAAATTATCCGTAACTGTCAAAGGCCATCTGGCAATGCTCCAAGCTGGTCTCATCCAGTTATCAGCAGATTTTCTTGTGTTTTGACCATTTTCCCCCCTTTACTAACCTGATCGGATACCTAAAGTCAGAAAAGCAGAAGGCAGGAATTAACCTGCTGCACTGGGTTCAGGGTCCTTGGAAACACGCTGGTTCTCCGAAATTAGATTTCGGTTGCTTTTCACAAACGTTCTTTTTTTCTTACGACATGCAGAAACTCTTCCCATTGCATTTTGATGACTTATTGATCCATCAGCTGGAGGTCTGTCTGGCCTGAGGGGGCGGGCGGCGCTACTCTGTGCAGGAGCAGTGTGGGCTGTTCGAGCCGCACCTCTTGGTGGCCGTGCTCCAGAAACTCTGCCCTCTGGTTCGCTTCCACCTGGAAGCATCTGTCTGGATGGAGTGTTACTCCACGCAGAAAGCTCAGTGGAGCAAACACAGAGTCACTGATCCGCAATCCAATAACACCGACCAGTTTACATGTCAGCAGAAGGACAACGTTGTAGGTTTCCTTTTTTTCCCTCGATTTATTACGATAAATCTAAATATATGTTAAAACATGAAGTAGTTTTAGATTATCCACATGCTATCTTTGGCAGACGCTCTCTGCTGCCCTCATGATGTACAGCACAATGTCCTGATGGGTGTTCCGCCAACATGGCGGATGCGTCTAAAACCATCGTCTGCTTCCTCGGGTGCATTTAGAACAAACGTGGCAACGTGTGTTGTTTTCCTCTAAAAGCGCTGAAGACGGGGAATGACTCCATGCATTTGTTACTTCCTTCCAGGATTATTGTGATTCCGGGACTCTCCAGGGACCCCGGTGATCACATTTATTCTACACGCGCTCCTCTGCACTGTCTGCCTGTCGCGGTAAAAACAGCAAATTAAAATCCTCCTCACACAGATTCAAAGTTTTCCAGGATGTTATTTCTGGAAGCCTCAGCAGACGCTTGAACGTGTTTGCCTGCAGAGGAGCAGCCAGCACGGTGACAGCTGGGCCCTCACTTCACAGCATCTCTTAATGTCCTCTGATGAACAGAAACTCTTTCCTCTGCTGTCCATCTTAAATGCTCGCTGTTTCCACAACAAAGGAAAATCAATCCGAGGGTGTCCGTTCCTTCACGTGGAAGAGCACGAGCACGCTCCTCTGAAAACCTGGCACTACATCTCAGTTGCTGGCGTGTTGCTGAACTTTGAGGATACATTTGATTTTTTATTTTTTTTTTTTAAGGAATTCAATATCAGGATAAACTGGCTGCACACAGAAAAGTGTACTCCACAGCATCACACACTCATCTTTATTCTGTGGGCCTCAAATCTATCAGCAACATTCCTCATCTAGAATATAAACAGCTGCAGTGAGAGAGGAGAAGAAAGGAGAAAAATGCGGTTGCTCAGCGTGGCCTCAGCTCCTCTTCCAGAGAATGAACCTGCTCCGACAAATTGGTTTCCAGAGGAATAAAATGAGACCGCTCACTTGTAGAATTCAGCCCCGTGATTAATAACCTCACAACTTCCAACCTTTTCCAGCTGCTTACTTGTGCACAACCTTTAAACGGAACTTCAGACATTTGGTTTCACAAAAACCCAAGACGAGGCCATTAAATGAGCCTTCTACGTGTCCACTGGCTCTAACGCTACTTTGCAAATGAGGATTTTTGCTCTCGTTAGTCAAAACCAGCTAATGGCAGCTTCTTTTCTTTGCTCGCTTCCTTCCCTTATCATCTAATTCAAATCTGTATGTAGCTGCCAAATGAAATTAGGCTATAATTCAGTATTATCTCCATAACCAAGGTAAATGTTATAATGTCACACCCATCCAAAGCACACTTGGAATTTTGCAAACACTTTTGACTTTTTAAAATGAAACTTTTAAATTAATCAAAAGTTTTAAAACAGTAGCTGCCTGAATGCAGCACACGGGCCACTCAAGCAGCTGGTGATGAAAATGCACCCATGCAAATACATTAAGCTTCAGATTTGCTGTGAAATCCCAGCGTCCGTCGCTGCAGGTGATGCTTTACAACAGTATATTCCTCAGTCATTGTGACATGGTGACTTGATTTTCAGACTCTTCGCCTTCTCTTATGGAAACACTGTTGCTAGGGGCTTTCAGCGTGGCGATAACCAGAGCCTTTATCCTGCCAAGCATGCAGTCCTTCTGTGGGGTAACAGGATCTTCTGCTCTGAATAAAATGCCTGATATTCCTGGGTCTCCTTAGAAAAACAATCGTGCCCACCAGGAGGAACCGTCTTCCTCCAACTCACTGGAGCCCCTGAAAATGTACCGATACCGCCACTGTACCACAGAATCGGTGCATCCTATGCGCAGTTCCAACTTCATTACCTCCACCTTGGACAGTCTGGCATTGCGGAGCCGCGAAGGAGGAAGCCTTTTGTGGCATGAAATAGTCCTGGTATTCAAAACTGGGTCAGAGAGGAATTAATAATGGGGGGAATTCAGCTGGCTACGCTCGTGGCCTCTCAGGTAACCGGCTGATCCAGACCTCCAGAGGCTGGCGCGTGCACGTGGACGTGTTCTAGCAGCGGCTCGCCAACGCCGGCTCAATCGTGGCAGCCAGATTTGTCTGGATTATCTGCTGTGGCCTTGGACAGATTTAGGGTGATGATGAACAGTATTTCAGGACATGGTTTCAGACACAGACGCTCGTCAGGCCGCGACGGGCTCGTTTTGGATGGAGGCGTGAGCACGACTGAGCTCACGGAGAAATCAGGGATCACATGATCAAATGAAAATCCACACGTGATATTTCAGCAACGGTAACTCAAGAAATTTCCCTCCTTTAGTTGATGAGTCAGACTGAAATGATGTCACACTCTCACAACCATCTGAAGGACGAGGGTGACGCCGCAACCTGTTTCCTGCAGACTGGCGTGATGAAATCCAGCAGGTGGACGTGCCCGTCCCTGCTGAAGCCCTCATTTGAGCCTTTCAGACTGACAGAAGGCAGTTTAATCTCCTCTACCAGTGAAAAAGCTCAGTCTGCTCCAACACTCACCTCCCCGTGACTAAGTGAAGTCTAATTTTTTTCATTTGAAGAAAGGCTCTTAACAGATCCGCCATTACCAGTTGAAGCGAAACATAGAACATTCCTAAAGTTAATAGAAATGTTATTCTTTCACTTCAGCTCTTGTATCCTTTGGGCATGAATTTCAATTTGATTTCATTCTTTATTAAAGGAAGCGGCTGAGCGATACGATAAAGACATTTGTGAGAGAAAGTCTTGCATACATTCACTTTTCTTCTGGACTCGATTTCTGCTGACCTCAACTCTTTAGCTGCTCCTTGATACAACCCCAGATCCTGTGAATGTTTAGTTTCACTGTAACAAAATCACTTGTCTTAAAAATAATGACATAAATTTGAAGTTTGTCTGAAGTCTGAAGTTTGTTCGTGATTATTACACATTTTCAGTTACTGAATCCAGAGAAAACGGCTAACAAACGTCGTTTTTGGCTGAGTTCAGTGACAGAATGTTCAGTCTTAGACGCTCGTCCTCCTGTGTTTTGGGCCCCATCACAAACACGTGAGCTGACAGCTGTCTCAGACTCACCAACAGCTTGTCCGTATGGCTGCAGAATGAAGAAGTGGTTACTCACCGTTGCCCCAAACAGTCGGTTCCTCCAGAAGCAGAGCTGCATATGGACGCCTGGACGGAGACAGATGCCTGCGCGAAGCCTGCCTGGCGCACAGGCAGCAGCAGAGCGAGCTCTGGTTCAGCACGCATCTGACAGCACCATGGAAATATAACACAGTCGGTTCTCTCTGCAGTCGTGAGCGAGATTATCAAGACGAGTGTGGCGTTATTACAGTTTCGCGGACTTCACCACCGACGGCTGAGGCCTGTTTGTGATGCGTGATTGGCAGGCGGCTCAATAAACTGGCTCCAAATGGCATCATAAGAGCAGGCTGAGGGGAAATGGCTTCCGCTGTCTCCCAGTAACAGTCTGAGAGAACGACTGAGCAGTTCCTCAATCATCCGCTCAGTTCTGTTTTCCTGAGAAATCTCTTAAATTCAATATGTCTCATATGCCTCCTTGATAGCGTCACAGGGCGTAAAGCGGGGCTAAACTGGTATTTCAGTGTTCCACGTGAGCAATAACTGTTCCTACGGTGCCACTGAAGCTGCATTAGCATAAAGCCTTGGAAGAGCATGGCGCCATCCCTCAGCTGCCGACGGTACCTCTCCTCTCCAGGAAGCTGCTTTGGCAGCTGAGCAAATGAAGTGTTTGAAGGCTCTATGTTTGGTGAAACGCCAACTGTTGTGATCCAACCTCTCCATTAAAAGATCATCATTTCCTGCACAGCCGTTAAACGTCCGCACAGCTGAGGCTCCGGGGTGACACCGTGTTTGTCGTTCAGGTTCAGAGCACCCACGTGTGTGTTGCAGGGAACTACTCAGTTCATGAGCCAACCCCCCCCACCAGACTTGATAACATCCGTTGAACTTGTCTCCTCACCTCTGTGAGGTGAGCAGCGAATCGTAGTCTGCGTGATCCTCCCTTCGCCCTCCTTGAGATGCAGTCGGAAAGCCTAAGAAAAAAATTGTACATCCAACACCTATGACCTGGTGTCTGCCATTAAATGTGCCCCCCACCCGAGGCAGCTATTATCAACGGTTCACTATCCGCACAGCTCACGTGGAGATAAAATGCTGAATTGTCCTATTGTTCTGGCCGTGTGGGATGTCACTTTAATGGATGGCCTCCGTGAATCGTTCTCCATCTCCTTTAGAGAAAATTGAGTGCTGCCTTCAGCCTGCATGGAGACATTGTCCCCTTTGATGGTCGGCACTGCAAGACTGACGGTAAATATGTAGAAGCTAAGCTGTGCTTTGATCTGTCAGTGGCCTCTGGGACCACAGTCATTCAAGGTGACCACGCACGCTTTTTATTCCGGAAGGATCGGCGGCTTCAGCGCAGACCTGAGCGAAAAAAACCCAACATGGCTGTCAGTCTTCTTTTCTCTGTGACGCTAAATCCCTCTCAAAAGTACCGCCTGTCAAAATAGTCAATCTTCCCCGGCGGCGGCGGCGGCGGCGGCGCGGGGGCAGGAGGTGAGCGGAAATCCCCTCAGATTACCACATTAGGTTACGTGAGTGACAGAGCCACCGTATCTGCTCGCGCGCTCGTTTGCTATGCCGATTCGATGCTGAAGAGCTGCTGGATCCACACGGCAGCATCACTGGGGCCTCAGCAAAGGTTCGGCAAAAGTTTCTGCTGAAGGAAATACGCAAATGCAGTCTGAAGGGGATGCACACGCGGGCGTCTCTGAGTCTGAGCAGCCATCTGAAATCGATTTCACCTGCTTTAATTAACACCGAGTTGTTGCTATTGTCGCTAATTAGAGTGTTTGATCAGTGCAGCGTTTCCTGAAGCCTCGTAGGTGTTTAATGGCGGCCATTGCAAGTCTCTGCGTCCTCTGAGACGAAGGCCCTATCGACAGAAACATTCTGACCATTTATGAGGAGGAATATGATGGAGGGTAAACTGACCTGCGCTGGCCGCTGCCGTATGCTGATTTATACAGCTCAGCCTGAAAATTACACAGATCGGTTCACAGGAGCGTGCACGTGGAGGAGCTCAGGCTTTGCTGAAGCCTGGCGCTCATCATACAGATCCGAGGACAATGGCTGTGAAGGAAGGAGAAGCAGAATCTGCAGGTCTGAGCTTCACCTCACAGATAATCAAAGCTCACAGCCCACAGTTTCACCTGATGATAATAAAGATGCGCATGTGTTCCAGTTATACGAACAGACAATTCTAAAAAAAAGATTTAAAAATGGTTAAAATGCTGTAGTACAGGAATAAAAGTAAGCGCGTCTTTCGAATCTGCTACCTCTCACAGGGTAGCTAATCATTCTCAGGTCTTAATTTAACCGCAGATGTGGGAAGCCTGCAGGAAAGCTCGTTCCCACACCGACTAAAAGAGCTGGAAATAATTCATTTGAACTTTGTGCAGCAGGATCCTGATAGCACACATTCATTAAAAGAGTCTGGTTTCATATTTTATCTCCATCTTGTTGTTGTAAACAGTTCAGCGGTCTGATGATAGATGCTGCAACGCTTGCTTTTCGCAGCTGCGACCGCAGACACAGCGCGCAGCCACACAGACGGACACATTTCTGCCACTTCTTGCTGGGTCACAGGGAAAACTTTGCTTCGGCTGAGTGTGTTTCACTGTTTTGACCCCTGTTTTGTTATAAGTCTTGAAGCAAGATGCTTTATCTGATAGCAACAGCTGTTGAATTGTGGAAGATTAAGGATTTGGATTAGGACATCTATAAATATTTAAAAATTCAATCTGCTCCTGTTAGCCCCAACATTCCGATTAGCATAACCGGCAGTAACCTGGCAGGGATTAGATAAAGATGTGCCCCTGATGATATGCGTCTGCGGATACGGAGGTATGGCGACTGCTCGGCGTCGAGATGAGTCAGAGAGCTTCGCTTCACAGATCAACACCTCCACCTTGGCCCCCCGGCACAAACTGACACACAACACACACACACACACACACAACCCTGTGTCAAACTGTCAGAAACAGATGAGGTGAGGTGGGAGGAACGTTCAGCTTCTCCTCACTGAGTGCACGAGTCAGGGTCGAGACCGCAGATGCTTTCACGCCGCTGTTTTAATTTGTCTATAAGTACCTATATCAAAGGTCAAAGTTCCTTCAGAACCCACAACGTTCGTCACCCAAAATGTAACCATCTGCTCCTTGGCCCATTATTAACATTTTCTGAAGATTTCATTAAAATCCCTTCGTACCTCGTACGAGTTATTTTGCTAACAGGCAAACAAAGAACCATCGGTTGTCGCATCATCTCCTCCCTCAGCGGAGGTAATAATGAGGTTATTACACACAATGTGTTTGTAATATCAGCTTGTATATTGTAATAATGGGTGTAAATTATCTTTGCACTTTCTCTGCGCTCATTTTTAACACCATCATCTGCCTAAATGAGACCATTTTCTTCAACATCAAAGGATCTGCTCAGGAATAATACGTTTTCCTTTGGCTAAAAAAAAACTTCAAACTCTCCAACGCGCATCCGAGCCGCAGTAATTACAGACGAATGCCTCTCGGGAGAACGAGAGCACAATTTGCAGCAACACAGAGATTAACACTTATAATTTTAGCATGACCAATTTCATCCACTCTGAACTGTGACATTACAGCTGCCAAATGTTTTCCTTCAGCTCTTTTCCAAAGAGCATCCGCTAATGTTGACAAAATAAGTCATTTACAGCTATTCCACTGTGTACTTTTAGGAGCTGCGGCGCCTGAACACAGCCTGTGGAGATGGAAACCGACTTTAATAAAACGCTCAAAAAGGTGAACTCTTGTTGGGACAACAATGATCCGAAAGTCGCGGGCGTGAGCCACAGCTGATGGGGATTTCCTCTATACTATAACGTAGGAAACGGAAGAAGAGCAAAGGAAAGCCACCGAAGATTTGATTTTCCTAATCCGCCGCATCCACTGGCAGCGCTGCTGTCATCGCATCTTCATATGTTTGTGCCAACCTAATGAAAGAAGTGGAAACCAGCAAGGATGAGATGAAAGCTGCGTCAGGAAAGTCCAATTAAAATATGTATGTCTTTGAAAGTGCGCCTGCCTTTCATCACATCTGAGTCATTAAAACAGCTCGTTCGCCGGCTTCCTTTCAACCTCGGACCAATTATACCGTATTTTTCTCACTTGCTGCCTTTTCCCAGTTCTTTCAACATACATAAATATTCATGCGTACATAAAAGCGGTGATGTTTTCCCCATAGAGCCATGCTATGTTTATAGATTTAAATTCTGTTTAAGTTTCTCTTGAAACTTAAACAGAATTCACCTTTAATTTCATTTTGATCCTCCTCTTTGATGGGAAGACAGCTCTTCCCAGATTTCTGCAGAAATGCTTCACTGACCCGATAACAAAAAGCACAGATTAATTTCAGCCCAAAGATTAGAACCATCCGAAGCCCTCCTGCCCATTCCTTCGGTGCAGTTTTCATCAGCCGTATCAAATTTCCAAACCCTGCAGTGCAGGTCTGGGTAGCAGTTCAACAGCTTTTAATATCTGCAGCTCAGCCGCTGGGACACACGCTGGAGCGTGAGCTCAACGCTCCCACTCTGCAGCGACGCTGCTCACCTGTTGATAAGAGCAGACGCTCCTGCTTTAGGTTTGAAGGGAGGTGAATCGTGAATCATCCTCTAAGGAAACAGTCACCCTGGAAGAGACAGAGAAAATGCCCCAGATACACGTGTAAACGGTAGCGGCTGACCTTCTGACCATCTGCATTCAACAGACGCTTGGCTACGGGCAGCAGATTTATCATCAAGCGAAATTCTCCGGGAGATTTCCACGCTGCATTTCCTGCTAATAAACTGTTCCGAATCTTCAAGCCTCGTAGGACCAAAAGTGATTCCCTGAGAGAGCAAACAAAAATGCGTCACTTTCAACAAGGATTGTCATCTTTTCTTCAGCGGAGGTTGTCATTTGGACATGTTAATGCAGGACATGTTAAATTTTAAAACATCTTGTCGTGTGTCGGCACGGTGCACGCTGGGGCTCAGGGGTCTGCCCTCGTCGTTACACATGCACATCGGCCCAGATGAATACACCACTGGAGCTCCGCAAGCAGCAGACAGTAAAACCTTCACGCCGACTCCGCCGCAGACACTCCGAACACGTCCCAGCTCACCTCAGAACACAGCAGAGCCTAAAAGAGAGAGCGAAAGGGCCTCAGACCTCGGGGTCCCAGAGACGCCACACTGGAAACGCACATGGATAAATTATTGGACGGTTTAAATGCAAAGCTCCCCCGTAGGGCCATTTGGCAGCAATACACGTAAGAGGATTTCTATACGTATGTGTTCGCAGTTAAAGAGGAGACGTAAAACACTGGAACAAGAAGCTTTTTATTGTGTTCGAAGGTGCATCAGTTCAACACGGAGAGGATGAACGATGAATGATGAAAGGCAAATCGATACCTTCATCCAGAACCGCAAACGCCAGCTAGCAGTATAGCAACTGTTAACATCCGGAAGAACGTCCTAGCATCCCAAACTTGAAATGTTCTCCGGCCAACAGAAGAGGCCTTCCCACTCCATCCTCTTGCTGATGGTCAGAGCGAGCAGCACCTTTCATGTTACACTGATCGTTGTAAAAATGTGCCTGCGGCTCAAAGGTTTGGACTCATCTGTCTGTCAGCAGGTACGCTGTTTTCAAGCACAGATGCAGTTAAGGAAAATAAACAACCAAAGAGAAACGTGGATGGACTGAACTGCAACGTAGGAGAGAGGAAACAACACAGAATGAGAGTGGAAGAAGAGCGGGGATTAAACGTAATAAAATCCGTCCGTCAGCACCCACAGAATTCAGGCCGAGAAGTTGCATTTCAAAGCCTGAGGAAATTGATTAACGCATTCTCTTTGAAGGCTGCTAACCTGGACAATTTGTGCAGCCTTTCACTTTTAAAGAGCAGCTTGTATCAGAAGAGGAGCATCATGAAGACTGAGCAAGCAAGGGTGAGCTCAGCATATGGCGCACCGCCGAATAAAGCCGGGGGCCACGAGAAGGCAAATGTGCACGGGTCTTTATACGCACTAAAAATATCTCTGAACATGCACATATATTAAAAGAGAAGCCTTATGTTTTAAACATTCCTTTGAAATGAAAGGTATTAAACCTCTTAATAGCAAATATTAAAGTGATTATACATAAAATGAATATGGTGGCAAATGAATACCTGCTTATCAAGTCTGGTTTGTCCCCCAGGAAACCGCTGGGCTGTTGTGCACGGATCACTGTAAAATGGCCCAGACGCAGCTCAAGGTCACTGCCTGCATAATGAGTAACGACTGGATTTAATAACTCAGCCAGGGTTTCCAGTAACCTTTCAGTTCCAGTTAAGAACTTACAGGACGAGAGCGGCCGTAAGTTCTGCCTACTGTTAGCTGGGCAATAACAGGAAGCTGTAATCACGTCTGCCACCCTGGCCCAGTCCAAAGGTGCATGCTGGCTCGTGCAGCCGCCGTGCAGAGAACTCTGCTAGCTAGCCTCTTGCCTCCAGGATTCTTCAGAATGGAAACACGCTGCGCCATTTGCCAGAGTGGATCCGTACCAAACAGCGGGCTGATCCAGTTGTCCACGTCGCTCTTATCAGGAATCAATCAGGAAGCGACTGGCAACAGCACAGGCTGCTGTAGCGACAAACAGGCTTGTTAAACGTGCGCTCGCTGCCCTGCAGCTCTTCACAGTAAGTTGCTTTTGTTGGACTCGTTTGTGGTATTTAGCGAAGTTTAGAAGGAAAACCAGCTTGATCACTGTCTCCGACTCTGGTTCCCTAAATTCAGGCTACACACCTTGAGGCTCACACACACACACACACACACACACACACACACACACACACACACAGGTACAATATGTTCAGTCCCCAGACCTGAAGCTTTTTGTGTCTCGGCGTGACTCAGAGATGATCCAGCAACGTTAGCTTGGCTTGTGTATCCTGGAATAGTGAGGCTGTTTCTAAATCTGCGAATTATTATCGATTCAGGCGTTTCTTTGCAGGAAGGCTCATTCACTGCGGCTCTTGATAATGAAGAGAGATTGACTGGAATGGAATAACCCACCCTGACTCAACAGTCATGATAATCAGGCAGATTAATGATGCTATGAGAAATATTTGCTGCAGTCGTCTTTGCAAAGAAACAAGTCATTTTCTTTCTGCTACGAGTTAAATAGCAGTTCTTGGAATCCACTTATTGAGCCTCAGATAACAGTTTTTGAACAACTGAAAGCATCGGGCAAGTTTCAGGACCAGCTTTTGCAGCTGACGGGCGTTTTGTTTCATCACTGGGTTATTTTCAGTTTGATAAGTCACAAAGCACATCGTGAGCTCTGTCAGCGTCGAGGTGGTGATTCTGCTGAGCTAACGCACCACCTGTGCTGTATTACCTTCCCCTGCAGAAAGCACAGGCCGTGGCCGCTTCTGCTTCATAAAGACTTGGCGTTATTTCATAGAGAGCGATGAGGCAATGGGCTTGCTCGTGTGTGAACACGCCTATGGCGGTAATCACAACTCGGGCCCTTCTGAGCACCACATATAAACAATGACGCAGAGCAAAGATGCTTAGAGAGGCAGGAAAGCAGAAGTTAAGCACTAATGCTGGGACAGGAGGCAGCGGCCGAGTCAGGAGACTCCTGGGCTTTATGTTGATTCATTACTCTATTAGCCCTTGTGACAGAGATAAGGACCAGCATGTTTCAAAATGATAGCTGACCTCTGCGTTTTACCCAGCCCACCGCCATCTCGCCCACAGCAGCCTCCGTTCTTCAAAAACACATGCTTGCACGCTAGAGTACGCACTGCTACGCCAAGTCCCACACCCCCCATGGAGGGAAAATGAAAATCCACCGTAAATAAATAAATAAAATACACCGGCCCCTGCTCATTGACTATTGCAATGAGCGCTAGTAATCAGATAGTTTAGGGGAAGTCAGCAGTCTGAGTGAAACCAAGATTGACAGGTGAGAAAAAGTGACTTTTTCTGTTGCATTTAGATGAGAAGGTTAAATCCAGTTCAGGTCCTTCAAAATCCTGTCGTGCATGTAACAAGTGCAGCGACCTGTCAAAGAAACAGCCCACTCAACATCGGCCCCGTCACATAACTTCATTAAAGCTTTGGCGTGGCCGTGATGGGAATATGAATCAGCGCCAGTTTAGATGAAACAGATCTGCCTTAAAGCCTTTAAATCCACCGTTAGTCATGATGCAAAGTTCCTCCAAACCATTAGGAGTCACAGAGAAGCAGTCAAACTGGGCGGGTTTCACTGAGACGGATGCTCTGATCCTGGCTTTTTCCTGGTTTGTCAACATCCAGCATATTTGCATCTTGTTGGTTCATCTGAAAACTTTTAAAATGATTTAAACTGACAAAATGTGCTGCAGCGGTGCACTCGTGGCAATTAATACTTTTCCATCTCTTATGTCCTCCGTTCTCCTTTCAGGGAGAAGTTTGCCTCCTCCGTCTGGAATTGTTGCACGCCTCTGCTCCACTGTGACAACTCGCAGCCTCTCTCCAGTTTCAACAGTTTACAAGATCATACACTTTTGGTGGGATCTTTTCAGTTTAGATTTTACTTTTTTTTTCTCAAAAAGGCTCTCTCATGAGAACTTTCTTTGAGTCCAGGTCTTTTCTTGCCTGATTTCTTCTCTTTTCCTCATTTACAAACCCCAGTAGCTTCAGGAAGATGAATGGGCGTAAACACAGGAACAACATAGCAGGATAAAGGATATAGTTTCTCAAAACTAAAGTGGAGGCTGCTGTGTTCAGGTTTACAACTGCTGACGGAAGTGAAATATTTAATTTCGCGGCACAGCTTCCAGATGTCACAAGATGAGATTCCCAAGTGTGTAAGAAACACAAAAATCAGTGCATGGTAAAATCACACTTACAGTAGCTGTCACGTTTGCATCAGCCACGGTATAGGGATGAATATTCTTTCAATCAGGCTATAAATGATATAAAAACATGTATTTGTTGGGAACCATCAAAATATAAGAAGAAATTGTCATGGACACTTTGACTTAACCGGAAATTCCCCAACAGAACTGTGAAAACTGTGAACGTGCCGCTGATGTTAGTGAGGTCTCATTTGAGGAGGTGACACTCCTCAGTGGTAGGAGGGTCACAATCAGTCAGTCACAAGGTTGGCTGGTGTGATGAAATAGCAGCGCAAAAGTCGTTGTGGTCATTCAAAGGTGTTTTAGACTACATTTTGGCAGCTACAGTGATAAAGTCATTGATTAAGACCATTGAGGTGTGTCTGTCTCTGCTCTCCCTGAATATCTGCAGATCTCTCTCATTAAAACTGCAGCGCGCTCTCGGCTGAACACCTTTCAAGGCTTTAAATGTTTAAAAAGGTTTTCTCTGATGGTGAAAGAGCCGAGCAGAAAACCTGACAGATCTCTCATTTTCCTTCTATTACACGTTCTTCAGCTGTGGCAAAGTTTTGCTGCAGACCTGGTTCCAAACCTGAAACCAACCTCAAGGCGGAGACTTTGTGAGCAGAGAGAATTCACTTTATCTGCATTCAGAATGTGGACTGGACTGCCAGTGTCCCACAGTCATTTAGAGAGAAGAGTTTTATACATTGGCCACAGGAAATGGTTGTATCTGGTGGGCATCAGAAACAGGTCACCTTAGCAACACCGAAAGCAGAAAAAGACAAATTTTGATCATGTCAATTCGAAATCCAGCTTGTTTGGTACTAGATCAGGCATGGGAAAACTTTGGCCCGTGGGCCGCATGCGGCCCGTTAAGGTGTTTATTCCGGCCCGCTGAACTTGGAAGAAATTATAACCTTGTTTTTTGTTTTTGTTTTGTTTTGTTTTCCTGCAATTCTCGCGTTTTCCTACTAGATGGTGCACTCTAGGTAGATTGACCTTAGGTGTGGCGTATTACTCTACGCTTGCACTTTACTCTGACCCAGCCCTTCTCTGATGATTAGCAAGCAGTCAGCGGAAGAACGGGAGGCTACTGCTCTGCACGGTTCACACTGAAACTAAATAAAGTTTGTCCGTTGTGCTGTGTAAAAAATGCGTTTGAAAAATGATTCGTTCAATAAGCCTTACGTGTTATACAGATAACAGAACTTTCAGTGCTTTTAAATAGTAACTATTAGTTAAAAAAACAAAAAAAAGCTGTATTTTCAGTGTTTTAAGAGTCATTTCACTAAAGAGCTAAATAAAGTGGGGCTTCAAAGACAGATATTTTGTTGTAGTGCTTTTGTCCACCTTCAGTTGATATTAAAGCAAATGTTTTCTACATATCCCATGATATATTTTTTTCTTCTATGAAGTGGGTAACCAAAACACTCGCTCCTGGTCTGGCCCTTCTGTCAAATTTTATTTGTTGCCCACTCCTGTACTAGATGATCCCCATTAATGGTCATTTCAGAGCAGAAATTATCTCATTAAAATACTGAAAATTAGTAGTATCACAGTCTTTAACATGTTTAAACTTCTATCGATCTACCCATTAAAGGGCTGGTTGTCAGCTTTTTTACAGATTGGGACCATCAATTTCAAACTCAATATCAGCTGAGAAAAGAACAGAAAAATTCAGAGCTCAACTCCTTCTCATTGTCCTCAGGCAACAGGCGAAGGTTGGGAACCGCACGACCGTTTTTCCTAGATTTGGAATTCTCTTTTTATTCAGACTTTAATGGGGTCAACACTTGAAACTGAACATCTTGAATTGATTGCAGCCATTATAACAATTGGTGTTGCACTTCAGAGAACAAGCCGCAGCGATAAAATCCCCTTTCCAGACAAAAATGGTGTTTATGAAATGATTTAATATGGAAACGGATGTCAAGCGCGTCAGGTAGCATGCAGGGCTCCAATCTGGGTGTGGCCCATGGGCCCCTGGATCTGAGTGGTGTGCTCATACAGCCTCTTTAAGCACTTCATTGGGCTCGCCCACACACTTTCTATTACATGTTAATATGTAGCTAATTGGATAATAGTATAGTGCACCCAGTAATCAAAAGCATGCATTGGGCTCCAGATTGCATTGTTCTCCACGTGTGCACGCAGAACAACGATTTATTACATTGACTAAGCATAGTATTGACATGTAGCAACATGGTGGTTGTAGCGTGTAGCATTGTCGGGTACTGGGTGCGCAGTCATGGTTAACTCCCCCAAACTAAGATCAGACAACAGGTTTGAAGATAAAGGATCAAAGGGATCTAGCCATTTGATCTTTCAGTGATCAAATGAGCGTTGGTTACCTGTTGGAGTACTATGTTAAAACTAGGTTACTTATTTCAGCACTGATACTGTTGTCATAGTGACCCCAATCTTCCCCTTAAAGAGGTACAATGTTATTGCTAATGCTGTTATTTTTGTTGATAGTGACCTCCTTCTGCCTTTTTTCCCCAGAGGGCGTAGGCAACCCAGTCCTCAGCCGGTGACGTGCAGCTGTTGCAAATTCCTTATCAGCAGCTGATTTAAGGCACTGACACCTGGTCACCGGCGTTGGATCGTCTTGTCACCTGCGTGGTAATGCTCGCTAGAGGTTTCCTTCGGTACTCTATGTTTTCTTGCTGTGGGACTTACCCTGCTGTTCTCCCCGACGTCGCCACGTCCCGTGGAGAGGGATCGTTTTCTGTTCCTGCAAACTGCAACACATGTGGATATACCTGCGCCCCGCCCCGCTCGTCGCCAGGCCATCCTCGGTTCCCGTTCTACCCTCCGTTGGAGCGTCCTGAGGTATTCTCTTTTCGGCTCGCGTGCGAGACACATTGTTTTGGGTTGTTTATTAAAAGAAGACTCGTTCGAATCACGCGGTGTCTGGTCTGTTCTGCGTCTGGATCCCTGCTTGAACCGTTCCCTAACAAATACTCTGCTAAAAACATGTTTTGCTGGTCAGATTGTTGTTAGGAGGGGTCCAACGTGGAGGTGATGTGCTGCAGTAATCAGGTTTTTTTAGGCTCTGGGATGATAGTGTCATGATGAGGACGGCGGAGCACCTGCCCAGATACGCTCTCCGGGCCCAGGCCTTCTGCGTGTGGACCCAGAGTCCTCTGGCCCTCAGCCGGGTCGGGGCAGCGTGCCTTTGCCTCCCAATGGAGAGCAGCTTTCTCTGCAGCAGCGCCATTTAAACCTCGCAGATAAAACAGGTTTTTCATAACAGCCTCTCGACACAAGGCTGTATTATTTAAAAGCAGAGATGTTAATCAGATTTAACAGCCTTCTGTTTTATTGTGGGGTGTTTTTTTAGAATCCACGCTGCACAGAGAGACTACTCCCGTTCTAATGAAAGGGCTCTTTGTCAGTGTTGAGCTGACACGTTTGGTCACAACAGAATCTTTGGCAGGGCCGAGCTGATGGGTCATGGTGCCACAGAAAGGCTAATGGGTGGTTCAAATTATTCCAAGACAGATGGACAATGACTGGAAATGAAAGCTGGACACAGAGTAGTTGGCTGTCCAGTCTTTTACTTTTCAAATCACAAGAAAGCGAATATAAGTCATCGTTTTTTTGTTGTTGAGGGTGCAAAATGCTGAGGAGAGTAGCTTCAGGCCATGGAAAGCTGCCAGTGAATGTGGGCCGGTATCTGGATCCTGCGTCTGCTGCTTTGCAAGCCTTTTGTTTTCTGGGATTGTCTGTCAGCTGCATCATCTTCAGCATCTCGCAGCGCTGCAGCTAATGACAGAAGCTGCTGAGGAAGCTGTGAAGATAACACTTTCTGACTCACGCCTTTAATAAAGACTGGGCCGCGCGTCAGTGACTGAGGGTTGCAGTATGTTGACTGCACTTTACTGCCAAACATGGAGCCCGTCCATCAGGTCCCTCTTTCCCTCCTCTAAATGTAACTTTAACCATCTCCGTGACTTCCTGCCCGCGCCTCCGGCTCTGTTTGTTTTCTGACCACGTCTACATCTGGCCGCGTTGATTAAACGCACCGCCAGCACAGAAAATCACACACGTCTTGTGTCAGAATGTGTTGACTGAGGGATTTTCACGTGGAATGAAAACGTTACGCCTGTACACAAACTGGAATCCGATTTTCTTATGAACAACATGCGTTTGTGGCTGTTCTGTCTGTATATCAACAGAAACCGCTGTGCTCCCCAACTACAGGACACCAGACTCTTTATAATGACCCTCCTGTAATAGTCAAACTGCCTGTTAAATGTTAAAGTACATATACACACATCTGCTGTACATTCACCACCTCCCTGAATGATGAACCGAACATTGAAAAAATGGAAAATATAAAAAAAAAAATTAGCTTTACGTACATTTCTGAGCTGCTTGTCCTTTTTATATCAAACGATAAAATTCACACTATAGAGGAAATTTGCCACCGATGATCAACATATGGGGGCGTGCCACGATAGATCCGGGCCTGGGTTTCCTTTCTTTGAGAAATCCCTGCCTCCAGCGGAGGCTGTGCCAGGGGATATCATGGCCGCCCTTTTTAAGAGAACCAATAACAGCTCCCAGTTCACCTGGGACAGCATTTTGTTTAACAAAATAGAGGAGAGAGCACTGAGATAATCAAGCCTCTGGCAGCAAGAATGTGACAACGCGAGGAAAGCCGAAGACAGCAAAGATAGAAACATTTTGTTTATCAAATAAGGATGTTTATCTCCCAGCATGGAGACATAGAACTGCATTATTGGGCTGCTCAGTTCCCATTTTGTTGCATAATTTCCTAAAACAATGTTTTGACAGTGAGTGAGAGCATAGAAATTACATATTATTCAAATGTGCAAGGCTTTCCAGGTTGTGATGCAAATGTTGGACCGTTTCTTTTCACACATCGACTAAAATGTCACTTCATACTTTTCACTCTTTTAATAAAAAGTAGAGATATACAAGGAATTTGGCTTTTTGTTGTTGTTTTTTTTAACTCTTTCTCACCTTTTTAGCAACACTTTTCCCTTCTGTAGAAATACCATTTCTGAATATAGGATAAAGTAAAGATGGACGTAGATAACTGCAAGGGACAGGATACGTAACACGACATTAACTGAACTCCACAGGCTGCATCCAGTGAAAGCCAGGAATTTTTCTTCCTGCACGATGTCAGGAAGATGTGCGTGATTTTCTTTCAGACAGCCTCACACTCACACCGAGAATTAAAAATTAAGGGAGGCCATTTAAATTTTGATATTCTCCTCTCGGGAGAGGCAGCTAGGCCAGAAAATCTGAGGAAGTGGCCTATCTAATAGTTGCCACATGATATTAATGCGTAGAGGCACACGTCCTCATAACCTGGTAGCTCCGGAAATCAATCACTTCTCTGGCATTACGCTCCTTTGACAAATATGCTCTCACTGGCCAGGTAGCACAGCTAATGGCCTCCGAAGAATATCTGTCAGTTACACCGCATATTAATTATTCAGTCACTTGTGCTCCGATCCTACAATATTTACAGAGCTGCAGGAGGCTCCTCTCCCTCTGGGCTACAGTCCCTGGAGCTGCTTCTGCATGAGCCATAATTCCATCAGGTGGAGGTGGAGGTGGGGGGCGGATGCGAAAGGGAGAACGCTATTCTGTCAAAAGACATCTCTGGAGGTGTAAAAACAACTGGAGCCAGACGAAGGTTTAAGGCATTAATCAGGCGGGGAGGATTTCATTGTCACGTTTTTGTGGAGGTTTAAACAAGTCGGCACCAGCAGGGAAATACAAAACCTGTTGTTTTGTCCCTCCTGTAAAAAAAGAATAATAATAATCAAATAAATAAATAACAATAAAATTAGCTAACTAACCGTACTAACAATGTTCATAATAATAACATTTGCACATGCAGAAACTGTGTTGAATTTGACACAGTTCAGCGTGAGTCGGTTAAGTCAGCAGCGCTAAACAAAAGAGCACAATGGTGGCAAATGCAGCGGTTAGCAGACAAGCGCTGGCCACCATGCTCTTACCGAGTTTAATCCCCTTTTTTCTACCCAACAAGGGGGCGCAGTGGGGTTGCATTGAGAGGAGGCGGAGCAGGGGAGCGATGTTGCATTCACGGCTTTCTCAGAATAGTGGGAGGATTGAGCTCTCGTGCAGACTGCCACATATGATAGTGATTCAAGCGTGCGCTGACCGACGGATGTGTTTGGCGCCTATTCTGACTGACGCTTGCAAAGCAGGACTCCTGGGTCATGGTCCTGGGTCTGAGTCTGAGAGAATAGCTCTGCTGCTGCTGCTGCTGCGTTCCTGAGATCAGCCAGTTGGTGGATTTCCATCGGCCTCTTTTTTATATAGAAATGAAGTGGAAACAGATAAAGTGCAAAACAGATGGTTATTGCAGCTTTCACATTTAAGAGCGGTCCAAAGTTTGCAGAAACAGCCAAGATAAAAAAGCATTCAGAATATTCCTCCATGGCCCAAAACAAAAGTTTAGCTGCTGCAGCTTATTCTGTTTCAATCAGCTCAATCAAAGCGTGTGTGAATGTTTAACGTTTTCATAAATTTAGGGGAATTTGCAAGTGAATGGAAATTAAGCGATTTTGTCCAAAGCAGTACAAGTTTGACTTTATCCCATTAGAAGACATTAAAGAGCCATGTCAGTGTATAAAACCCTCCAGAGCATCCTGCCAAGAGGAAGAGCGCAAATCCAAATCTGCTGTTACACTGTTAGAAGAAATGAATGTTGTTGAGCTCAAGCCCAGACAATGAATCATTAAAAAAAAAAAACAACAAAACAAAACAAAAAAAAAACGAGTCAACGAAATGTCGGTAATGCTTTTGTACTGGCACTTTTGTTTCTGAGCGCCTCGGAGCCTTGGTCCTGGATCAGACTGAGCACCAGTTCATTTTACTGGTGTGAACCCAGGCGCATCAACCTCCAGCATCCACATCTGCTGTTGGGGTTTGACAGTGTGAATGAGCACAAACAGCAGGAAATATGAACGCAACCAGGTTGCAATCAGCCAGCCGTGAGCACATTTGTCACAACTCCTGCAAAGACTCATTTGTGCGCAGCATGAACCCGTTTAGTCAGAGCTGCAAAGGTGATAAAGGAAGTGGGCTGGCATTACTGAAAGAGTTTCAAACACGCCTCTGATACAAGCCGCTTTAACAATGAGTTTCTAAGCAGAATAATGGCTGATGTTTAATAAGGAAGTGGTTAATAATCTCAATTCCCTCAATTCTTATTTCCTTGTGTGCAGAAAATAACTACTGATGCCACAATATCCCAATTTTCAAACAAGCACATGACCATGTGAGCGGAAACCCTATAAACACATCATAATATGAGTTATGGGTTAAAATAGACTAACGTCTGTTTTAATAATCCCAAAGATACCTGCTGGGGAATGAGCGAGACTGAATCCATATTTGTGAGCTGGGTCGTGCTGGTGTTGACCGGAACTGTTTTTTTTTTTTTTTTGTTTTGTTTTTTTTCATCCAAATCTCATAAACGCAACACGGCCGTCTATCCGGGTCACGTGAGAAGTCCCACTAATAATGCAGTGACGTGGTGGGGGTCCGTCAGTGTGGCGGTGTCTGACAGCCAGTCCTCCTGGCGTGAGCAGCTCCGTTTCCCCGCTGCTGAAACCGACAGTGGTCGGTCCAACGCGGAGCAGAACGGGAGACCCAGGAGGAGGAGCGCCAAGGAGCGGGCTGTACATTGAGACGAGGGGGTGTGGAGACGATAGTTGTTGTTCTGGGTTTGCTTGCAGAACTCGGAACATTGTTGGGGGGTGGTTGGACTGGAAGGGGAGAGGATATTGTGTTTTGTTCTGATTTCCTCCGTCCCTTTAACTGCGCTGACACCGTGCGTCAGCGCGCCGAGCATCGGGAAGGACCGGCCGCACTCCTGCTGCTGGTCCGCCTCGGGGAGACGCCAGCGCCGATGCTCTGTTTTCTACCTCCAGCTGTATCTCTGGGAGGGGACGCGAGCAGAGGATAAGGAACGGCAGCGAGGCACCGGGACAGTGAGGTGGACGCAGGAGCAGAGGAGGGGTCGCGGCAAGAGGAGAGCCAAAAAGCTGCAGGTTCCGCGGAGCCCGCGGGGATGAGGACGTGGGGGAACGGAAAACCATCCGATGTGCAGGCGTGACTAGAGGAGAAGGAGTTGGAAGTGGAAAGCCACTGATTGTTCTCCGAGCCAGGGTGGCGCGGTGATGGCGGGAGAAGACACCGGGGCACACATGCTCCATCAGCCGACCGCAGCCCTGTCAGGAGCCGCAGCGGCGGCAGTGCGAGCAGGCGGAGGTACGCAGCACCGCACGTCTCATCCATCAGTCCCCCACATCCTCATTATTCATTTAGCCCTCCCCGCCCTCCTCTACCCTCCATTACATCCACCTTGTCTAATATCCGTCATTCCACTTAACATCCTGCATTTTCTTCTCCGTCGGGCACTTTGGGGTCTTGAATGGCTTCAGAGAATGTTGCAGGAGCACTGAAGTGGGTGCCAGGTGTCAGAAGACAATTAAGGACACCTCTGGCATGAGTGTGAATGTTAATAAGTCTTAGTGACCCCGGCACTGTCAGAGAGAAGTGTGTCTCTATGTGTTTAGATTTAAGTTCAGGAAAACTTGGAGCTGCCAAGAAGCAAGATCGCTGAGATGCCATTGATCGGGTTCAATTAACAGGGCTTTTTTATCCACCTCATGATGTCCAGCTGCCCAGACTCTTTGGCACTGGGAACTGTGCACTCTGCCTTATCTGCTGAGAAGAAACCACTTCAGATCAGCATATTCACTAACGGATGGTTTAATAAACCTCTAGAACATTTCTTGCTGTGACAGCCACAGGATGGGTCGGGCAGGAGGTTACAACACGGCTTTATGCATATAAAATAATTTTTAAAAGACTGCCTTAGTTATGCTTAGGACTGAGAGTTGGCAGGAGCACAAAGAGGCTGCATATCGATGGAAGAGTGGAGGAACAAACAGTCATATAACCGCTCCTACGGCTGCAGCAGCTCTGAGCTGCCAAAGCTTTATTTCCCAAGTGTGTTGTATGTTGGAGGCCAGTTTAAAGGCTGCTTGGTCCTTTGTTACAGTCTTTGTTGCAGGACAAATGTGTCACACTCTGGAACTGTAATGAACACATTAAAGAGCTAATTCCTTTCCAAAAGAATTTCCTTAATTCGTCTTTGCGTCTGATGGCTCAGAGTCCTGCCTTCACGCCATTGTTTTGTCTTTCTGGACAGCAGACAGGCACGTGCACGCAGCGGTTGTCAGACTGCAAAGCTAAACTTTTCCAGCTCAAAGGAGGTAAAAATTTGATTAAAAACAAAATCATAAAAAGAATGATTGAAAATGGTGAAAGTGAGCCTTTTAAGGAGATGGTCGTGTTTGGGTCACGCTTGACCGGAGTGGCATGGCCCAGATCTGACCAGTCAGAAGTGATGAGGGGTAAAAAAAAAAAGAGAGAACGAAAAAAAAAAAAAAAAAAAAACAGCTGGTCATCTCATCCCATGTCACTCATCCACTGTGTGCAATCCCTCGTTCTCCCAGCGGTGCTATCCTGATTGAGTCTCACAAACCAAACAACAAAAGGTCAGTCCGTATTCTGGCAGGGGGATTATTTTCAGTGTACAGCTTCCAGAGCAAACATCCATTCAACAGTCTCTCCATCTTTACTAATGATGTCCTGTCTTTTTTTAATTATTATTATTATTCTGATGTTGCAACAAATTCACTCGTCTTTCTTTGGTATTTTGGTTGTGCTGAACCTTCACTGCACAGCTTCAAAACAGCTGAAACTGAAAATAAAGCCAACTAGAAGGAATGGAAAAAAAAAAATTCATTTATTTTACTTAAGTACAGTTTCGAGTACTTGAGTAATACTACCACAAGCACTATATTTATTTCTGAACTATAGTGATTTTGCAGATTAATTCTGTCTTAGAGCTAAAGAGCTGCTTTTGAGCTGCATTTAATCTCTCTCTATCTCTTTTCCTGCCGCGCGCGCGCGTGCACACACGTACACACACCGGTTCTGGCAGAATGATGAGGATTTGGTAGGAATTATATGCGGTTTTCACACGTTTTAATTCCAGCGATGCCCACCAGGGGGCGCTTGATATGTTGTATTTAACAGGATTTTTATCGTTGTACCAGTTTACTGTAGAAAGTAGTTAATGGCACACCGATGTGCAAGAAGGCATTGCTCATCAGGATAGGGGTGCAGAGATGAGACATTACTTTGTAGATTTATTTAAATGCTATATCCGGCTTTATGCTTTATGTGAGTGAGCAGGGTGTGCAGTGGTCCAATGGTTATTTGGCAAAACTGAGCAATATTAATTCTCAAACAATAGAGCTGCTGTTGGGCCCGCACTCTGTGGAATGGCTGGATTAAAACTCCTCTGATAGTTCTGAAAGTCTGTGATTCTCCAGGGTTCCAGGAATGTTCTGACAGCACCCAGAATCCAGCCAGATGTCTGTGACATCACCGAAAGTCAGCTGTTGTTCGCCGCGCCTCAGTGCTCAGTCATCAAGCTGCGAGCTCTGGGTTTTCAAAAGCGGTCAGTTGGAATTAAGACGCAACATTCCCACCCCGAATACATGCAAGACCTTAACCACTGAGACAAACAGCAGACGTGCTTGACGTGTCACATGGTATGTCACCCTATATTGGACGAGGCTGGTATGCCTGGTTGGTTTAGGCAGGGCTGTGATCATCACGCGGCAGCCATAAATCAACTCATTTCTCCTCCGTCCAACACACGTTCCTTTAACTCTTTAGCACGTGATCTACAACACCCCGAGGGCTCGGAGACCGTGTTTTTTATGGTAGAGAGCTTCAGCATCCTTAACGCTGATCCTGATCTGATCCAGTCTCTGGAGAATCTTCTGACTCCCTTTGAACAAACTTTAAATGTTTAAGATTCATTTAAGATTAATTGGTATTGGTATTAATTGGCATTAATATTCATATTCATGATTGCATTATGTGTTTCCTAATGTTTGTACTATCAAATGTTATGTGTGCAAATTGGATACAAAATGTATGTTCTGTTTTTTTTAAAGGTTATCAACCTATTCCTCTTCCTACTCCTATTCCTTCCCACTCAGTTACTCAATTAAATTGGAGAACAAGAGGAATTGAGTGGTCCCTTGCACCCTTCTACAATTAACCAAGCAGTTTTTCAAGTTTGGACAGAGTTGCGGTCACAAAAACACGTGTAACTTGACAATGAGCCTTTCTCTCTGGATCTCACAAATTTCCATCATTTCTCCCCTTGAAATGCACGTTTCCTTCAGCCTGATGAAGAACACCTACTTGCACCCCTGTTATAAATGAAATGTAGCAGTTAAACAGCGTTATTAGAGGGAATGGGAGCTTCACTCAGCCAAATAATCAGTCAGTCCTGTTTCAATAAAGCATAATTTAACCTCTGTCTTCACCGAGCAGCCACTCTAAATGGCTCAACAAATGGGAACTGTATTTTTCTTGAGGAAAATGTGTCACTATCACAAAATATGCTCTTCTTGCAGATGAAGGTCAAGTTCCAGTTAGAAAAGCTTATTTTGCATGCGTTACACATACAGTAGAGGCAAAACATAAGAGGCCAGGCTGTTGTGTAGGCAGGGAAACAATGAAAGAAAACTGTTTTTCTTTTTTTTTTTACGTAGTGTCCTCTAGACGAAGGCGATAACAGCAACAACTGTAATGAATGCCCAGTGTGTCACTGTGTCCCCCTGTTGGCCTCTGTTCTGATTATTGATCCCCTCAGAATTGCTGGGATTTTAATTGGTGCTAGTGTAGCTAATTGGCTTCCATGTACGTGACATCGAAGGGAGGCAAGAAAAAAAGTGAAGGCATTGGCAAATAAACATGGCTCCTCTCCCTTGGAAAAACTCACAAATAAAAAAGTAAAAAGCCACACACTCACCCAGTCTGCCTGTGAGTGTGTGGGAGGATGTATTCACCATCCTCTGGGGGGGCACTGATGCTTTTTTAGCATGAGCGCCCCCCACCCCGCCTTTTGTGAGCCCACTTCATCTGAACTCATGTAAGCTGATGTTCATTTAGCTGACAGCAGAAATCTCTCATGCCCTGGCTGTGGTTCGATGTAAAGTATGTTAACCTTTAAAACAAAGCCGGCCCTGGCCCCTCTCATTCTGCTGTAATTGCTTGCACCGGGTAAGCACACCCGCCTGAAAAGGTTATCGTGTTCTTTGCCACTCATCATGATGACTGCAGCAAACATAGCGGGATTTGAGAATCATGGAAAATCAGCCTCACGTCCATGTGTGTGTGCGTGTGTGTGTGCGTGTGTCAAACATTAAACATCCCTTCCCCAGATGGGAGGGATGGATGGATTCACTGTTACTGCAGGTGCACTAATATTTGGTGGACTGGAACAGTCTGCAAGTGTCTGATGACGTGTTCTCTTTTCCCTGATGTGTGTGTGTGTGTGTGTGTGTGTGTGTGCGCGCGTGTTCAAAACTGTAATTGCCATATAAACACTGCATGTGAATCCTCCATGTGAGACACTTGAAAATGTCATTTGTTTGTATATCAAGCCTGGTTTCCATCACGGGTCTATAAAAAGAAGGCAGGTCTGCTGCCCCCCCCCCCCCCCTCACTTTTTTAAAAATCTAGCAAACAGCCTGCACACACATGCAAATGGATAATCAGGAAGTACACATTACATGTAGCATAATATATTTATGTATTCAGCATTTACTGCTTGTGTATTCCACGGATGCTTGGATCCTCTAACAGGTAGGACATTCAGAAATATTCAGAATAAAATGCCACAATGATAGAGTATTTACCAGCAGGAAGCCCTCTGAGGAGACATTTGCATCCATATACCTTGAAACACCCACACGAACCAAGTTTAAGACAATATTCGCTCTGCTCGGTCTGTTACGCAGGTAAATATTTAGACTATTAGTGGGAAAGTCATGATTCTGCGTGTGCACAGCGCGAGCATGGATGATTTTGTGTGGTCCATCCTGTGTGATGTGTAGTAACTGTGCTAGTGGAGCGGTTGGTGAGTTAGCGAAGCCGTGCGCTCTAGTCTCCCTTTGGGCAGCAGATGCAATCTTTCATGTCACATTTTGTCTGAGCGATTGTGTGCTGGCGTCTGCACTTGCACATGCATGTTGCCTCGCATGTCCCCTGCTTGCGCCTGGGAGATGGAGCTGCCCGGGTGGTCTCCGCTTGAGGACAGGCAGGCATTGATAAGCTGAAGGTGGGAGGTGAATGGCAGGTGAAGGATGTTATCGCCAGAGGCTGGCGCAGGCCTCGTCGCCGCTGTCTGCTGGACCCTGAAATCTCATTCTGACAGATGCATCTCCTCCCGGGGCTGTCGATGCACAGCGGGGGGCTGATGACACTCACAAGCCTGAGCGGCTCAGAGTAACTTTTGCCGGCACCACATCGAGCAAACCTGCAATTTATACTTCAGCTCCAGGCATTAAGCTGGATAATGACATGCAAGAGGCACTCTCCATCTCCCTATGCACGCCCGGAATCAGAAACCAGCTCACGGTTTCATCAGGGACTTTTCATTTTCAAATCATTCTGTGTCTTCTGAGCTCGGGCTGATCCGGGGGTTCTTCTCCATTTTCCTGAATGTCCGCTGTTGTATACATAGCAGCAATTTCAGCTTTTACTTTCACAGCATTCCTCTAATCTGCTATTATTTATCCACGGAAAACAAGTCTGTCTTTTCTGTCACTGCACATGTCATACTGAGTCAGCTTTGTTCTTCAAATGTTGTCTTTTGACGGCTGCCGTATCTGCAGACAGCCCTTAAGGTGCCTTTGGCACATGGAAGATTTCTATTCCGCAATTAATTCAATGCGTGTCAAAACAAATCACAATATTATGATGAAAGAGTGAGCGTAGTTGTTCTCTTAATATGGTTAGAAATACATCTGAAACTTGGTGTGTGGTTCAGTGTCAATGACCAGGGGGTGGTTCCTGGACTAACACTCACTCTTTCTCTTTTTTCCAGATTAAAGAGCACGAGTGCGTGTGAACGCCGCTGCCCGTTCTCAAGCAGCAGCAGCAGCAGCAGCAGCAGCAGCAGCTCCCTGCGACCCACAACATGCAGTGGAGACGGCGGCACTGCTGTCCCATCAAGCGTTCGCTCTTCCGGACACACGTGGCGGGCCTCCTCTCGCTGGCTCTCCTTTTCACCCTCCTCCTGTTTTTCAGCCAGCAAGACTGGCTGCCAGGACACAGTGGGCCCTGGGAAAACCCGCTGGCTTACACTGTCAGGGGCTTCCGCAGTCCCAAAGCGGAGGCCAACCAGAGCAACTCTCTGAGGAACCTCTGGAGGGAGACAGGCTATGTGGCACCAAAGCCTCTGCTCAACCTCAGCTCTCAGCAGGCAGATGGGGCAGCGGGGGAGGCAGCTGTAGCTGCAGCAGCGGCAGCAGCAGCAGCCAGGATGGGAGTGATGGGACTCGGGGACTCCATGAGCACCAATAACAGTTTGCGAAAAGAAATGGGGGTGGGGGGGAGACTCAGTGCTCAGCCTTACCGCTACATCCTGAATGAGCCCTTCAAGTGCAGGGACAGCTCCCCCTTCCTCATCCTCCTCATCGCTGCAGAACCCAGCCAGGCTGACGCCCGCAACGCCATCCGCCTCACGTGGGGAAACGAGAGCACAGCGATGGGCCTGGGCTTCGTCCGCCTCTTCCTGCTCGGAACGGGGAGGAAGTCGGACACTTTTCTCCAAAGCAGCATCGAGGAAGAGAGCCACATTTACCATGACATCATCCAACAGGACTATCAAGACACCTACTACAACCTGACCATTAAAACCCTGATGGGTATGAACTGGGTGGCCACCTATTGCCCACACGCCTCCTACGTGATGAAAACAGACAGCGACATGTTTGTCAACACAGAGTATCTCATCCAAAAGCTGCTGAAGCCAGAGCTGCCTCCCAAGAAGAGATACTTCACTGGCTACCTGATGAGGGGCTACGCGCCAAACCGAAACAAGGAGAGCAAGTGGTACATGCCGCCGGAGCTGTACCCAAGCGAGCGCTACCCAATATTCTGCTCAGGCACGGGGTACGTGTTCTCAGGGGACATGGCAGAGCTCATTTACCAGGCCTCACTCAGCATCCGCAGGCTGCACCTGGAGGATGTCTACGTGGGCATCTGTCTGGCGAAGCTGCGCATCGATCCGGTCCCCCCACCCAACGAGTTCCTCTTCAACCACTGGCGGGTGTCCTACTCCAGCTGCAAGTACAGTCACCTGATCACGTCGCACCAGTTCCAGCCTAACGAGCTCATCAAATACTGGAACCACTTGCAGAGTAACAAGCACAATGCCTGCATCAACATGGCCAAGGACAAAAGCGGCAGGTACAGACACCGAAAGTTTAACGGAGAGCGACCCCCTTGACGCAACCAGGGACAACCGCCGAGCTAAAAACGAGGCAGGCGGACACACCGTTGCCAGACGGTGCAGGATGCAGGCGGAACTATACAGAATTTGGAAGATAAGCACATTTTTTCTGGTATTGTGTACAGAATATTCTTTTAAGTTCAGGGGAAACGTGTCAATTATTATAAAGCGTTTGAGCTGTTTGTCCAAGCAACAAAGTGGAAAATGCACAGCGAGAGCTGCAGCTCAAGGACGGAGTCATTCAGGTGCCAACAGCAAGATGACCGAGTTAAAGGGAGAGGATTTCTGGATCTTACAGTATATCACACAAGGAATCTAAAAAAACTAAACCCAAGTGTTTACACAGACAAAAGCAAATGCACATGTATTATATGGATCGTTCCACTACCTACAGTAAATACGAAAGTATCTTTGACCAGTAATGCTGCCCTGTTTCTCAATGTTTACGTTTCAGATTTATCAAAGACCAATCTAAAGAGTTCTATGTCATACACTGTATTTTCTTTATGAGAACACACACATCAGAGATGACTGAGATTGTATTTTTTAAAGCTTTACATTCAGTATGACTCCGCACCTGAGCAAATGTGCAATGATCAGTTAAGAATTAAATGTACTAAACTGACTTTGTGTTCTGTTGTGATTTTGCACGGGGAGATTTGTGAACTTCAGACGTGGACGTGGAATCACAACCGGGGACCGTAGCCGAGCCCTTCCATTACAGCAACGTAGGAATGAGATATTTGCTGCTAATATTATATAAAGTCTCGGATGACTCACAGTAGAATGAATGGTAACGATTATTTTGGTTAGCCAGCAAACCCCCCAAAAAAAGACGGTCTTGAAAATGTGAAAAGTGTGCCTGTGCCTCACGGTTACTCACAGTCACCCAGCCGTCGATAAAAGGGCGGTAAAACACTCAAGTTTAAGTCTTATGGCTCCCAAATGCTGGCAGCGCCAGACAAATCAGAATTTCCATCCGATTCGAGCGTGTGCGCGTTCACCGCTCAGGGCTGCTGATGGAACAACTATATGTAATTGGATGACAACTTCAAATGGGCTGTCTCGGTTTAAACTCATCTAAATAAACCAAGAGAGCGCGGAGCTCCACTTCATAAGTGTCAGCCTCATTATGATAACCTGGAGCTGGGAGAGAAGCTGCAAGCAGCTGTAAAACTTGCCAGGGTCACTCAAATATGGCTTTGAGATGCTAATTATTTAAAGGAGAGCGTCACGGGAGGGGGGAACCGATGTGGAGATATCAAGAGTCTCCTCTCAGATAAGCATACCCGAGTCTTAATTCACTCACCCACGTCTGCGTCCCCCCTGCCCATTCCACAGATGACCGGATCCCTGAATCGTGGGCATTTTAGGAAAACCTACTGAGAGCAATCACGTGTCATTCATCGGGAAGGAGCAAACTCTCCCCCACCTGCATGTTTGATGTCTGCGAAGCATTAATACATGCAAATCGGTTAGAGCAACATGTCGCTGCAGGTGCATTAATATTCACTTGAACCAGCCTGCTGACATGTTCTGTATCTCTGATAAACATGACTGAAGGCACATAAGACACGGGATTCGTCCAATCCTCTTGCAGATGATTAAAATCACGAGGCTTCCTTACAGCAGCAGCGTTGTCTGATCCACATTTTACCGTCAGCTGTCCAGAGAAGGATGTAGCCGTTCAACGTTTGTCCCGAAAATGAAAAATACGGGTAGATTTTGAAAAATGAAATGGAAAATGATTGTTCCCCTGCTTGTGTGTGTGTGTGTGTGTGTGTGTGTGTGTGTTGCACTACCATGATCAGCTTTAGAAGTCTTAAAGGCATTGATCAAATCCCAGCACAGTTACCAGCAGTGAAAATGAGGAAATCCAATTTCCTTCCAAAATTCCGCCATTTTAGTGCATTACAGTTCATTAAAATACTCGGCTGGTCCTAGGTATTCATCATCATTCATTAGTAGTGATTAAAGTCATGAGCCAAAGCAAGAACATATTAATAAAACAGCTTTGGTGCGTTTCAAGCGTGTCCTCTGCGACCGCAGAGCCAGACTAGCAGCACTGGGCACATTTGCCAACAGGTGAAGAAGAAAGAAAATGTGTGGGAGAAGGAAAAGAGCTGATACTGGGGAGAGTAAGAAACATTGTGGGAAAGCACAAAGTGACGGCAGGTGACTGCAAAAGAGAAAAGGATGAGGAGGAAGTAGGAGAATGGGACGGGAGGTGATGAATGAGGAGGAAAGGAGCAGTGACTGATCGATATTGAAAAGCTGTGCTGCTGTAAACGCGCTGTAAAAGGCTACCAGCGCAAACGGATTGAGATGTCTGCTGTGATGGAGTGAAAGGCCAGCTTTAACGTCACCACTCACTGATCCTCAGAAGCACCAGAACAGAGAACATACCAGCGGGAAGACAAATCTCCTGACCTTTCCAGACCAGCCCAGCTGAAGGCTTTGGCTGAGGAACAGCAAAATTTGACCAAAGAAACGGAGAAACTTCTGTGAGGATTACCTTCATCCTGTCTCCTCGTTCCGTAACACTGGAATTAACTTCATCGACCGGACTTTAGAATGACGTCCGAGCAGCACCCACACAGACTGACACCTGACAGGCTGATCTGACTGCCAGGAACAGCGTGAGGAACAGATTCACACCTCAGATGGTGACAACGGGAAGGCGGCAGGAGCTCGGCGAGTATCACCACCGACTCGGCGTGAGCGGGTTTGCAACGTCGCTGCAACAAATCCCACCATCCCGCCTTCATTATTCTGTTAAAGTGATATTCTGTAAATGTGAAACACCAAAACTGGGCTCAGGCCTCAGGCCCGTCCTCCCTCTGCAGGAGAAGGCTGCAGCTCTTCCACCTCGGCCAGGCTGCTGTGTGTTCACCTCCTGCTCTGACAAACAAGAACAAATCACAGGCCAAGAGTGCGTCAGTAGGATTATTGGGTTACGTTCTGGTAGAACATAAGTCTGATCATGGCGTGTTTCCTGGAGCGGCTCAGAGGCATCATTCAGCAGAGGCAGCCGTGCTGCGCTGCAGCCGTCCTTCCCAAAGCTCAGACAGTTACGACTAAAAGCACGTTTAGTTTGGCACGAGAGGCAAAACGAGCCGGAACTCTGGAATAATGTCATGAGCTTCATGTGCTGCACTTTGTAGCCGGTTAGTGATGTTTTAGCCTTTTACTGTGTTTGCTTCAGACCTTGAGCTTATTATTATTATTATTATTATTATTATTATTATTATTATTATGAACACAGTCATAGAAAATGACGCAAAATTCTACAAATTTGACAAAGACAATGACAACATCTGGAAAGAGTCTGATCCGACACCGAGGACCATAAAGGTCTTTTTAAAGGTTTCATTCAGTTAAACATCTGATGCTTTATCCTTCTTTCAAGTGCTTGGATTGATCCTCGCTCTCATATTCTCTGGAAACTTCCTACTTTTCCCTCCTCTGATTATTTTTCAGTATTTCACTGGGACAAAATCCTTTTTATAAACAGTTAAAATGAATGAGGAACACGGCTGTATAACAGCGGCTGTTACAGCCTCTGCAAGCCAATTTCTTCTGGAACATTAAATCTGAGCGCGAGCTGACTCGGACTTATCTGACTTAGACAGCGCTGTGTTCAAAATAACAGCAGATAACGGAGATCCCGTACGCCGGGGATGGAATAACGTGTAGATCTTTACCAGGCGCCGAAATCCGACAGGGAACACTTTTGAAATACCAACAGTCTAAAATGTCAGTTTCAAAATGAAAATGCCAACGCGATCACGACCTCCATGTTCTTTGAACTGAGCACAGCTGACATTCAATTAAAATTCAAAGTTGTCCTCTTAGAGAAAATGTCTACACTGAAAGGTTTTACTCTGTGGCTGCACATTTGTTTAAACAGTGCTTTGCTTTCATCTCCTGGCATAACTCCCTCAGCTAATTTCTCCTGCACGTCGAGCAGACTGAGCTGTAATTCAGCGACTCATCAAATATCAGGCAGCAAATCTGGAAAACTCCAGAAGACAGCAGGAAATGAGAAGAGCAAGGAGATTCCTGAGAGACAGAAACCAGCCCTTCCTTCTGCTTTGGGACTCAAGCTAACTGTGTCCCTCTAAATGTAAAGAAATGTTGGAAGAAAAGGCAAGCCTGGTGTCTGTGATGCACCTTGTTTAGTGAGATAATCCAGAACTGTCAGTAGCTGCTACATTAGCCATTAATGCTAGCTAGCATCAGTTCGCAGCTGACTTTCTCATCCATGCGTTGCTGTAAATGAAGTGATTGTACGTCCTTCACAGGACCTTCAGTAAACCTGGAGGAGTGAGCGTGACACGAGGAGGCGGCCATGTTCACGAGCACAGATAATCAGTGGAGCCCAGACAGGCTGCTCCTGTTTGGTAATTGGCCCTGGGGTGCAAAAGAGAAAGAAAACGGAAATATGTAGAGCGGTAAAAAATATTACTGCAAAAATTAAGGTGGCAACACGCAGACAAATTAGTACGTACACGTTTTTCAAAACTGTGCACGTGAACAGAATGTAGGACAATAAAAGTGGGCCGCAGGTTCAAATCATATCAGTCTGGTTGAAACGAGTCAGTCACAAACACGACCTGCTGAAACTCTGCTAATGTTTCCATCCACTGACTAATCAAAGAGGCACTTAAACGTCCTCCTGAGTTCTAAAACTCCACATCCGCGATAGTTCCAGTGTTTAAGTCTGCACTGCAAGATTTAAAAACCTGTCTCCAGAGAACCTGTCAAAGAACAAAATTGTTCCTTTCCAAGACAAGAATTTCCAGTCCGGAGGTTCATTATTTTAGATGTATAAAAGAATAATCAGTGGGCTGAAATAAGGAAAGTTTTCCTTTTTATACTAATTGCATTTTCAGGTTTTTCAAATGCACCCATCAGCCGTACTTTCTCATCCTGTTAATGTAAAATAATGATGTGCACTTTTGAGATTTGAAGAGTAGGAGATCTGGTATTAATTAACAGCAGCTTTCATAATTACGGCTGAATTGATTGAGTAATAAAAGAAGTAATGCAATTAAGGAGTCACGAGAGAAAGGGAAAGAAGAATGAAGGACTGAAGAGCTGAAACGGTTCCATTTATGAACGCATCGGTGTGCGCCGCAAATCAAAACGTCTGCAGCTGAACAGTGCTGCTCTTCGAGAGCTCTCAGGAGCAGATATTTAAACTTGATTAGGCTGAAGCTGCGGCAGATTGAGGTCAGCGCACGCACAAACAAAACTTTTAATACAGTCTGGGGAATCCAGCGTATAAATAAATGTGGGACCTGTCCAACCTGCTGGACCATCAAGTATTCTGGAAATCAACATGCTAATTAGTCAGCCTGCTGGGACTGCAGGAGGAAGTGGAAATATTTAAATCTGTGGACAAAAAAAGGAAGCAATCGTTTGGGAAATTGCATTTCCACAGCGGGAGGTTTTATTTTAAGCTGTGAGTGTAAAATAGACATGATGACATCTGGAAAGTGTGGTCCTGGCTCATTCATGTGTCAGAGTTTCTATCATGCACCAGACGGGACTGCTTAATGCAGACTTAAATCTGTGAGGAGGTTCTGACCCGTATCGTCCTGCTGTCTGAAAGGGGTCTACAAGTCTTAAAGATGCAGTTCCAGCAGTGGCCAGGTGGCGGCAGTGGCTAAGTGCACAGTGCACTTAGCTAAGTCGGGGGAAGAAGATCTGTGGGTCATGGGTGAAGCAGGGCCACACACCGTGGAATTTCCCCTATGGAACTAAATTCCACTTACTTCCACTTGCTTGTCCTGTTAGTGCCGCTGAGTGAGCAAAATTAAAACCGTTCCAAGGACTTCTCTGCCCCAGGCAAGGACACGCAGCCACTTTTGTCTCTGCACGCAGGTGAGCAACCGCTAGGACCGGAAAGGAGTTCAAGCTGACAAAAACTGCTGTTTTTTTTCCCTCTTTCACACAGAATTGAATCACTTTTCACTTTCAACCCATTTTCTTCATCAAATCGATGCAAAAAACAGGTGGTCGGACCTAAATTAAACGCCCATTTAAACCCTGCCCATCCTTTTCCTGTTAACTGCTACTTGGGCTCACGGAGTCGATCACCTCGTCTGCTTAATCTCACACTAACTTCTCCAATCATCCAGACACTTTTACAGCATTATCCCACCTGTCACACACACACACACACACACATAACGAGGTAAGTTTGACTGACTGAAATTCACCCTCTGGTCTGGGGCTCCTGCTGAGCTGCTTCCATATAATCATTTTTTAGCATCTAATTTGTTCTGAAATTGTAAAAATTACAGTGCTTACTATGCGTACAATACAGCCTGTTAGAGTTCTCGCTGCTCAGCTTTAAGTCCTGATGTCGAGCGTAAGCCTCACGTTTACCTTCTAATTCCCTCCTGCGCTCCCTCTCTTCCTCGTGGCTGTTCATATCAAATTCCAAACCCTGGTGCTAATGGAAGGATAACCTTGTATTGTCCAGACTTCAGTCAAGCCTCGCGCGCCACACACCGAGCCTCCTCTCGCTGCTGCAGCTGGCAGCATTCCCTTCCACACAGCGGCCTTGACATCGCTCAGCTCAGGCGCTGAAACTGTTCAACCTGGTTACCCAACGGGCGATTGACCTTCATACTTCACACCTTCCTGCAAAGGCACTTCTTTTTTTTTCCGTCGACTGTGTCAGGCTGCTGGAAATAAAACACAATGCAGGACAAAGTCAGCAGAACAGCAGCAGAAAGGGATGAAAGTGAAGCCTCCTGAGTGCTGATGTGAGTCTAAGCTTTGGACTGTATGATAATTAAATTAGCCCTAATAACCAGCTGCATTGGTAATTACGTGTGTGTAGTTTACTGATATTACCTCATCGTTTCTGGTTAATGAGGATAAAAAAATATCCTAATGGCTTCCTCTCGCTGCTACTTTGCATTGCAAATTGCCGGATCTGACAATAATCTTTAAATAACTGAGCGCTAGGCTCTCCGGGCCTGTGCGGTTTTATGAAGTTAAGCTTGGTGCACGATGGGATTTTTTTTTTTCAGACAGATATCAAACGTGTTTTTCACTTTCTTATACGTAATGACGACAGCCCAGAGCCACCATTATCTGAGAGAACAGCAGGTGACTGGGTGCCGCATTCGGACTCGGAAAATCCGAGATTAGAAAATGCATTAATCCTCAGTTTCGTGGCGCTAGGTGCCACATTCAAAGACTGAAATGTTGACAATGCGTCTTCACTTGATCAGAGGTCACCCGAGGTCAGCATGTCTCCACAGACATCTGCACCTGCCCTCTCCTCACCTCAAGGCCCTGTAATCTTGGTCGGAACGAGAGTGCAGGAGCTCCTAGGTCTTCGTAGGTGGGTAAACCAGCAGCTCTGTGGCTTCATTAGTAAAAAGGCTGCATGTCAGGCTGGTCTCAGCGCTTTGGTGGACAGGTCTGACAGTTTTGTGATGTGCAGAACAGCCTGTTCATCCTCTGCAGCCTCTTTAGTTACTCCACCCATCACTGGCTCTCCATCCACTGGAACGCTTTATGAAGTGCAACTGCAACAGCTGCTGCTCCACCACAGGCGCAACTTCCAGGAGTGATGCAAGAATTCAAGGTTGGCTGCTGCTTGGTCCAGGCGATATGACCCTCCGGTGACCGGAGGCATCAATTCTACTTGTCTGGAGGAACAGAGCTGGCATCTGCAGCCCAGCGTGCCTTTCCTTTTCATTTATTTATACTTCCTCTCTGTCTTTCATTAACATCAAAAGCCAGTTGCCTTCCCAGTTTCAAAATGAAAGTTGAAATGCGTGGTGTGTGTGTTTGTGTGTGTGTGTTTATTGTGGTTTTTGTGAGGAGACAGTGGGATACACGCTGCTTTTTTTTTCCAGGACTCTGTTGGATCATTTTGAGGAGCACATTATTCCGGCAGATGAATAAACGATCTGAGAACTGCAGGAACCAAGAAGACAGTCTGACAGGAAGCTCAGCTTTGTTCACTTTCCTCCAAAATACGCTAATTACCCCAACAATGTAGAGGGAGGAACCGCGCTGCGAATGTCAGCCACAGTTTCTCTTTTTTGATTCCTGGTGTTACTTTGTCTTTGCTTTTATTTCATCTCCTTTTTCGGAGACATTTATGGCATTGGGAGCGCAGAGATGTGGGCTGTGTCATACACAGGCAACTAGACGAGCCACAGCAGGTCCTTTAGAACTCTGGGAGCAACACCGCTATCCATGCAGTTTAATTATTTTTACTATTATTTATTGGCTGTTCCTCAGTGCTGCGGCTGATAGTTTATCAAAGAACTCCAATGTTATTAACTCAGCCGTCCTGGGGAGCCATTAAGCTGCATTCTTCTGTAACTACCAGGCTGTATTGTCCTGGTTCTGCATCTTAATAAGCGTGCCAAAAACTATTCACTCTTTTTCCATTAATTAGTTCATTTAATTAATTCTCCATTAACACAGTGAGGCCAGGCTGCAGCAGAGGTGCACGCAGAGGAGGGAATAATTGCATAACATCACAGATTTTGGAATTTCAATGATTTTCTTTTTTAAATATAGACATTCCTTTTTTCATTTGAATGTGTTGTGATGTGATTTTGTAATTGCCTCGCTGACGTCGAATAGATTCCCCTCTGACAGGTAGAGAAATCAGAGAGGTGGAGCTGCTGGTGCGGACTGAGAGGTTGTAGGGCTGCACCATGTGACAAAGCTGGCAAAAAAAAAAAATTATAACGTGGAAAAGGAGAGGTAGATGAAGGTGTGAGAGCTCGAGGAGGACATGAAAGGAAAGAGAAGCGAGATGAGAAAAAGGCCAAAAAGAAAAAGGCAGCGAATGACGAAAACACAGAAAACTTTTGAGAATCAATTTGCCCCTAAACTGGATGAATGGTGCTGGAAAAAGATTTATGACCTCTGAGCTGTTTTCTGTTTCCGTTCCAGCCAAAGCGCTGAGAGGGCTGCTGAGGCAGGAGAACCGGAGCTTCCTGTGTTCCAGCCCCGAGCATTTCCAGAGCTGTTTCAATAATTGATGTTCACGTGAGTTTCCTTAACTAAAGACACAAAACGGGCCTGACAGTGCGCCGTGTCTTTTTTGTCATCCCTCTCCTCTGGAGCTCGGTCGTTACTGCGCAGGAGCCGAGAGAGGAAGCCGAGTGTGGCAGGTGAGAGCTTCTCGACCAGACAGCTGTCGCAGCCACTCTGGGTGGAGGTGCAGCCGCGTCCCCGGCGGAGGCCTTCACCGCCCTGACGGGTGGAGAGGCAGAGTCAGCACGCAGCACAAACACACCAGCGCCGGCACGCCACAGGAGTCACCACAGCGCACGCCCCTCGCATGGGTGGCCTCGTCACCATGGCAACCAGTGATTGATCCCCTGAGTTGTGTAAGGGAAGGAGAGAGAGAAAATTAATGACGGGGAAGAAGCGGCAACAGAGGATGGAAAGAAATGGTGTAGTGGGCGAGAAAGAGGCAAATGTGCAAGCAGAGCCTCACACTAATGTACCTAGCACAGGGTGGAAGAAGTGTGTGTTCGGCCGCGTTGGGTCTGTCTGAGACTGACATTAAAGCACTCTCACGTGCTGCTTTATTGATTCATTATATCTCAAAAAAGCAGAAAATAATTGAGCTTTTGCACTTAGATCTGTGTTGCATGCAAAGTCCATGCGCTTATTGTGCTGCTGGTGCACATGACACAGCCCATGTCACCATGCTACAAATAGCAGTTCCACCATCTCTTCTTCTCTGCTTTTACTGTGATAAATATCCAAACACTGGGCTGTTTCAACAGAAATTCGAGAATCTTCTGCTCCTGTGCTTCGCTGGCACAAATACAGACCACACACGGCCCCTCTCTGCAAGTACACTGAAATCGTTCCTTCCGTTCCATCCGCTTCAGTCTCCACGTGTTAGAAGACATTAAAAGCTGCCATCAGTGGCTTGAGGCCATGTCTTTGTGTCCTGAAGGCCTCCGCCGTGCTGCATCGCCTTCTCCAGCTCCGCGTCAGCACTTCGACGTCTGCCAGAAGTCCTGGATTCCAACTGTTGAATCAGCAGATGAGAAACAAGCAGAACGTTTAAAGAGGAGAATAATACTGGCTTGGCTGTCCTGACAGGAAATGAGCAAACCTTTAACAGGACGCGAGACTCGGAAGCAGCAGCTACATTTGGGAGGGACAGGCTGTGGCGAGGCCAGCTGCTGGGACAGCTGCTGCTACAGATGTGGGTGTCAACCGTGTGTTCTCATCTGAGGGTGAAGAGACTTCATCTTAATGTAAGGTAAGCAGACACACTCAAGCTGTGATTATGGTCAAATGCCAACGTGGTTGTAGAAAATACGATTCTGTCTCCGATCAAGAGCAAACATTTAAATTCCTCTTCAGGCAGAAGCACAGAGAAACTCTGAGGCTGATTTTGGGAAAGATTCTCCAGCTCTTTATTTTCGTCCGTGCCGTGTTGCGAGGTGTTTTAAGAGCAATCAAATCAGCTCAGACAGAATCTCAGTGGTCTATCAAATATCAACCATTTTGCACGATTCCAGCCAGATATGCTGGTGCTCCATCCGAGCAGATGGTCACCATGAAGGAAGGTTTTCTGCTGCTCTGATCACTGAAAGGTGATTTGGTGCTGGAAATACTTCCAAATATGGTGACGTTAAAAGTGAAAGTCAGAGAAAATCAGATATTAATGATCTTCCTTGAATTATTGGTGATTAAATTGGCCTAATTACATTCCAACTGTGACAGTTATGTAAAATACTGGTTACAGCAGTTAATTTAATCTGCACCTCAAAGTGTGACTTCTCTCATTTATTCATAACTCTTTTAGTGTTACATAAAACGTGGACATGATTGTTTCTCTGAAGGTTATAACGTCTGTCTAACACAGATGTGGCAAGTAAACAGAAGCACTAAATATTGAACAAAAGTCACCTTTTTTCATAGTTCGCCCTCCTGAGTTTTGTGTGCAGTGTGGGTTTGTCTCACACACACATCAGCCGAAGACGGCCTTTTTATTCATGCAGTCGGTTCTTCGTCCTTGCAGCAGAATGCAACACGTGTTGTTGGTACATTTCCACATTCAGTGCGAGATAACAGACAGACAGACAGAAAATGAGACAAATCTGTGCCTAACAACAAGAAAGAAAAAAATAAAAAGATGCAACAGGCTGTCAACTCTTTTGGAGAAATCTGTGATGGTGTGGATAAAAAATCTGTGGGAACAAAGTGTGCAGACCTCCAGCCTGACCAAACACTTGTAATCCTGAAATCTTCTAAAATAGCCAAAGAAAAGGTCTGTCATGAAAGGAAAATAAGATAACCTATCATAAACAATGCTTTTTTTTGTTTTAATGATTTATGTAGAAATAAATAATATGCATCATAAAGACAGAAATGTGCCACACCTGTGTTTCACATTAGAAATGTTTCTGCAGACACAAGCTGCAGCCTCCAGCTCATTTAATCCCGGTTTCTTTTTCTGCTGATGTGCTTTCCTGCGAAGGAGATTATTATGCTTCTGATAAAGTGTTTTTAAGTCGCCTCAAGGTCAACGTAATTCAGATACAGCAACAGACAGAAGGAAGACTGGAGCTCTGCATGAGCTCTGAAGCCCGCTGATAAACCTGCACTGGAGGATGGTTTCCAAAAAAATAAATAAACATACAAAAGATAAGACAGAAAGAAGGAAAAAAAGGGGAAGAGTTGGGGAAAGATGGATCGCCAGCATCCACAACTGAAAGGACGTCATGTGTGATTGCTGCAGGCCGCCCACGCAGGAACAGCAGCAGCGACAGGATGTTTACTTATCTACCTTGGCCCGCTGGGCCTCCGGGGTCGAGGAGTATTACAGATAAATGCTACATTTTCCTCCTGATATGGGCATCACATCGCCACATTAACCATTGTTCTGTGTGTTCTGCAACACACACAATTCATTCTCACATTTAACATTTATGAGAAACAGTTATAATTGTTGTAAGAGAATGAAATTAGCACAAAATTTTTAACCACTCCAGCTGATGTTTTGATTTCTATCCCATGATTTCAGTGGAACCTTTCTAAAAATCATGGGCTGTGTAGAGTTTTGTCACTCACTTTGGTCGTGCAGCACAATGCTGCCCTCTTCGGTGGGAAATTAGAATTACACGCGTCCTTTCCTGACGCGTAGGAAAAAAAATATATATTTTTAGCCCCACACAATAAATTAATAAAATAACAAACAGGACATTCCTATAGTTTGATGCAGCTCGAGGCACGAAGGTGATTTTGGAGACAAAAGCAGCTGCCAGAGTGGAGAGGAAACATATCAGTGTAAGGAGGGTTCAAGAAATGCCTCAGTGTCATCCAGGGGAAGCGTTTTTATTTGCCATCTTGTTTCGAGGGCTGCAGGATTACTGTGTTCAAAGAGCTGTGAAATCTCTCCTCGACACCTTCAGCCACTGAAACAACTGGTGTCCACCTCGGCTATCACAGAGCCAGTGTCCTTTATAAAAAAAAACAAAAACAAAAAAAAAAAACAACACACACACACAAGCCTTATCCTATACACACACACTCTCTCTGCCAAAAGAATAGCTACCTGTCGTTTTTAGACTTCTAAACACTAACCTAACATGCCACCAATCCAATTTATGTCAGCAGCAGTCCCTCCACCTGTCCCCCAGACAGCAAGAGTGAAAACAGGGATCCATGTTGACAGCAGTCAGAGGAATACTTCTCCTGACACGCTTTTGTAACCTTCCCAAAAACAAATGTCACCGTCGATAGCGCAGGCCCATCCAGCCTGACGTGAGGCACGGCTGATCCTTCAGCATTAGCGTTTCAGAAGCAAAGCTTGCTCGCAGGACTCGTTTCAACCTGACAAATCAAAGCTGAGCTTCTGCCATCACGCAATGCTTCATCTGGATGACAACCTGCTGGAAAGTGAGAAAACGGTTCTGCTCATTCTGAGGATGAAATTAAAAATTTAGATTATTTTATGTTTTTCTTGTGCTGACATTTTGACCAGTAAGATGCAAAAATAGACAGGAGCTTATATATTTGAAAAAAACTGAAGAAAGACTGACTGGCTCTTACATATAGATTGTAAATTAGCCAGTAAAACACATGCATGAAATTTGTGAACTTTCAGAATTCACTAGATTTGTCTAATGCAGAGGTGGGCTAAGTAAGGCTCAGGGGCCGCATGTGACCCGACGAACTATTAATTCTGGCCCATAGAGCCTTCTCGAGAAAGAAGGCTGTCAACTTGATTGGTTAAAAAAGTCAGGCTCTTCTGTCAATAGTGCATCAGGCACGAGTTTGAGTTAACCTCCGATCCTCATTTGAGGGTTAGCTTCCTGCACCTGGCCGGCCCGTTCATCAAGACCTAAAACCCAATGTGGCCCTTCAGGCAAAATAATTGCCCACCCCTCCTTTAAAGGATGTCCCACCTGGACACAGGTGGAACATGTGGAACATGATGTAGTCATGGAAATGTTTATCCACCGTTTTCTGTTGATTCACGTTGGTGGAGCTTTAAATAAGATAAGATAAGATAAGATAAGATAAGATAAGATAAGATAAGATAAGATAAGATAAGATAAGATAAGATAAGTACTTTATTTTATCCCAGACATGGGAAATTAATTTTTACAGCAGCAGTCAGTAGCAATAAGAGTAACCTTAACACTGTTTACAAAAAGAGCAGATTACATGTGCAAATGTGCAACTGGGGAAAAAAAAAAAAACCCAAAAACTAGAAAGTACAAATAACAATAAAAGTAACCTTAACACTATTTACAAACCAGAGCAGATTACATGCATAAATGAGCAGCATGAAAATGTGCAACTAGGAAAACAAACCTAGATAGACTCATGAGTCACAATAAAAGGGACCCCATCACATGAGATATCAGGGCTTTTGATCGGCTGGAGAATAATGTTTTTTGGGGGTTTTTTTCTAATTGTTTAAATCTTAAAACAAAACGTCTGTCTGTTTTTGGGTGTGGACTATTTCAAAATGCATTCTAAATCATTCTGATTAAATTGAAATGGACGCCGCTGCAGGGGCGAAAAGCAAAGAAAAGAAAACAAGGAAAACAAACTGTATGCATGATTGCACCCTGACAGCCAATCAGCAACCTGAGTCATGAGAGTAATGAAGAGGGGCGGCTGGATCTGCCGCGTCCTGCCTGAGCTGGTGATTGCCAAGTGTGGGTGGAGGGAGGGATGGAGGGAGAGATGGAGGGAGGAGGTGGGGACTCACTGTGCTGCCAGGGAGATTCATGATGGCCTCTCGCAGAACCTTGTGGACTGATTACACGTCCAAGAAAATGCATGCAGCAAACGATATTAAATCAACACAGCTTATTGCAGGGCCAGTGTACGACCGAGCTCGAACGTGGGCATAACGCATCTGCAGCTCGCCGCTATAAGCACTTTAGGCAGCAGGAGAATTACATTTCTAGGGGGGCTTGGGGGGAGTTAGGCTATCTTCTTTTCTACAGTCATGATTAATAGTGATGGCCCATAAATTGCCCTGTCTGAGAAATATATTGCAGCCATAGTATCTGTTGTTTTGGACTGGAAGGGCACATGCCTGTGAGGCCAGTGGCTGGATAAGCAGTCATCAGCAGAGCAGAGACCCAGAGAAGTGCTCCCACACCCCAGAGCCACACCAACGCACCGGCTCTTTGTCCAAAATGATTATTATGGGCATTAGGGACTTTTTCTCACTATCTTGCAAATAAAACAGACGGCCAGCTTCCCCGATGTTTGTGGATGATCCGTCTGCAGGAATCATCTCTGAACACGTTTGAGTTATATCAAAAACAAATTTTAAAGTAAAGGAAACACTGTTGACAGCTCACCCTCAGCCGATGTCAATTTGTCAGGCTGACACTTCACAGGCCTCACCATGGCGACATGCGTGATATAGATCACACTAATGGCTGTTCATTCTTTCCCAAAGACAAATTATCTGCAGCAAATGACAATTTGTCTTTGGGAAAGAACGATCCTGGTGTTCAAGTCTGTCCCAAAATAACGTGCGTATACACACAAATTGTGATAAATAGTTGCCAACCAGTTCTTTTAAGTAAAATTTGCTGTAGTAAAGTTTGATCTTTGTACAATGACAAAGTCTGCAAACATTTTCAACAGGAGAGTACTTAGATGCTAAAGTGATATTGATGACAAATGTATGTATAGATATATGTGTATATTTCATCTTTTAGATTTAAACTATAGTAATCTGAGTGGATTATTGACCATTTGATCAGCAGCAGTTAGCCACAGGTCAATGTGGTCAAAATGCCTGACCTTCTTAAATTGTACATAAAAGTTGTTTTTATTAGACATAATGTAAGAATATAGCTTTAGATGGAGTGAAAACCAATCACAGATTTTAAATAGAATTTAGTGCTGTAGCTTGTGTGCTGCACATTTTTTGTTTCTGTTAATAGGACAGAGGGTGCTTCCGCCAAATACATACATCAAGGAATTTTTATTTGAAAGCTGCTGTGCTTTGAAATCTGGGAGGTAAAGATGCCATTTTGATGCTGCAGCTCCAAACATCCAGTGTAGTCCCATCCACCAGTGTAAACCTATTCTCCACCCTTCGTCACATTTGAGGATTTGTGTTGGGGTATAACTGACTCGAAGGGAAAAACTACAGATCTCTTTGATGCTGAGAATCATAAAGTATTTGATGTGAGGCACATTACTGCTGGCTCATCAGATATCTTTAGATTAATGAGCAATTCCTTAACCTGTGAGTCAGTTCTGGGATAAAATAGCAAGTAATTTCACTTTTGATTTGAATTTTAAGTCATAAACGCTGTGATAATGAAAAATAAAATAATACTATTTTAATTAATTATAGATCATGCCTAGTTAACATTCACAGACAATGCAAGACTCCAAAGAAAGGTTGAAGCTGCCAACATATTTATGGCAATATAATTTTTATTAAATTTATTTATAACTTATATTTTTTAAATGTATTAAGTAATAAATGTGGCTGCTTTGTTGCTTTAGAGTTACATAACGCATTATTAAATTGTTTATTTACAAAAGAAACGCTCCTTAAAATGTTATTTAATCGGCGCACTGTTATTGCGTCACCTCCGGTGGTGCGTAAGAGTGCCTTCATGTAAACAGAGTAAATTCGGGGCGAAAGCCAGCTTCCAGCGGCAGCCGGGGCGGCGATCGACGTCAGTGCTGTTAGTACCCCAACTGCATGTTTTCTCCAGGCCAGCAACGAGATTATCTTTGGGTCGTTTGTTATTTTTTCTCCATGTTTGCTCGGGTTGGATGTCTTCCCAGGGTTGCGTGGACCGGCTGCCGAAGGTCATTAGCGCTAGCTTGACTGAGACATCAGCTAGCCAGTTATCTTCATAAATCATCGACGAAGCTTTATGTATTTTTTACAGCTGAGAGAAATAATCGCCAATTTATAGAAGTAACCTAACATTGTTTGCGGTTACTTTTATTTTAGTGAGACTTAAGGGTTCGGAGGGTTTATGGTTGTAGCGCCTTTATTGTGTGCCGAACGGAATTACCTCGTTGTCAGATCTCTTTGTACTTTACGTTTAATTCTCTACTGATCAGAAATATTAATCATCAATCACACAGTCTATCATAGAATACATTTTTCTGTAAAGTCTGCCACACATTATGCGTATAGTTTTATTAAATGTTTTCTCTTAGATCATAATAGCAAACCTGACCTATAGTTGGCTAACATTGCTTGTAGTTACAAGTTGTAATATCTATTAGAAAAGTTCTAATTTTACTGGAACCAAATTTTGTACTTTTGTAAACATCATTTTGAACCTTTTATTATCTTCTAATGGCCATTCTGTGTTGAAATAACCAGATTTCAGTGGGGTTTGCAGTGCCACCTTCTCCCATCTAATCTGATTTAATTTCTAGTGTGAGTTCTAATCCTGGATTAGATGGTACATAAACCTCATCTTGTTGTAGACCAGTTTAGGAGTAGAGACGGACATGTGTAGTCAGGCTCTTATGTTCCAGTCAAAGTTAGTTTTGATGCTAATGATTAGCTTTGGGTTATCCTCAGCCTGTGATATTTTCACCTTTTTAAGGTTATCCCGCTTTGCTGTTCAGTGGTTTGTTGCTGTTTCTTGGCGAGCAACAGTTAATCTCACGTCCAGTCACTAATTCTTCAATGTTTCTGTTTCCAGAATGGGGAATTCTACGTCCTCCACGACTGCTCGGTCCAGTCCGGCCTGCGTTCAGTATGTTCAGGTAAATATCTCATTATTACCTGTGCTCTGTTCATATTTAATTTCTGAAATTATTCATTTGTTGTGGTATATACTGGTGTTGATGGAAACCTCGGATGTTTAATCTCGTATTTGATCTGGCCTTCCAGGAAATGGTGACACAGAACTGTGTTGTGATATTTTCCAAGAGCACCTGTCCTTTCTGCAAAATGGCCAAAAACGTCTTCAATGAGATCGGTGCAAACTACAAAGTGATTGAACTGGACGAGCACAACGATGGAAGACAGCTGCAGGAGGCCTTGGCTCACATGACCGGCGCCAGGACGGTAAGAGCTTTGTGTTCTCCTAGTTTCAGGAGTAAAACGTGATTAAATGCTTGAAAATCAAACCAAAAAAATTCAGCTTTATTTATGTTTTATTGTTGTTTAAACATTCAAAATCACACCTACAGAGATGCAAACACAGAAATAAAGAATATTACTATTAGATTGAAGAGCCTTTCATCTGTGGAGGGGTTAAAAATCTTCTTTGTCACCATTTAGCTGCAGATCTGGCTTCCTGTCTGGTTGTGTGTGCAGGTTCCGAGAGTCTTTGTGAATGGAAACTGCATTGGGGGAGGCTCTGACACCAAACGGCTCCATCAGGAAGGAAAGCTGCTGCCGCTGATCGAGCAGTGCACCTCCTGCTGTGCAGCAAGCAGCCCCGAGGGCTCGGGGAGCGGACAGTTCCACTCCTCCAAATGACTAACCGTTCTTTTAGTCCTTGTCAACCGTGTATTTATTCAACACTGTCTTGAACTCTTGTTACAAGTGGTATGCTGCTTGAATACAGTTAGGCTGTTTAATTATCAAAGTGCATTAGATATTTAATCCAAGACGACACAGTTACAGTTTTAATGAGGAATGTATGTTGACATTTTATTAAAGCTGTGACAGTTTAAACAAAACCTCGGAATCTGTAGATTGCTATCTTCTGTGTGAGCAATCAAATCTTTTTTGACGTTGCTAAACGGCAAACTCATTTGAGTTTGGGTTTTATTTTTAAAACACAGATTTGTACACAGCCACAGTACTAAAATATCATATCAAACACTGACTGATATTTGACCACTATAGAGATACACAGGTATCGAAACATTTTTGTACTTTTACACTTTGTCAAACTATTTTCCATGTCTGGAATTATGTGTCCTTTTTGTTTTTTATTTTTATTTTTTTTTTCAAATTTCAGTTTTGTTCTGGTCTGACGCGATGGTTGATTTAGTGCATGAAATTTTAAATAATTATATATTTTTTTTAATTTCATGAGTGCATTTTCATGACTACTAATAAACATAAATGTCTACTCAGCTTTCCCTGTCCTTCATATCATGTACCGCATATAGCCAGTAACTGATTTAAACATGAGATTATATTATTGTTTACTAATCCATGACTAATTACTTGTTCATATTATACACGTATTCAAACTCGCTCATTTTCGGAGTATTCGCTCACCCATCCATCCGGTGTACGCTCTAATGGAAACGAAGCGCACGGCGCCCCGCGTCACAGTGATGTCACTAATGTAATTAGCTTGACTAGCGCTGGTGCTGCTAAAGTCGAATATCTGCAAACTTGCATGTGTGAAGATTCCGTGAAAAAAAGCATTTAAAAAAAAAAATGGCTGGAAGCGCAGGAGAGTGGTGTCTCATGGAAAGCGACCCCGGTGTCTTCACAGAACTGATCAAAGGGTTTGGTGAGCGAGCTAACCGTTAGCCGACCATTCAGTGTAACGTGGCTGTCAGTCCGAGCTAGCTGGGTAGGCGCTGCAAAGCTAACGGTAACCACTAAACAGATACACTTAAACAGAATAAAGACAGTGAGGTGGTGACAGCTGCATGTCGTAGAAGCTTTGCGTACACAGCACCTTTTATTATGCATCATCCGCTGCGCTTCTTGATGCAGGAGAGCGTTTCTTATTCCATTACACAGGCTAACTAGCTAGCATTACTCAGCGTTCAAAACAACGGCGCGTGAAATCAAACTCATGCAGGCTCGTGCACACCGTTGTTCCCTGCCGAAAGAAAGATGGTTAATCTGTTTACAGGCCGGTTTAAGTCATTTAACAGTTACTTTTTGTTGGGATTATAGTAATCCTCACACGCCTTTCTTTAGGTTGTAAAGGAGCCCAGGTTGAGGAGATCTGGAGCATGGAGCCAGAAAACTTTGACAACTTGAAGTATGTTCATCCTTGAAGTTGCGTCGTATCAGAAGCTAGTTTAAATGTTGCGTCTTATCAGAAGCTTTAACGGACTTGTTGTGTTGCAGACCTGTTCACGGCCTGATTTTCCTCTTCAAGTGGCAACCAGGTGAAGAGCCAGCAGGGTCGATTGTGCAGGATTCGAGGCTTGATCAGATCTTCTTTGCTAAACAGGTTTGTTTATGTGACCATTGTGGAAAAGATACACAACTTATATTCCATATAAGGTGTATTTTAATTCTGAAATGATGGTATGGAAGTGTAGGGATGCTCTGAGTATTGAATACTAAAATGCACTTGGAGTGTAGAGTTGGTGCTGAAATGATGGATTTATCTGCTCTTTCTTTTGTAAATTGTGTCTTCTCAGGTTATTAACAACGCGTGTGCCACCCAGGCAATAGTCAGCGTTCTCCTCAACTGCTCCCATTCAGACATGTCGCTTGGAGACACGCTGACGGAATTCAGAGAGTTTTCACAGAGTTTTGACGCTGCTGTAAGTTCACGACCTCTTTATCCTGCAAAAACCTCGACTTTGCCTTTCGTAAATTAGTTTCTTTTCTTTCTGTTTTTTTTTTTTTTTTTAACTAAAACCTGACTCAAGTGTTTGACTGTGAGTGAAAGTGCTTATTTTGCTCAGCCACCGTGGAGTCTCCCGTCCCATCGCTAACAGACAGTTTGATCCTCTTACCTCCAAAACTACGGATGTCGGTTCTGCACATAATCAGAAAATCCCAAAGCAAATGTCTGTGACAGTTTAGAGCACTGTATTTTAATAATGGAAAAACAAGCATCATGTGTTCATTAAAAGGTGCAGAAGCAGTAAGTTAACTGTTATTTTATTTTGTATTTGATAATATTCCAGAGGTTTGACCCCACAGCTGTTTCCCTGCTGAGACTTTAATTCTTTGGGTTAAACAGTCAGCGCTCTAATCCTCCATCTCCTGCTCTCATCAGATGAAAGGTTTGGCTCTAAGCAACTCTGAAGTGATCCGACAAGTTCACAACGGCTTCGCCAGGTAAGCTGGCGCTCAGCTCGTACCAAGCTGGGAAAAGCTTCCGTTTGATTGGCTGTTTTGACTCCTCTGTCTGACGCCAGAGCGCTGATAAAACAGTTTGCATTACAGGGCCAGGAAATGTGTGACCAGTTTGGCCAATCCTCTTATTTATTACTGGATTTCTTTTTATTAAAATTATTTTTTCACAATTTAGTGATGGGGAGAAAATTGTTCTTTTCATTTTTTAATGTTGTCATATTTTAATAGATGTTATTTAATATGAAAGAACGCAGAAATTAAAAATGTTTTTATTAAAAATACATCAACTTATAATATTTCTCGTTAAATATTTTAATATAAAAGCCCAGTACGAGAATTTTAGGTGTATTCTCATTTACGTCCAGTAGGTGGCGCCAAAGCACTGGCGTGGTCAAAACAAACGGAAACACAAATTTAATCAGAATCTGAATTTTTAAATTAAACACATGCGAACAGCTGGCCGTAGAGCGATGAGTCACAGTCGAAAATGTATATTTTATCCTGTGTTTATATCGTATAGTTCTGATTTTGTGTGTGTAGACAACAGATGTTTGAGTTTGATGCAAAGTCATCAGCTAAGGATGAAGATGCCTTTCACTTTGTGAGTTACGTCCCGGTAAATGGTCGACTATACGAGCTGGATGGACTTCGAGAGGGACCGATTGATCTTGGTGAGTCAAAGAAAGTGTTGCTTTATTGCCCTGTGTATGAGTTCCCACCAGACCCAGTGTGTTCCACGTCCTCCAAAGTAAAGGAGCACATTTTCAACTAATCTTTAGTGTTGGTGACCAACTAATAGATTTAACAGAAACAAATAATGTGTTTTACTGGTGTATTTGTGCCTGTATGTACATATATTTAGTTATAGTGTAGTGTCTCTCATCAGGGGTGTGCAACCAGGATGACTGGATCAGCGCCGTCCGCCCAGTGATTGAAAAAAGAATACAAAAGTAAAAATCCCTTTTTAAAATTCTGCATTTATTAGATAATTGAAATCTTTTTTCTGCGTAAACTGTCTTGGTCCAGCGCTCCACAGCTGTGCTCTTCATGGTGGAGTCCTCCTCCTCTTCTCTTCCTTCTCCAGATACAGCGAAGGAGAAATCCGGTTTAACTTAATGGCCATTGTGTCAGACAGGAAGATGATCTATGAGAGGAAAATAGCTGAACTCCAGGCTCAGCTAACGCAGGTGAGTGGAGGCTCTTGCGTCAGGAAGACTGTTCTCCGCCTGTGAGCCGTCAGTCAGACACTCGTGAGGTCTTGCGGACTGATTCTGTCCAAACCTCTTCCAGGATGAACCCATGGACACCGACCAGAGCAGCACTTTTCTCAGCTCCATCCAGTCAGAGATCGCAAAGTACCAGCTCCTCATCGAAGAGGAAAATCAGAAACTTAAAAGATATAAGGTGAGTTTCTGCCACCTCTGTAATGACACTGGGTTCGGCGATCTTCCCCCACCGCGTGGTCACGTTTGTTCATTGGCAGATTGAAAACATTCGGCGGAAGCACAACTACCTTCCCTTCATCATGGAGCTGTTGAAGACCCTGGCAGAACATCAGCAGCTGATGCCGTTGGTGGAGAAGGTAAAAAATGTATATATATTAATTTGTGGACCATTTACTGATCTTTTCCCTCTCTGGGACTTTTCCTACCAGGCGAAGGAGAAACAAAGTGCCAAAAAAGCTCAGGAGGCCAAGTGAGTCAGCGCCGCACGTCCAGCATCCTGCAGTCACGTTTCCGTCACTGAGCCACATACAGATTCTCTACATTGTCATATTCATCTAAATGAGCATGGATGGTCAGCAGCGCTCCGGAATACTAAGAACTGCAGTGGAAGCTGTTGCGGAAAGACTGTCTGACGGAAGTGCTTTGTCCATGTGTCCATCTGCTCTAAAGCATGATAGAAGGAAGGATGTGCTCAGATTGTCTTCTTATTTTCATAATAAAATGTAGATGTTTGTGAACCAGTTACTTTTTTCTTTTAAAGTTTGCTATTAATGTACAAGGATAAAATGTACCTAAATTTCTTGCCTGTCCCGTGTCAAGCTTATTTTTAACGGGATAAAGGAAACTACAAGATAAGGATGACACGGTTTGTGTTTATCGATGGAACATTGTCGCCGCCTGCTGGCAGATGATGCATACTAGAAATTTAGTTGCAAATAAGCGTTTTTTTTCTATTTGATCTGTCGTACGGAAGCTCATTGTGTCCACACAATAAAAGTTTACACAAAAGAAGCTCTTTCTCCCAATTACGAAATAAGCTATAAGACCAGAGTGACTGAGTGAAACATTTTTACTTTGTTGTGAACAGTTGTCATTTACAGGTGTGAGTGTGAATGGTTGTCTGTTTGTGATAGGCTGGCGACCTATCCAGGGTGTCCCCTGCCTCTCGCCCCTTGACAGCTGGGATAGGCTCCAGCAGACCCCTGCGACCCATGTGTGGATAAAGAAGGAACAGTAGATGGATGGATTTTTTTTTTTTTTAAGACCTTGTAAAGGTCAGGTAAGACCATTACTAGGTTTACATTTTTTTTTAACCAGTTGTCATTTTCAAAGGTTAGGTAAGACCATTGCAACGTTTACCTTTTTTTTTAACCAGTTGTTATTTTCAACCCTAACCCTAACCCCTTAACCCTAAGGTAAAACCATTACAACATTTAAAAAATATATATTTTTTGTAACCAGTAGTCATTTTCAAATGTAAGGTAAGACCATTATGTTTAAAAACATACTTTTTTTTTTTTTACCAGTTGTTATTTTCAACCCTAACCCCTGACAATAACCTCTAACCCCATTGTTTGAATTATTTATTTATTTATTTTTTTTATCAGTTGTCATTCTTAAAGGTCAGGCAAGACCTTTACAACATTTAAAAAATTAAATAAAATACAAATTTTGTTATCAGCTCTGTCATTCTGCAGACATTGATCCAGTATAAACATAACCTCAGAATTCCAGGGAGGCATTAATGAAACCTGTTGACACATGCAGAGCATCATCCTCTACTGACCACACATCATGGCCTGTCTCATGTCATGGCCTTACCTTTATAACATTTTAAGTTACATTTTTACTATCATTCTTTTATTTCCATTCTATGACGCCAGTGCCATGTGACCCAAACTTTGACTTACACAAAGCAATCGTGACGCCATCGGACATGGTGTACCTCCGGTGTCGTCTGCAGCAGGATTCCTCCAGGCAGAGTCCAGCCTGCGCTGACGCATGGGCGGACTGTCGACAGAAGCAGGAGTGGCGCCCTCTCCTATTTCTGGCACCAGTGTTTACACTCCTGAAGTACCTGTTGGAACTGATCCTACGAGTCTGTTGTCAAGAGGCTTCAGGTCAGTAAATGGAAACCAACAGGTTTGACTGCAGCCGCCCGCAGTCACAACACACAGATGAGCGACAGACGTGCATTCGCTGGATTCTTCCTAACAAAGGCAGTTATCGGCCCTTTTATCACTGATTCGCCTGTTCGTTGGCTGACGTCAGGTACAAAGCGTACGGTACGACGGGCCGATGATGACGTGGGCCAAGGGAAGAGTTATTTAAAAGACTGGTGTGTAATAGAAGGAGTTTGCCTAAACTAGCATGAACCCGCCTGAAAACCCGCCTCCAGGCCACCGTACGAGTCCTGAAGCTGCCACTCTCCTCAGGTTTGACTCTGCCAGGGTTGAGTCAGAGCATCGCCTCCACGCCCTGACTGTGACCCGATGTGAGCCATTAGGGTGACCTGAGGCCGGGTCTGAACCGAGAGGGTTCGTAAGACGGATGGTTGATGTCACAGGCCGCCACCTGCGCTCGGCGATGACTGGTCCAGCTTAGGAGATATGGATGTGTACTCACCTGGGAAAACCATCCGTCTTCTCCGTCTGCAAACATTCCCCTGTCCTTTAAACACAGCTGCATGGCTGAGTTATGGCGTTGTTGACCACCAGCACATGGCACAACATGGGAGAGCCAGCTCACCTGGTCCTGACCCAGTGGAAGAGCTCCCCTCGCCCACAGCAACGCCTGTCAGAGATTAGAAACCGAAGGTTTTTGTCCACCTATAAACTCAAACACAGGTTTGTTAGTGGTTTTTTTAGCCTCATGAAGAATGAATGAAGGAAAGACGATTACATGTAGAAACTAGCTCACATACCTTATGAACCAGGTTTGTGGTTACTGTTTAGCCCATAAATAGTCCACCACCTCTGTTTGGTGGACTAAGGCACTTTCTGTCACCCACTACAAGCAGTCCTCCACTCTTTTCGTCAACAATCCAAACGTTCACACCGTTTGACGAGACCTGGTGACTCATGAACATGTGACCCAACAGACAAAGGGGAAGCACCCCAACCGAAACTAGGTGAACGACCCTGCCAACGACTCTCAGGTGACCACCCGGGCCATTAACATGCCTAGGGGCCACAGGGCTATATTTTCAAGCTCTGCCCCCAGCAAGCTTAGAACTGAAGAAGCTCTCTGGAGAGAGGGCCAAACGTTTTCAAGGAAACCTCACAGTCCAGTTGACATAGAGATCTAATTTTGGATAACTATGACCTGGATGAGTGAGAATCTACACAGAAATGTAGCCCATAAATCAGCTCCAGTAGCCCATGGGCCTACGCCTGTGTGCTGTCCACCTGTCCGGAGGAGCGTCCCAGCGTCTGTCAGCCAGGACTGTGAATTCATGGCAGGAAACAACGTCTGGATGAGGGGAGACCCAGGAGCAGGCTGGCTGCTGTCACCCTTGGTGCTCTCTCTCTCTCTCTCTCTCTCTCTCTCTCTCTCTCTCTCTCTCTCTCTCTCTTTCTCTCTCGCTCTCTCTCTGATTCTCTCTCAGGAATGCAGCTGTGCTAATGTGGCTCCTGATGGAATGAAAAACCCTGTTTTTTTTCGCGAGACTGAACCTTTTCCTTCAGCTGAGAATGTCTTTGAATCCGTGTCATCACTTTACTACGTCAAACACCTGATATCTGGGAGACATCTGACCATTTCTGGTTCTGATGTCGTAAATAAACATCTGACTCTGGAGCCGTGTTGTTAAACCTTCTGTCAGCAAGCTTCAGAACTTGTCACCAAGGTTAAATGTAGCTTGAATCCCCTTAAATCCTCCACAGTTGACAGAAAACAGGAACTAGATTTGAGCACTGAAGAATAGATTTTATTCGTCCAGCAGTCCAGCTGCTACTAAAGCGTATTTACCTTTGAGACATCACGATATTTACAAAAGATAATATTGTCACAATAGTTCCGCATGCACAAATATGGACTTGGCTGGAAATGATGCTTGTCCTGAATAAATTAAAAGTGCACATCTTTCATGTAAACAGATTCAGATCAGTGATGCAGCAACAAAAACAAGAACTAAAACAGGAAATTCTAAATATTTAGCAGCTGTACAAACTGCCGGAAACGCGCTCAGAACAGAAATCAGCTGTCTTTGCGGATGTGCAACAGAATCTCTTGACTTGCTCAAAGCTAAACTGGTTTCAAAGGTCATAAAAAGCAGGTGTGGGCCCAGTAAAGACAGTCAGACCTTCAGCTCTGTCGCCTGAAGCGTCAGCGTCCTGCAGGCAGCAGCGTGTCGCTTTCAGCCCGACGTCAGTGTTGAAATTCTCAGCAGGATGGAAAAAAAAAAAAAAAAGAATAGAGCATCTTCCCTTTTGCATGTTTCCACACTTGGCAATAACGTTAGTGTTTGGGATTTGCATTGGAGCCGGCTTGCCGCAGGTGGCGAGCGGAACATCAGCAGTGTGTGCACAGCCCCAGCAGTAAACAAACGAGCTCGGGCCGAGCGTCCCGTTTGACTAGGGCCTGATGTGCCTGCTCTGTTTCCTGGCCCTGTTGCACAGTTCTCTGTAGAGGTCGGAGTGAATAAATCGTGGGTAAGAGTTGTTCTCCATCAGGCTGTAGACTTTCCTCTGAGCCGCCAGGAAGATGTTGACGTTTGGCTCGTGGAGGCCCTGCACGATGGCGTTTTTGGTGTGGAAGTCCAGGTTTATCTGCGGCCACACCGGAGTGGAGCGGGTCAGCACCAAACACCAATTCAGTGAATGTAACGGCCGACGGATGTGTGTTACCTCTTTGGGAGCTTCGCTTTTGACGAACTCTTCGTAAATGCTGTTGGCCCTGGTGAGCAGCTCCTCCTGGGAGGTGTACATCCTGAAATCCTCGCAGGCCGTCCAAAACTCGATGTTCTCCTCGCTGAACTCAGATTTGAGGAAGACGCAGAAGGCGGTTTTTCCGTCTGTAGGAGAGAGAATGAAGAGTTTGAGAGACAGCAGTTTGCCAGTTGGTGCAAGGCGGAATAAGTACAGCGCCATTCCAGCCCCTGTTTTATTAGGGTCATTCTGCCTCCATTCGCCACGGCGTTAATGTGTGACCTTTGAGGTTATTTTGCGTAACTGTCAACCAAAAGACACTTACATTTATTGCTAAGTAGTGTGTCAAGTGACTGGGCCCACTGGTTGACGTCATCAATGGTTGGTCTGAGGGGAGAGAAGCAGGAAGTATGCATGAGAGGTATTTACAAAATGTGCAAGTCTCAACAATCATCTGCTTCTTTAACAATAATAAACTACAGAACCTTTGCTTTTATGGAGCATGTCAAGAGCAAAGTCCGATTAAAGGTCATATAGTGATAAAAATCTGACGCAATAAGACTTGAGTGAATGATCTTAGAATGCAAAGTTACCTGTAAGATCTGTTTTGTAACAGATGGAACATTGAGTGCGAAGAATTGAGCTTCAAGAAAAACCCTAATCGGTTTCTCCAGTCTTTCCTCCTGAAATAAGAAAGGTTAATCAGCCACATGTTAGAGGGTTGGTGTCAGAGTGTCTCCGGTGTGAGGAACTTACATCTTAGCCTTCTTCTCTGTGCTCGGGTGAGCTTGTCTCATGCAGTCAGTGAACGCCATGTTTTGGCATGACATGTCTCTCATGTCTTCTCTAATTCCACCTCTTTAACCTGCCAGGCAACTTTATAGTTTCTCTCCAGCCGGTGAGGAGGCGGACCTTGAGGGACAGGTCTTTAGCGTGATTGGCTGCCGCTGTGTAAACACTGACATGCCCTGGTACAGTTCCTGATGCAACGATAGGCTGTCGCCACATAAACATTCCCTCCCTGACTTTCCTGCAGGCTTATATTTATATGTGGAAGGTCAAGCTATGACGTACATGGCGGACTCGTCGGCCTTATTCCCAAAATAAAGTTGTGTGATGGAACTCTTGTCTTCTTTCTTAAGAGGTTTCCTCTCTTGCAGCATATTTGCAAAAAGCTTCTCTTTGATTTGTGTCCAGAGACGTTTGTGGCCCAGTGATAAATATCCCTGCTCTCTGTTATTCATAATTGAAAGAATCTTCTAAAAACACGTTTTTTTTTTGTCTTTAAACTGTGTATTAATGTATCTACGTGTCACCCAGTGAAGTACAAGTGATTCATTGTGCCTTTGGAACACTCCCTTCAGCGTGTCCCTTCATGCATCACTTCTCCCGGGTGGGGATCATCACTCAGTTGTGTCGCAATGGCATTTTTATGACAGGTTAGTACACAGATAGTGAGACCATATCCTGCCACCCTGATAAGGTGTTCTATAAAAAGTAACATGCAAAAACTGCTCTTACGCTCTTGCAGTCATTTGGAAGTATTCAAAAATGTTGCGTTAAAGAAAACAAAAAAGCCTTTTTTAGGCATCCAGGTTGGCTGCTTTCAGCAGGAGCTGCACTTTGAAGCAGCCTGTCAAGTGACCATTTATAGGAAAGACTTATAAGTTAGATTTGGCAGAAAAAATCCTGCTCTTTTAGGGAGCTTAAAGAATCCGATGCTGCTAGGAGAACTGATGCCCCATCAACAAACCAAGTTAAGATCTTTGCAAAGCCCACCAAAGCGTGCGATTCAATGCCATACAGGGCGGTCAGAGGATCGCAGCAGCGACTCGCATCACCATGACGGTTAAATCAGCGGAAGTCTAGAGGCCTAAATATATAGTACAAGATTTCTGTCCGTCTTCATCAATACTGATGTTTCAAGGCTGCTAAAAACATCTTCTCACTGGTCCGAGAGCCAAAACCGAGGGGGGGGGGGGGAGTGCGTTTCCTGGATACATAATTACCTGTTCACATTCATTAACGCGCAAATGAGTCTAATAACAATGTGTCACATGGTCTCTACATGGATTGAAACAGTATAGATGATAAACTACCCCACCTACTCTGTCCACAACCTCCCTGCCAGCTTTCGTTTTGCTAATGTTTGCATGTGCTGCCTCCATGAAAATGATAATCTCGATGACTCCACGTGTGCAAAGATTACAGTGCAGATGCTGATGCCATATTCCAGTAACACCACAGCTCCAGGTCGACATCGCATCCCAAAACTACCAAAAGGGCGTTTTTCAATGAGGACACAGACGTGGAACTGACACGGTTTGTTCTCTGATCGGAGCTCCGATGCCTCTGCGTCAGTTGCCATGCTGTGTTGTGATGACTCTCTGGGTGAAAACACGACGTCCACGCCGTGGATCTACTATTGTGCAGACTGTGTAAGCAGCCGTCTGTTTGGAAGTGGATGAAAAGCAGAGCCAAGTTTCCACCAAGGCTCAGGGTCTGTCCAGAGGGCCTTACGCACAAGGTGATTCCCAGCACCGGCTCGCAGAGTTTGTTCTTTTTTTGTGTTTGGAAGTTGCATAATGAAGCCGTCTGCGTGTGCCTGAAGCTCCAACTGGAATGTGAAGAGGACAACGGATGGCAGGAGACCACCAGTATGACGCTGAGAAGGACAAAGTTGCCTCGAAGGCAGGAAGAGTTGACTCCCAGCACAGCGGCTGTTTGTGTTCACCACAGCAGCAGGAACAGACCCACACGGGCCACCTTTGTCTCCTGCAGATGCATTTGGCCCAAAACAATAATGAGTGTGACAGCCAATTAAGGGAACGTCCAAACGCAGACAGGAGGGCCAGAAAGGTGCAAACAATGTGGGACAAAGCCCCGACGGGACAGCTGCAGCTGATCCCTGCAGAGCTCCAAGATAACGGCTCTGTTTGCTGAGAGCCTTTCACCGTAAAGCCAAATCACCCAGAACTAACTGGTCCCAGTGCAGCTGCAGCATCTGACGTGACAGGTTCCCCACCAGCATCACCAGGAAATAATGAATACTACTGACAATTATTACCACCTAAAGACACTAACGACTGTCAAAGCATTTCCTGGAAAGGTAATTTATCCTCTTAGGGACATGTTTAATTTCCTTTGATTTTCTAAATTAATGTCAATTCTGCAGCCTATCCAGGACACACACACACACACACACAGGGCTGAAACCACACTACTGTTAAACTGTTGGTGCAAAAAAACAAACCTTAAATAACAGAAAATAAATAAGAACAAGAAATATACCTGATTTAAGTCTGCGTGTATAAGTAGAGCAAATTACGGACAATGAAGTGAAGCAGTAAGGACTCATCTAGCAATTAGCATTTCATGCAGAACGTCACTTTAAAAGAAGAAACATTGTCAGGGGAGCAGTTCAGACTGGTTCTGATGGTGCTCTTATTTTATCTGACCGGATTTGATTTTAGCTGCATGTGTGTTTACTACCCGCAGACCATAAAACAACCAGACATACCTTTCCGCTCATCCTTTTCCTGAATATATATCAACAGACTGACACTTTAATTGTCTTCCAGCCAACAACACATGTAACCAAAGCCCTCCGCTCTATCAGCTCATCTGCAGATAATCAGGCGTCTCAGTGTTTTCCACGCACCTCCTTGAGGTTTTTCATATGCTTCTCATGAGGAGATGTTGTTTTATAAGCACAGCTGCTCCATCTGTTCCTTCGGTGATGAGTTTTGGGACAGAGGAACCCATCTGAGTGGTTAACAGTGGTTAAACTCAGCTGGTACCGACGCCCGTGGCAGAAGTGGAGGAATCTGGTTAGATCTTATTGTGTTTGAAGGCAAAACTGCAGGTCTGAACACAACCCTGTGAGTTATATAACCGCTGCATGACTATTTACTAATGTCTCTGTAGCCTTTTTTCTAGTGAGCCCATGGATGCACTCCACCCATGTTTGTCTTCTTTCTAACGCTGCTCACACTAAAGCAGGTAACGATGTTTGTCTTCATGAATCTGCAGGACCTGGGCCGCTCCAACACAAACCTGCAGCAGGTTTCTTTGGCTGGTTAGCTTCATTCTTAAAAGCTTAATAAGTTTCTGTTGGTAGAAACAAGTAAAGTAACTTAACTAGAAAGCATCTAGTGCAGCTTTTGTCCAGCAGAGGCTGGCATCAGTCTTCTGCTAATCCCGAGGCAGTTCCCGCTCTTCAGCTTAACGGATGCGACAGTTTACGGTTTGCTGACTCGTGCATTCAACCTCGGCGGTGAAAATACAGACGTGACTACATCATAAAGAGGTTTACTTCCTAGTCCTGGTCCAGACGAACCGGACACAGGCCGGGGACCCAGCTGCACGTAACGTGCACATATGTGAGCAAACATTAGCAAGAGGCTGCGCAGAGAGTTTACGCTCAGTACCTAAATGTAAACACAGCGGTCGTACTATGTCGTATTTCCTCACTGGTACGCTCAGACCGGTGGGCCCGAGCAGCTGTTGTGGACCAGTACACAGCCTGGGGATTAAATGCAGCGATGGTTCTTGGCAACGACGGCCATGTTGTCACTTCTGTGTCTTTGCGCCACCAGAACTTGGCGCTGCCTTAATGTTTCCATGCTTTTAGCGGCTTTAAGCATATAACACTTGATCTTTAAGCAAACATTTTGTTTATTAACTTGTGCCACGGTGGAAGATCTACTTAACTGCTTTCTCTCTCCTTCTGTGCATGTGTGTGTGTGTGTGTGAGATGCTAAAGAATGTCCCTTTGTTTCCACTATGCAGTTCAAATAATTTAATGTCATTCACATCACTAACATTTTAACAGGCACTTCAACACTGCAGCAAACTGTACTGATCTGGTGACAAACAGCAATAAATAAGACATTGTTGAACCTTTACGTTAACTTCTAAGAACACAGTATGCTCAGTCTGGAAAAAGCAAGCCAGACTCTCAGGTTTATTCAGCCTGTCATGCAAGGTGAATCATTCTAACTCTAAAATAACTCCACTCCAATGGTTTACTACACAAAATCACAACTCTTGGCCACGTCTGTGAACCCGCTGTGGGCTTCTAGATAACGACCAGCAGCAGCAGCGGCAGCGGCGGCGTGCTGACGCGGCGTTAGTCCTATATGTTCAGGTTTTCTGACTGTTGCCAAAATCAGAAAAAGTGCTTTGTTATATTTCTGTTAGCATAACAAATAATATTTCACCGGGCTTCATAGTGGAAACACTGACGGTGTGTTTTGCTTTGAAAACGATGCAGCTAAAACATCTCGAATGTCGGCACGAAATGATTCAGAGGCAGCGTAAAAAGAAAAAAAAAAAAAAAAAAAACTGCATTTACGGCCCATTTTCACTTCAGTCTAAGACAAATAATTTCCTCCAGAGCCCTAGACGGCAGGATGACGTGGCCTCCTTTAACCCTGCTCTGCCGAGTTTCCTGTTTCCTACGAATTCCTCGGCTTCCTTATTGCGGCTGTTAATTAGCACAACGAGTCTGAGGGCAGCAGCTCGTTACAACCTCGTTCTCTCTCCGACACACATTCACACACGGCAAGCAAGTGTGGCCATTAAGTGCCCTATGTGGACAGGAAGAAGGCCAGGTGGGGGCCAGGTTGGGGGGGAGGCTTGTCCTGCTGCGGCTCCCAGTCACGCCAGTGACTGTTATCCGGTGCAGACGCGCAGCGCTGGGTCTTTGGGGCGTTCTCGGGTGTGACGGGCTCACGGTTTGGATCCTCGGCTGGTGGAGCTACGGCACAGGCTGCCTCTGCATCTATGGGTCGGACCCCTCCTTCCTCCCTCCTTCCTTCTTTGTTGTCAGACCTTCCTCCTGAAGGAGCTCAAGCATTCCAGTTATGGATTTTATGTCCTCTCTCCATCTCTCTCTCTCTCTCTCGCTCTCTCTCTCCCCTCTCTTCCTCGTCCAACTTTGCCTTCATCCTTTTGCAGCGTCAGCAGCGAGGTTTTCCAGGAGAGTTCTATAAATGTCTGAGCGCAGGAACCGCGGGTACGAGTCTCTTTCCATCAGCCCGTAAACGATCTTCTGAGCGTCATCAAAGCAGTGCACGGTGGGAGTCTTGACGTTCCGTTTGATCTGCTCACGGGTGTGATAGTCAATGTTGATCTGGAAGGAGGCAGAGGAAGAGAAAAGCAGGAAGTCAGGCAGGAAGTTTCCAGGGGAGATGCTCTTTAAACTGAATTTACCTCTTTTGGAGACTCTACTTTGATGAATTGCTCATAAATCTTCTTGGCTCTTGAGGACATTCTGAATGAAGACTTGATCTTCTTGTATTCCTCACAGGTGAGCCAGAACTCAATATTCTCATCACTGTACTCAGATTTGAGAAAGCTGCGAAAAGTAGCCAGTCCATCTGTGGGGAACGGCAAATCGAGCATTAACTATGTGAACTTCTCCCCTTCCTTCTCATTTTCTGACACTCCAGCTGTCTAAATTAAAGTTCTCACAAACACGAGCTGCTGTTCTTGTGGTGTTTTCGCCCTTTGGGGGAGAGAAACAACCTACATTTAGATTCAAGAAGCCGTTCCAGTGACTGTGACCATTGTTGGGTATCTTCTAAACTTAGCCTGCTGGGAGAAAATGCAAGATTAATATTACTCAAACAGAATCAAATTCAGGAATCTGAAGCGCTGTAATTAAAAAAAAAAAGGCCCAGCAGATGGGCTTATCAAACCCATAAGAAAACTCCAGGGCCATGGGATCATATGCTGGTACGTCTCTGCTGTGCCAAGGCAAACAGGGAGTCTCCAGTTTATTAAAATCCTTTCATCATGCCATAGATGGAGATGATAACGGCGGGGCTGGCTATTTTAGAACCAAAATGTATGCAAAAACATGCCGTAAGTCTTCTTACCTCTCAGAGCTTGATGAGTGTGAGAACATGCACTGGAGTCGGCACATAAAGTTCTTTCCACTGTGTAGAAGAGATAAGAAATGCATTAATGTGTCACTGTCGGATGAAATGAGCTTCAAGTGAATCAGTCAAAGTTTGACAGGTCAGTCATGAGAAACGGCAGCAGAGCTGAGCAGTAAATGATTCACGGGCAACATTTCAGGAGATCCGGGCGTCCAGGTCTCCTCCCAGCCTCGAGGAAAAAGTCAAAGCTTCACTCACATGTTCTTGTTCCTCCTGCGGTCATCTCGGTCCATGATGAAGCGCTGTGTGTGGGCTGGTTCCACGCTTAGGCTGGGCATTGTTTTGCTAAGTCCACACTCTCAGGCTCTCTGTCCTGGTCATGCTGCGGCCGTGAGACTCTTAGGAGGGTTCCCCCTGCGTCGCCGCCTTTTATACCGAGGCTTTCCTGTTGCTACGGACCAGAGCTGCTGGGATGCATCAGCAGCTCAGCCCAGAGTGAAGAGGAAGCACCCCTTCCTCCTCCTTCCCCTGTTTCTCCTCTCCTCCTACCTCACTGCTAAAAACAACACATACTCAGCGTGCTGCATACTTGCCTCCCTCCTCTTGATGCCTGACTCCCTATTTTGTCCGTTCTGTTGCTGTAATGGCTTCCCCCCCTCCCAAAGGGGTGATCCCGATGAGTACTCTCCATCTGTGCTGCGCTCCTTGGCTTTTTTTTTTTTTTTTTGTCGTCTGACTGCACAAATGCAAATGACTGTAACTGTGCTAAGCAAATTGTGAGCATTTTATTATTAGATGCTATTTTAATTTCCCTTGAAGGGGAAATTCATAAAGGCCATGTGATGTAACACGAGGCCACCGCCGTAAGTCGGGGAAAGGAAACAACTGTTGCGACGCAGCGTCAGCAGGCTGACAGGATGCAGGAAGCTGTCAGATGTCCTGAATGGCTCAGACCAAAAGCCTCACACGGACGACTGTAGGCTGGAATGTGTAGCAGGTTCTGCTTCTCAGCCCAAATATTTAGTTTTCCACATTATGAGCGCGTGGATTTGGGTGGAGTAGTGACCTTTTGGCTGGATTTCACAGATCTGGGTCCTGTTCTGTGCGTTTCGATGGGAACCCATCAGCCAAACTCAGACTCAGGCCAACGTGCGACGGCCTTTAAACGTGAACCCAGCCGAGCAGTGTCGAGCAGCCGGACCAACGCTGTCTTGAAAGGCATGCTGGACTCGTAACACCTGAACAAAAGTCCTGTTAGCCGGCCGAGCTGATCAGCTGGAGCTCGTTATCAGCAGAGCGGCTCTGACATGGTTATGGTTTTCTGTTTCTGAGGTTCAAAGCAGTCGTGGCAGAATTTTACACAGCTCCGACGGCTGGACGTCCACGGGCCTCACGCTGCTGCTTCCTGTTTGCTGTGCGTGTGTGTGTGAGAGAGAGAGAAGCTCTGAGGTAGCAGAAAAGCTCCAGACTGTCTCCCTTCACACTTGCCACTTTCTTCCAACCTGCTGTTGTTCCGCTCCCTCTTTTGCCCAAACACGGTTATCAGCGTGGAGCCACTGCCAGGACACACCGAAGAATGTGAACCGAAAGCTGCTCCTTTCATTTCCTACATGTCAACAGTTTCTATATGGAGGAGCAGAATGAAAGAAAGAATTGCTCAAGTTCACGGCATCCAGATCTGGCAGGAACTTCCCCAAGTGTGATGGGCTTGACTAACAGCGTGCAACTGACAGTATTCGCTTCCTTTTAGTTGCCGTGGCAACGGTGTCGGGTGACAGATTGTGTGCGAGGAAGAGCACACCATGTGATGCAGGAGGTGAGATCTTTGTCATTTATCAGGAACAGTCCCTGAGCTCAGAGTTACTGACGCTTGACTTTAGCATGTCGGGCGACATATGCAAATATACAGTATGTAGCCTGACTGCTGACCTACAGCAGGAAGTGGTTGGGCTTTTTATCAGGTCACGTGTGATGCGATATGATGGCATCATTTTAGGAAATAGATACGAATAAAAGCATTTCTTCTTAACACCGCCACCTGGTGGTGACTCGTAATGTGATGAAATGCTGAAAGTCGAGGCTGTTTCACATCTGAGTTGTGATTCCACAAACAATCTGTTACAAAAAAATTGTTAGATGTAAAACAATTACTTGTTTTACATCTAAAGCTAAACAAGATCCCTAAAATGCTACAGAATACATTATATCAAGACAACAACAAAACTACTACTATGAACGATTTTCAAAAAAAAGCAGCAGTATTTCTGCAAATTATATGAAACAAAAAGATGATTATATTGTATTTATTCGTCCTCAGCAAGATGGCATTTAGAAAACCCTTTAAGAGTCACTCTTTAAGAGCCTGAAATAAGAAGCAGCCTCAGTCGGAATTTGCTCGAGATCATTTAATGGTCACAAACATGCATTTTGACCACAATATAACAAGCTTACTTTCCAGTTTGGTTGCTTTTATTTGAAGTACGACGTGTTCTCTAAATAAAGCTCTCTGCATCACTGTCTGACGGTGATGAGATTATTCCCCTAACAAGGCAGAGCGTTGGGCCTGATCTGTTCCGCATCAGGTCGTCTGATGACTCCAGTGTTGTCGTTTTAGCTTCTGAGCTATTCTTAGCCACCTCACTACTCCTTTTTAAGGCACATTTTTCACGAATAAGGCCGTTTACAGAGCAGAGTGGGATCAAGGGTTACCTCAGGGTTACTTTTTTCCAGTTTGGTAAACCCTGTTGCTGGAGTGTGGAGTCATCTCTGCACCTAATTAGAGGATGGACCAGACATGTGACCAAAAACAGAATCTCTCCGCCGGTTGAGCAGTGGAAACTCTTTTTTCCCCTCTCTTTTGAATCATGCCCGCGCTCACACCTCCAACCAGACAGTCAAGTCAGATAAATTTAAACCCGTCTGAGGGTTTTGACTGGATGGAAACAGTGGAGAATAATGGGAATAATCCACATTTGTGCCAAATTTATTGAGTCTTTTTAATCCACATTTATGTAAACTATACATGTCATATTTTATGCTGCAGCCTAATTTACTGAGACCTTCAGTGAAAACCTACACAATCATCCAACACATTGACACATACCGACAAAATTCTTCTTTGCCTGCACACTATTTTCCACATCTTCCTCTCACCTCTCACGCAGGACGAAATAACTTTCAAATTTGGCCAAATAGGGGAAAAAAGAGACCGATAGTGAGGATTGGGGAGAGCCGCTGTGTTTTGATGACCTTCTTCCTCAGCTAAACGTACCACAGAGTTTTGGATTTATGCGTTAGCCTCAAGTAGGCATCTGAGAGCAGGAATCTGGGGCACGAGTCTCTCTCCATCAGCATGTAAATATGTTTCTGGGCCTCATCAAAGCAGCACACACTCGGTTTTTCCAAAGACTTCCTTATTTCTTCTCTAATGTGCTGGTCAACGTTGATCTGGAGAAGAAAATCAGAAGCAAGGTGTAGACATTTATTTCTCCAGGCTAGACGACAGCATGCTTCTGATAACAGGCTTCAAAAATGACTGAATATAACAACAACATGCTCAGGCTGTGTTCAGGCTGGCCGAATCACATCACATTCGCTCTGTGAATGTTCTGATTTGTCTGTTTTTTAGCAGAACACCGCAAAAAGTAAAGTTTTGCTTTGTTATTTTCCAGAACTTAAAAGGTTTCGAGCACCAACAGATGCAGGAATGTAACATCCTGTCACACAGAAATGTGTTTTTTGCCTCTTCTGGACTCAGACATGGCAGCTATCAGCGAAACTGACCTCTCTGCAGGCCGTCGGCTGGATGAACTTCTCATAAATGCTCCGGGCTTTACTCCGCAGCTCGTCCGCTGAGCTGCTCGACCTGTAGTCCTGACACGCAAGCCAGAATTCCACGTTTTCATCACTGAACTCCGAACGCAGGAAGTCCTGGAACGATTTTAAGGTTCCTTCAAACGGAAGGGATAATCTGTCACTGATTTTGTAATATGGCCCGATTGTAAATATAGGAACCCTCACGTTTGTCCTGCAGCATTTCTTCCAGCGATGGTTGGGGTTTGGGATCATTCTTCCAACTATAAAAGAGATAAAATGTTCATTTTCACTGACCAAATCGTCATCTTCATACATTTATAACAGTTAGTAACTTCTACCTGAGTTTGGAGGTCCTGTGTTTCATTTTGCTGGGATTGAATAAAAAAAAACAAACAAGTCAATACTGACATAAAAAAGAGTTGAAATAGAAAACAGAGCAGTTTGTGGTTAAAGTAAATGTCGTATTTAAACAGGAAACCGTTAAAAGCTTACCTTTTAGGCTGCTTCACATTTTGAATCAAATCCTTGAATTTCCACAAACAAAAAGTGCAGAAGGAAACATTTTTCTCGCGTCTCATATCAGACGATCTGTCCCAGACGTCTCCTTCAGGACGTGTGAACGGGACTGTTCCCTCCTGAGCTCACCTGGGACGGATCCTCCCGCCGTGACGTGCAGGGCCTGTCCGTGCAGGTTTCTGAAAACCTTGTGGATACGCAGGCAGAAAATGACTCCTCTGGCTGACTCACACGCGTCCGATTCCTGTCACTGTTGTGCAAACACTGAAATGACAAAATAAGAGGAAAGGAAAAGTGCAGAAAGGCTTGAGAAATGTCATCCTCTTTACTAGATGGGTTACAACATCCCAACAACCCGGATGATGGAGGGATGGTGCATGTATGAGGTGCACAAGGACAAACCAAATCAAATCTCAACAGTAGATGGAGAGAGCGCGCATGCAGTGTTTAAGTATGTGAATTTGGTGAATCGGACTCAAAGAGGAGGAGAAAAGTGGTTGATATTCACCCACCAGGACTAGTTTAGGTAGTTTAACCATCCTGAGAGAAAACTGACGCAGCTTGAATCAGCTGATGAGTAAGTAAGGTTGTGAAAATCTGATTATTTTACTGAAGAAATCCACAACAACAGGAAGCGAAAAGGCTTAATTAGCGTTTTCAGTAACTGAAAAGTGAAAGATGACAAAAGCAGCAGAAACTCCACCTCGGATCTGCAGAAGGTTCAACACGTACTGGTTTCAGACCAGTCCTGCTGCGCAGAAAAGCGCTGAGTCAGCAGCTTCTCTCTACCTGCTTCTGTGTTTAGCTGTCTGCATTTTGCTTCTTAGCTTGACTATGAAAGCAGGTTTACCTTAATGAGGTTCTGTTGTGCTTTTTCCATCCAGGCAGCCTGTTACTGGATGACAGCAGCATGTTGAAAATGAAAATAGAAGCAGAGTCGTCATCCACTGGTTGGAATGGAACTCCATCCAGGAAACCAATGTCCTCACAAAGACAGAGGGTCCCTTCACAGGCTAGCATGACGATAACGACTGTTGTGGCCGACAGTTTTAACACAGCGGACTCTGCTTTAGTCCCAAATGTAATAAATGTTCCTTTTAGGCTTTCGGAGAGTTTGTTTGTTTGATCAGCACCAGGATTTTACAACAGCACATCTGATGAGGGCAGAGGACACATGTGACATTTGATTGGGTGAATTTAAGCGCACACACACACCCTCACGCTCACACACACATACACACACCCTCACACTCACACACAGATAAGATTATTTGTTTCAGAAGTCATATAATCAGAGTTTATGACGTGAGATACAGTGTTCATTTTTCTGATAACCTATAATAAAATGCAGTTCCTGAAACAAATAAATGATTGACACTCAGTTTGAAAAGACATTTTCAAGCCAAGTTAAGGCTGTTTCAGGGCTGCACTGGTGCTGGTGTTGTTCTGTGCTTGTTCTCGTAAACCTCGAATAAATCAACCATATCTGCTTCTCTAATGTTCCTAAGAAAACATACCAATAAATGTTGACTGATGAAGGGATTTCATCTGCTTTTGCTTTCACACCTGAATAAACCCCAATCGTGCCGCCCTGCTTTGTCATCGCCTGCATCAGGTCACAGTTTAATTTCCGTGTTTGGTTTATTTACTGCACAAAACAAGGCCAATCATGGGATTTTCTATCAACACGGCATCATATCCTGTTCTAGAAAGAAAAAGAACACCATGCAGTGAACCGCAACATCAAATATGTGTCAGCTTCTGGATTTCTCCTGGAATTTCTGTCCTTCTCGCTGGTCATCTGTCTCCAAGGTTGGGGGGTGGGAGGAATAACCAGAACGGCTGTGTGGAACTGAGACAGTTCCTTGTGACTGGGGGTCGTGACGCCGGAGCAGAATCAGTGGAATCAGAACGACACCTTCCTTTTATTCCGTCTGTTGTACCCAGACACAAGTTTCGGCTCGGGGCGTCACACTTCAATTCCATCTCCATTTCACTGATCAGGCTGCAGGAAACCTTCAGGCTGGGCTCACTGCACTGCCTGTTTTTACAGCCTGCTGACGCAGGAGCAGAAATTTACAGTCTAGTCCGACTGAGTTAAAACAAAATTGGTAGCTTAAAGCATAAAATTCATAGATAATTTGGCTCCTAGGCTAGTTTCTTCTTAATCTTTCAGTGTAGCACGTTTATACCGGATGTGTTTCAATGGGAGGCTTCTGTGAAGGTGGAGACCCGGGAGTTGTCGCCACCTACTGGTCACACAGACACAGTGGCACCCGAGGGATGAGTTCAGCTTCTAATTAACATCAGTAGTATTTTTTAAAATTGTTTTAAATGTAAATACAGTACAGGGTTACATTCTGTATATTTTGGGATCAAAAGAGGTTTCATGTGACCCTACAGCAAACAAGAGAAGTTATGACTTCTGAAAGTTGGCATTTTTTGCTGTTAAAATTTGACTGAAAAGAAGAAAACAAGTTAAAATATTTATCATGCCTACAGGCTCTCTTTGCTTTTTTCTCACTCACATAAACCACTGTTGGGTCCTGGGATATAAAAGATAGTGTGTGTTTTGGGGGTGTGGGTGGTAAGAGACAACCTTCATCACTCCTCCCGCCGAGCAGTGGCAGTCGGCCACCGGAGGAGTTAATCTTTGGGAGTTTCTTCTGCGAGACAGTTTCTCCTGTTTGAAAAAAAGCAGTTTGTGGCAGGAAAGCCACATTCCTGGGGCACTATCTCAAACTCAGCTGCTCACATTAACTTACCCTGCTGGGAGCGTGCCACCTTCCTTCCCATTGGCTTCCTCTCTCTCTCTGCACCCATCCATCCGTCCATCCATCCATCCATCCATCCATCCATCCATCATCATCCACCTTCTACCACCTCCTGCTTGCCAGTATTTTCCTCCATGTTTGTGACTTCTTTCATTCTTTCCTCATACGCCATCATCACCTCTCCGAACTGCTAAAATCTCCTCTTTTCTCGTTGTTACATGGTTGCATACCTCTAACACTCCTTTGCTCTGATTTGTCCCTTCCAGTCCTCTTTTTTCTATTTCCACTTCCCTTATTTTCTTTTCTTCTCACTGTGTGACCTTCCTCGCTCAGCCCTTCCTATCCGAACTCATCTCTCCTGCGTATTAAGCTCCCGCTGAGTTCCAGCAGGGGCTGAAATACAATCAGATAAAGACCAGCCTCCAATCACAGGGACACAGGAGTCTTGGAGCAGACTGGCTGCAGGTGAACCAGAAAACGCTGCAATTTGTGCACAGTCAGAACTAGAAAACTAATAAAACTAACCAATAAACTAACTAGAACTAATAAAAACTAATACAAACACCTCAAAGGAGAAATATCCCCCTTTAATTCATTTTCCACACAGTACTTGAAAATATTACCAGGTAGGTTGGTAAAAAGATACTGCTAATACAGAACATCGAGAGAGAGAGAGAGAGAATCCGACACTTTTCTTCACTTTTTTCAGTTTTTGTGGGATTGTTACACTTTCCTGTTTATTTTGCATCTAATTTGATATTCTTTTCTGGCCTTTCTGGAGGTCGTACGCTTAAAGGAGAGAAGATGATAAAGGTGAGTCTATTCAGCTGCCCTCCAGAAGCAGAAAGTTCTGAACATCTGCAGAGAAATCGATAAATACGAACGCTCCACAGCACGTGCTGAAATTGGCTCTTATCTCTGAGGGATCAGCGTTGTTGTGAGCAGGCCGAAAACACAAAAATGGCTCCAGCAGATGAATCGTGTTCAGAGTCCCGCAGGAAGAGGAAGAGTGCGCTGCTCAGAGCGCACGGCGGCTCATGTTAGCTGATCTTTATCTCAGCGCTGGGCTGCAAATCCGCTCTGATAAGGATCTGATGTTTCCCTCCTGTGGCCCAAATTCAGCCGTTAAACTTTCCGCCGTGGTTGAGGTCACTTACGGCTGACTGGTATAAAAACCCTTCAGCGGACTGAAGAAAAGTCTACAGGAACTTTCTCAAACGCAAACGTAGCGAATGTGTAAAAGTCTTGCTGCACATCTTTACAAGCGGCGGCTTCTGTCGCTGAGCTGCGCGTGCACGTGTGGGCCTGTTTCTCCTCTCTAACAGCAGCGGGAGCAACGTTTCTGCCTGTTTTTGAATGGAACCGATGCAAACAAACCTTTTCTACCCTCTCTGTCATCCTCGACTGCAGCAGAAGACGAATAAACGGTAGATTTTTAATGCAATATACACATTCATGGGTGAATATATACAGAGGCAGCTGTTTGGGTTCCAGCATATACACAATTTTGGATAAAATTAACAAAACACTTGACAGTTTTGGGAGTTTCATTTCTAAATGGTTGTAATTTTGGTATGTTGTTGCGCTCGGAAGCTGCTTTTATTATTTACACGATGTCCTGGAGTCAAAGCGCGTTTGAGAGTCGGCTGCATAAACAATCGCTCACAGCGCCGTCCGACTCGGCTTCCTGCCTCTCGTGTGCTTTCACTGCTGTTCCAGAAGAGCTCGGTAGATTTCTGATTTCAGAAAGCGGGGAAAGCAGTCGTTTTCCATCAGAGCGTATATGACTCTCTGCGCCCGGTCGAAGCAATTGGGGCCCGGCTGAGATAGATTCTCACTGATTTCCTCCCTCGTCACGCAGTCAATGTTTATCTGTTCAGAAAACATTTTCATTTCACGCGTCAGTTCCTGGTTTTTGTCATCACAACTTATTTTTTATAAGGTTGAAGTGCTGAATTTGAAGAAATAAAGTGAGGAAGTGGCTCTACAAGAAGGGAGAGTCAGTGTGAAAGTGATAAAAGCCTCACCTGTCTCGGGGCGTCGACCTGCACAAACTCGGCGTAGATCCGTTTGGCGGCGGCCGCCATTTCTCTCCCGTTGAACATCTTCTTGTAGTCTTCGCAGGCCAACCAGAACAGAAGGTTCTCTTCACTGTATTCTGTCCTCAGGAACTCCTCGAACAGCACCTGACCTGCTGCACACGGAGACACGAGCACATCACACACTCTGTGGGACCTTTCGTGATCATCTGTTGCATCGGTCTGTGGCTGAGGCCGCTGTTGCCATAGCAATGGAGGCGGGAGTTGGTGCCTCAGCTGACTAAAACCCAGTTTGGGGTGACGGTACCGGTCACATGGTGGAAATATTTATGCTGGGGGAGGATGAGAAGTCACTAAACATGCGACAAAAGGTCAACAGGCCTTCAGTTTGCCGTCTGCGTTTGATGAAAAAGTTGACAATAAGTTCAAGGACATTCTAAAATCACCTTAAACATCCATTCATTGAATTGGTCAGTGAACGCCTCACCGTTGGGGACTGTGTGTCGTTTGTTCAGCCTGATCTGAAATGTGTTTTTCTTGAATCCATCCGAGGAGCAAAGCAATCGAATCGCTTCCGATTTCATCCTTTTTTCCAGCACACATTCTCATTTCTGCAGGTTTTTGGTTTGTATTTCGGTTCCACATGTAAACCAAACCTTTATCTTCCTTCTCCGTTATCTGTGTTAAGAGCCAGTTTGCGGCCTCACAGTTGCCAAGCAGGTGTAAAACACTCAGCACGTCTACGGGGAGTCCAGACAAACCGCCGCCTGCGAGCGCCAAGATTATTCACACAAAACAGCTTTACATAAATCACAGCTGGTGCTGTGACAGTAATTGACAAGAAACAAAATATTGTCCAGAGGCGGCCTGTTCCCGGCCAATCTGCGCCTTCAATCACCGAGCCAGCCCTTTAAAATCACGCCAGACGTAAAAGTATATGAATGCCGTCAGACTGCAACGGCCACGTGCGGCGCTATTTATTCCGCCGCTGTTTGCCAATTTATCATGCGAGCTGCTGCAGCTCCTCCGAGAGAAAACGGAGCAACGGCATCAGACGCAAATATTCATCTTCTGGATGACAGTTAATCTTGACGTCGGAGACAGAGACGGCCTGAAATATCACGGATGAGCGACTGTGTATTCATTTCAGGAAAGCACCGAGGGGGCAGAGAGCAGAGAAGCGCAGGCTGGAGTCCAAATCCAGCCCAAACACGTCTGATCAACTGGTCTCCAGTCTGAGGAAGCCCCGGAAGATCCAGCAGGTTCTTACTTTTACACTCCAGGAGGTGGTCGAGGGACTCTCCCCACGCCATGACATCATCAATGTGGGCCCTGCAGAGCAGACTTTCAGGTATTAAAACTGAAAACGAAGGTGATTTTGAAATGAGCTGTTAGAAATCAGTCAGACTGTGAGCGAAATAAAACAACAGACAGCAGCAGGCGTGTTGACAGACCGTCAATCTCAGAGGATCAAAGTTAAAGACAACTCACATCTTTTACTGACGGAGGCTTCGTATTGATCAGCAGGCGTCAGAGGTTTGGACTGGGCTCCCTCCTGAACACACACACACACACACACACACACACACACACACACACACACCCTGGGGTTTAAACTGCTACAACTGGTCTGTTAGCCTGTAATCATGTTAAAGACCTATTAAAGTGACTTTAATACTGTCTCCCTAATGTGTTGGAAATATTTCCTGTATTCAGACTCTAACTACCCATTCATGATCAATTCTAAGATAATCTGCAGCTAAATACGTTGCCCATATGTATAAAATATACAGAGGGCTTCAGTCTCTCGCCGGAGGTTTTCTCTGTGCTGCAACGTGCAGCAACCGCCTGTAATTAGTTTACTAGTATTTGGAAATCCAGAATTAGTTGAAAATTTAATGACGCCTTTGGTGAAACTGGGCCATTGCAGCAGCAGAAGCAACGCATAATTGTGAGGATTAATCAGAGGAGTTAATATCGTACAAAGAATTATCGCCGCACAACTTCCTGCAAAGTGGAGCAAAGAAATTAGCAACTAACGAGCCGGCAGGAAGTCGTTTGAGCCCGTAGTTATTTTTGCAGATGTGAAAACAAAAATTGATATATGTAAATGATAAACATGTACACGTCGGCATCACCAAATCCAGGGAAGGGCGACTGAGGGAGCATCTTAAATGTAAAGTGATCAAAACGCCATCGGCGTGGCGGTCCTGTTCTTCTTCTTCTGCAGCGCCGGGGTCGACCTCGCCAGCCTCCCATCAGCACCACCTGGAACGGGATGCTTGTGGCAGCCTGTCTGCTCAAATGAGCACGGCTGACGGTCTCGTCCTGATGGATGTCCAACCGATTAAAAAAACGGACCACAGCGGACTCGTGTATGCGGTCCGGAGAACAAACGACCTTTGATGTTAGGAAAAAAAACAGCGACATTTCTGCTGGAAGCAGCTTCATCAACGTTTTTGCGCGTTGTTGTTCTGTATTTTCAGACGTCCTGGATGATGGATGAGGTTAAATCTGCATCAGAATTGGTTTACTGGCTGATGTACGCAGGAATGTCAATTGCTGACAGAAGGAGGAGAAAAAAAAAAAAAAACGGGAGAGGCAGAGGTCAAAGGTCAGACAAAAGGACTAATGTTTCATCTGAAAAGGCAAGTTATAATAATAACAATAGAATATAGAACAGCAGGCTGAATAGGTGTCAGGAGTGATAACGTAACACATTAGCATTTATTCAGCTACACAATAGCATAAAGAACATACGTGGGAGGCTGAAAAGGCAGAATTAACATAACAAGCTAGCGACTTTAACAAACTAGTTACTGGTTAGCAACTTCACATCACTGCATCCATTGAATTCTTCATCCTCGGTGAATAAGATTTTCATTTGGGGGACATTTGTGTTCAGTCTTTCTCAGTTGTCTTTAAGTTAATTAAAGTTAATTAAATTAATTTTCAGTGGTACAGGAGTAGCACATACCGGTAGTTATCACACGCCTAGAGCGCCCTCTCGCGGCATTAGGTAATATTTACTCCTTGGTCATGTTGGTCACTGTGAATTAACATATTTTAATATATATAAATCGCACCATAGTATAAGTCGCAGGACCAGCCAAACTATTAAAAAATGTGCGACTTATAGTCCAGAAAATACGGTACTGCAAAAGCAGCTCTGACAAACAGTCAGAGCTGAATTTCAGTTTCTTCCCCTTCACTGAACAGTTGGTAAATCTCTAGCTTTTAGAGCAGGTTGCAAAAGGAAAAATGTACTTTAACAAATGACCGATATTCACATGGAATGTTTGATAGGACAATGTGTAATTACGCTGACAGCAGTCAAATTAAGTCTGAGCCAGCCATCTTAAATTGGCCATTACGCCCAATTCTGGTGAGATTTAAACGGACCGAACCGTATGATGAAAATGCCAGCATTAACAGTGTCGCTCTGAACTGAGTTGTGGAGTGAAAGGCACTCAAAAAGTCCCTCAGAACAAAAGAGATGAGAGAACGTGCTCCAAGGCTGTCATCCATTCGATATCCAACTGTATCGTGCACTGGAGAGTGCAGCACAGATAGCGCTCAAAGAAGTCGCTCTCGTCTTTGGAGGGTTTTCATGTTTGTGTCGGAAGGAAAGGAAGGAAGGGGAAGAGAGCTGGAGGCATTCTGAGAAGCACCGAGCAAAACAGAGCCGCACAATGGGAGAAACCTCCAATACAAATTGCAGATCACAGTGGCCCCATCACAAACACTTGCTCTTACACCCGGAGAGCAGACAAGTATTAGCACAAGTGTCCAAGTTATGTTTTAGCGATTCGTTTTTTGGCTGGACGACTCAAAAGCCCGTCATTACCACAGACCAGAAGGGACGTGAATCATTCAAAACTTGTGTCAGAAAAACAAGTCTTAAAAGCTTGAAGCCAAGTCGGAGCTCATACTTACAATATGCACTTTCTGCTGCCAAAAAAAAAAAAAAAATACCAAAGTGTACAAGTTTAAGAAAAGGAATACAACACTCCCAGAGTTTCTTCTCCTCTTCTCTTCTCCTCCCTGAAAAAGCCTGCAGATACAAGTCTGTGCACGTCGAGCCGTAGCGCAGGCAGGCCCGTGTTTACAGGCATGTCAGCTCCAGACCTTTTTAAGCCGAAACTGCATCCATCTAACACACGCGCCTCCGTTTTATGGGACTAAAACATTCCATTTGGCGTGGCCGGAGCAGCCATGCAGTGACTTACCTCATGCAATTTTACAAAACAAGATTAACAGCAAATTCATGATGCAAAGCAGGAGAGAGGAAGTGGTAAATTCCCTGGCCTGATAACAGGCCCTCAAAGGGACAAGGCCGTCACGCTTCACCTGTCTGCCACACTTAAACGTGCACATTTAAGAGTTAGTTGTCTGGATCAGCTTTAAATTTTGCAGCAGCTAAACATCATATCATTAATTAATGAGACCTAGTAAAAATGAATAAAGACTTCCAAATATACCTGTAACCTTTGCTGAAACTCAGCCCTATAGATTAAGGCTGCAGCGGTAACTTTAAGTTATTATGACCTTCATTTTAAAGGACAGAGACATGAGAATAGCATGTCAGCTAACACATGGCTCACCCGGTGACCGTACACACCCTCCCATCTATTTCCACCTCTGTCTTTAATGACTGCAGCACCTGTTTGAGTTAACTCTTCAGACAAATGACGCGCTGCAGCAGTTCTGCTAGCTCAGCATGGGCTATTTTTGCCGTCTTTACTCTTGACTTCATGATGTTGGAGAAATTATAGTTTATGCGCGTTTTTATATGCGGTTCCTGTCTTGCAGAATTTATTGTCACAGTTGGATTAAAACCTTCTCTGACATCTTATGTAAGCCAATTCCTGCTCGAGCTTGAGGCCTTTTTCTTTGACCCTGCTTGCACATGACACCCATAACAATCCAGCCCTGCAAACTGCTGCAGGAGGAAGCAGATGCTTCAGCATGAGGTGGAGGCAGAGTTCAATGTCCTCATCTAAGTCGGCAACAGCCAGAGGGACAGAGGGATTGGGCTATGAAAATGAAGGATGGGAGCACAAATGGTAGAGCTGCGATGGTGGGGACCGAGGAGCGGGTGGAGGTAGACGAGGGACAACACTGACAGCTGAATGGGCCTACCTGTCCGCCCATCCCTTGTTTTCCATCTTGATTTGCAAGTCCTCCTTGGACGTTTGGCAAGGCTGTCCTGGAAAACAAGAACAGGTGTCATAAAACACCTCTGTGGATGGGATTTGCATGTGTAATGACTCCACCTGTAGAGCCGAGAGTCTAATCTCACAGTGAAAACCTTCAGATATGCATCTCAAGAGGGATTCATCACCAGTTCAGCTGCAACCTCTCTGCCATCCCATCGCTTAAACTGATGAGAAACAGCCTTGTTTTTTTTTCTTTTTGGTATTTCCTGCCCAATAATGTCCCGTTTTATTTTTGCATCTTTGATTTCCTCAGTGACAGAGTGAGAAATGGCTGCTAAATGGCTAAATAAAAGACGCCTGGTTAAAAGAAAAAAACTGATCAGTACGGTTGGGAAGCAGGACAGCCAAGTGTGGGGGCTTTATCAGTCCAGTGTCGAACCGAGCTGCTCACACAACACAGCCGCCCTGATACCATCAAACATGTTTCATATTTATGAGCAAGAATCTGCAGGATGCTGAATGAGGCCTTTACTGAGCTGAGATCTGAGATCGCCTCAGCTCGCTGATAACAGCAGGTTTCTGTGAGACGAGGAGGAACTGGAACATGCAAAAGAGTCCGAAGCGGCACACACAGGCGCAGCTCGCATTTCTAAATGCCCTCGGTGCGTTATCTCTGACTTTCAATGTTGGCAGAAAAAAAGGCGCAAGATCCCACCTCTGCCCAGAAACCCACAACCCGTATTAGCGCTGATGTTAGCATTGTACGTTCATATAAATAATTGAGATGTTGAAACTTTTTTAAAGGTAATAACCATCATTCCCTTAGCTCACACCTCTCCCATAAATGTCAAAAATGGAACATTGAAATGTGAGACCTGAATGTATTCACGGCCTGCTCAAATGTTGAGTAATATAATTCTTATTTAGTGAACTGGTCATTTCAGCTTTCCTGCAGCCAGAACCTCCAAACACTTGATGACAACCAACTTGGCAAAGAAAACACCTTAAAGCCGTGTTATTGCTCTATTTACTGCGTCATTTTAAAAACCCGTTCCCCCATTTCCAGCAGCTAGGGCGGTTTCCAGAATAAAGAGGCCGTTGTTGGCCCAGTATATGCTGCCTCACCGGCGCTAATCTGCCAAATCACCCTTTTAGCAGTTAGCGGCTATGAAATGCGTAGTCGATTTTCCAGATGAGGCCATTTCCTTCAAAGCTGGATAATCAAAACATGACACAGTTGGATTTATCACCTGTACATTTACTGAGAACTATAGATAAAGTTGGGAATATGGAACAAATCTGTTTAGAAAGAAGATCGTGCCGCATGTTTTAAGCAGACCTCGATGATCAAATCACACGTCCGTTTGTTTAAATAAAGCAATGGTAATAGATTGTAAATAATTAACTAATGATTCATAATGAACTGGCAGTTACTGAAAGTTCAACTATTTGGATCAGATTACTATGATTGTTATGAATATTAAACTATTCAATTCAATTATGTTGGTTCCACTGGTGACCTTCCAGTCTCAGCAACAACATCTAAACCATTTGGGGGGGGAAACCTCGACTGCTTTCGGAAAGTTTGTTTCTAGATAAGGTCAAAGAAAAGAGGTTTAGACACTGGGGAATGAATTGCATGTAAATACAAATAACAAATGCAGTTGTAATTAGCTTGACTCAGAGCATATTTGGTCAGGGATTTCAATTTCTAATCACTTCAATCTCCCTCCATTTTGTTGTCTTTCTCTCTCTCTCTTTCTGATTAAAGATGGAGATCAACTCAAAGAGTTGATTAGCCTTCCTAACCCCCATTTGACTGTGTCGGCCCTATGCTCTAATTACATTATGGCTGACAAAGGCTCAAAGGGCATGGCCTCGTCCCGGCTGAATAACAGATACACACCAACCGATGAAGGATCAGGCCACATTTACAACCTGGAGGTGATGGCAAAAAGGAAGAAACATTCAGGTGTAGGAAAATTCAAATTTGACTGCAATCGGGGAGAAAAAGGGGATAAAGAGCAGGAGTCAAGCTGACAGGAGTGAGACTTTAACAAGAACCTGCTCTGGTTCTTCTGTTCTTAGCTGTTTGCAGGCTGTGCAGCCGACCTCCACTGTGGGGAGCTGTGTCTCTGCGCCTGCTCTCTGTGTTTCTATCCCTCCGTCCATCTGTCTATCTCTACAGAGCATCACATGCATTAGCTGCGGCTCGTTGCTTTGCATGTTGAAAGCTCAGCTGGGGAGTCAGAAGCCTTTGGACTGATGCTCTGTAGCATCAGTGTTTCACAGGACCGACCATCTGGTTCGGGAACAGAAGAGGTGGGTTCGAGGCTCTGCTTTTGCCTCTTCTGGGGAGGGGTTATAGTGGTTATAGTGATAGTTGGGAGGTGGAGGTGAAGTGAAATAATCAAAGAACAGACAGAGCCCACCTCTGCTGGATCTGTTTGTCTCTACCTCCGTGCTTCCTGACTCTGTCAGTGCTGAAGCCGGTCCTCCAGCTCTCCGTCGATGAGCTCGCTGCTCTTCAGGCTTCTCGCGCTCACAGAGGCCACCCAGCTACTTCTCGAGACTTTCATCCTTTCTGGAGAGCCGTCGCACCGTCACATCCTCTCTGTCAAAGAGTTTGGACATTATCATTAGCACCTCCTTCAAGATCTCCCCTCTCACAGCAGATGCCTGACTGACTCTTCTTCTGTAGACCTCCTCAGAGAGCTTTGCTGAACTTGTCTTCCCTAACATCTGCCCTTCACACCTTTCTCCTAGCAGGCTGAGCCATGTCTCTTCAGGAGCTCCACATTTCTGGCTGCCCTCCTGCGAGGCTGCCTTTGACTTGCTCAGCAGGGCCATCATCTCAACATGAGCAATGTTGTACATTTGTCTCCTCTTCAAGGCTCCGCTGATTTGATGATTGACTTCTTGCTGATGTTCCTGTTCCCACTGCTCTGTCTCCCTCCACTGTCCCCTGAAACCTGTACCGTTTTTCAGATAAAACATGGAGAACCTTTCAGAGCAGGAACACTGGAATTAAATAGGATTAAAACAATTCAAAATCTAAAAAAAACAAAACAAAAGAAAACATTGTGAAACATGTTAAAATGTCTGATTTGTTCTTTTTGGTTGATTTGTTTAGTATCTCTTTCTGTTACTGGGAGGAACACAAGCTATCAGAAGGATGTGTGTTGGTAGTGAAAAGTGAGTGTGTGTGTGTGTGTGTGTGTGCGTCTGTGTGGAGAACTTCACACGGGAGGGAAAAAGGTGCTAACATTCTGGTTTTGGGAGCGGCAGCATGCGGATTTTATGAGTACAGGCTGGTTTTTTCCCACTTTATAAAGATGAAGTAGACCTGCGGTTACATCATTTCAGCAAATCTCTGCACAAGGAACTGGAAAAAGACCATTTTTACGGGACTAAAGCAGACCACAGACCTCCACCAGGCAGACAGGGATCTGGGTCGACTTCCTTTAACGGAGGTTGTTCAACTTAATAGCTGTACAAGTTAGCCAGTTCCAATAGTATAGGACGCATACAGGACTGCTGCTGCTGTCTCCAGTCATGGTTACTGGTTTTGTAACCACTAACCAGCCGGTAGTAATATAAGGTTACATAACACTGGATCAAAGCGTTGGCTTGACATGGCTGTCACATGACCTCCTTGGCGATGGTAACAATCTATGTCATTATCAGTGAAACTTTTCACAAAGACAGGTCTGTAAAACATGATGCTTTCTCCTGTCTGATGTTGACCAAAGCAAAGGGACATTGTTTAAATTCATGACAAATGTGTCCCTCAGCGACATTTAGAGCTTTTTCACCATTAAAGCTTTAAACCAATGCATCCTACAGCTCTGAATGTTAAAGATGGAATGTGTAAAATATTTGCTGTTGGTCTCTGTTGATGTTGGTGTGGAGGCAGCGAGATCAGATGGTTTTATGAAGCTTCTCTGCAGCCACAGATGCAGCTCAGACCTCCGGAATTATGCTCTCATCATGCATTCATGAATGAGAAAATGAGAATGCTATTGTTTTGCTTTAATTATGCAAATTATGACTAATTACTTCACTTTAATGAATTGTAAGAGTCTTCATCAGCTGTGTGCTAATGCAGTTATGTAACTGTTTATCTGAGCATGCCAAATGTAAATATCAATAAAGGTGCACATGTTTGATTAGAAATGTGTGTGTTGATAACTTGTCTCGGCCATCGTTGGCTGCAGTTGGATGGATGTGGAAAAAAGGTGCTCTGTAAAGGAAATCATGTCATTAACGCAAACTTCTTCAAGGCTGTGAAAATTCAAAATATTATTGTTGTGGGTTATAATTTGTTTCTATCTGTGATTACTGAAATTGGCCCCAGCTGTTGTGTTTTTATCTTCTGAAATATCTGTGACAAAAGCCGCTCGCAGACTCCAGTGAATTCTGTTATCATTTGCCGTCGGCGGTTTTCTCATTAAAACTTTTCATGCCAGTTGGCGATCCAACAGCTTTTCCCAGTCAAAAGTTCTCCAAGTGTGTGAAGACAATAACCAAGAAGACAGAGATACAGACCAACCTCTACGAACGTCTAAAAGGAAACTCTTTATTGCTTATGAGAGCTTAGACCATAAAGCAGCTAAAAGAATTAATGATTTAACCAGAATTAGCCGTTTCTGCTCTATTTCACTTGAAGATTGTACTGTTTCAGCCATTTTCCCTTTCTCATTGTAGCATATATCTCCTGGGGATTAAACTAATCCCATTTCTCATTTCCTGCTTTAAATCATGAGTTCAGAAGGCCGAGCGACCAATCAAACGCTAGTCTGGTGTCATAGAATGAGGGACCAATTAAAGGAAAAGCAAAATAATGACACAGCCCAGATACATTTGAGCCCACCTTTGGCTGCAACAACACTCAGAATCTGAAATCTGGCCAACAAAGATTTGGAGGCAAAACCCTCGAAATGGCTTCAAAAGTTACTGGTGCCACTTTATTTGGTTACTCGCAGTGAGCGTGAGGCCAGTGTGAGCTCGGTTCCGCCGCCATTCAGTGAACGCGGACTGTAAAAGCACTTCGAGAGGGGGGGTCAGAGGTCAACAGTCCATTTATTAATAAAGCTCATGGCTGGTTACCAGCAGGCTGGCCATCTGAAGGCCCTCTGTGTGGGGGAGGGAAGCTGGAAAATCTGAAGAAGCTCAGAAGATTGCGAAAGGATTTAAAATGTCGGAACAGTTTTTATGTGAGCTCAAAGACACCGTGTCAAAAACACAACCAACAATCATCTTTCACTTCCTGTTCTTAGTCAGGGTTGTTATAACACCTTATTCGGGAGCACAAGGCGATGATTTTGGTTGTACATGTGTCTCAGGGTAGACTCCAGCCTGCCGGAGTATCAGTTCTGTATGTGTTTGTTGCTTGGCCTGAAGCACATTTACACACAAAAAAATGAAAATAAAACCACATTTAGATGCCTTTGGAAATGTACGGTTTATAGCCACTCATAAACAAGGAAAAGGGTGAGACATAATTCAGGAAAATGTGAAGGCCGCAAGGTAAAAAACTGAAATGTTCCACTGAAAATGACAAAAAAAGAGCTTTAAACTACACGTAGTCTAATAACTATGCTATGTATAAATAAATAAGAAGTCCAGGCTTTTGTTTTGGTCTATTTGCTGTCAGCGAAATTCTGGCTTCATCAGATTCATTTACATGTCACCTTGGAAACAATTTCACACAACAGGTGTGAGAATTAACTTACCAACTTCTGGACGGTTCCAGCCCACATTATTCAAAACTGATAAATGCATGGTCACATTAACATGAGGTTTATTTTAAAAACTCTTATAGCATCCGATTAAGCTGTATGGGAATAATTCTTTCCATTATTTCCATCACAATCTGGGAATAACTGGTGAACTGGGTAATAAAGTCCCTGCAGCTGGCTGGGAATGGATTAACAGAAGTCATATAACACCTCATTCAGTTCCGAGATGAGATTCACGCAAACAAAATACTGTGCCTCATAATCACTAAGATAGGAATATCCTTCCTGCAGATTTTTACAGATCCTTTAATTAAATGGCATGAAAAATCATTCCTCTCCAGATGAACACTGATGATGGTCTTGCATCTGAAGCTCTTCTGCCTTTTGTTCATACAGCAGATTTTTCGTCTTCATGAATGAGTCAGGAGCTGTTTTTCCTTTTCTTTCCCCTTTTCTCTATTCTCTCTGCTCAGAGGATGAAAACATCAGGCTGAGGAGTTTTACATCTTTCACTGCTCCACACGGGCTAAATTACATATCATTGCAGGACAGTTTCGTCACAGACATTGTTTTGACTTCACGTCTTTACACAGACATCAATTTTGCAAACAGGCGGCTGTTTCTTGGTGATGGCTTTCACTCTTTTGTTTCTGTCACCTGAAGAAGACCTTCGTTTTTACAGGTAGGACATGAGCGGGCACAGCAGAGACATGCCACACCGTGCGAGCGCGTGCTTTTTGCATGTGTGCTTTGCTGCCGGATTGGGATATTTAATTTGATTAGTAATTATGATAAAAATGGGGGACAATGAAAAGAGGTCAGACATCATTAAATGCACTTAATAGCTTGTTTTTGCTGAGGCAAGAAAAGATTTTTAATAGCAGAGATGAGTAAACAGAGGAAGATTACCCTCAATATAAACTGCCAGCAAATCTTCAACTGTGTTCAGCACTGGTTTGTCCTTATTAAATCCCCGGCGTGCCAGCCTAAAGGTCGCTCCTAATTTGTTCTGCATTGTGTGCTGGCTTTTTGAAAAAGTCGTCCATGTGCTTGAGGCCGGCAGTTTGTGGGGACTGATGGACGCATCAGTGACATGCAGGCAGGAGGGCAGTTGGCGTCTTATTTTCAGCCCTTTCTTCCTGCCGAGCTTCGCCAAAGTTCCTCAGACTGGGATGAGATACTTTGTTCCGAATTTGATTTGTGCATCTGGACAGAGAGAAAAACAACAACATGCAAATCTGACACGAGTGAGCAGACGTGCAATATTTTCCCTACATAGTCATCACAGGGAAAACTGCATGTGCATGACTGACAGAACTTGTTAGACAGCTCTTATTTTTCCAATAAGCATATTAATTATAAGAGCAGTCTCAGGAGCCTGCCAGAGTAATCTGGTCATAGATGGCGAGATCACCCCCCGATAGGAGCCGGATTGCTGACCTCCTTCTGATGTGACGGCTATAAGCTTGCTTATACTTGTCCTGCTGTTTTTAATAATGGAAACATACCGCGTGTTCCCTGACAGGCTGTTTCTGGACATCTGTGTATCTGTGGATTTTTCAACTAACAAGGACAGAGAAAATAATGTATACACCCTATGTAAAGAGATGACAGCCTGAGGTTATCTACAAAACGGTGCTCCACGGGGAGCTATTGTTATGGTGTCTACCAATTACTGCAGCAGCATTTCACACACGCACACACACACACGCAGGTGCGCACACACACAGAGTTAGGACAATGATTTGTATTTACAAAGAATTCCAAATAATTGGATTGTTACACACAATACGCAATCCAACGTGTATATTGTGTGCAACCATAATTGGTTTGGCAGCTAGTATTGGTAAGAAAAAAAGAAATGTTCAGAGAGTCGTGGGTAGAAGTGCAGGCTGGGGACACACGGACGTCATCATGGTGATGCTTAAGAATCAAATTCAAGGCTGAAATTAGAAACTAAACTGTTACGGTTTGTTATATTTGGGACCCAAAGGCAGATATGAGGCAGTTCAAAAGCAAAAATCAACCCTATTACTGGGTGAATGACCAACAGAAAAACCAAAAGGAGGAAAAAGCAGTGAGCCAAAAGAGGGCTTGACGGTCTGGGTTCCGAGCAGTTGGCTCCACTGCGAAGCGTCTAAAACCAGAACTTGAAATCTCCTCTCAGGTGGGAACGTGGCGATGTTGGAAAAGTCCAAAGCCACAAGGAACATCTAGTTTCAGTCCAAGTACCACTCTGCAGGCAAAACAATCCAACGCTGGTGCTCAGGTGCAGCTGAGAAATTAGTCATCGTTCCAGGTTCACCTTGTTGCTCCTTTAGCACAAAGACAAGACACATTTTAGAACCATCCATATTGTTTAAAACTCCAAGTTCAGTATGAGAAAAATTACATGACACAGCAGAAAATATACTCAAAATAAGTTATCAGATGCATCTAAGAATGTATATCAGAGTATCGGTTGGATACAAGCTCAGTTTGGGGAAAACGCTGAGCGGCAGAGGCCAAATTGTCTCATTTGAAATGATAATGCTGAGCGCTGTAAATGGTTGCTGCAGTCTGCCCCTTTTTAAGTTGCTGAATCCGTGCACACGTTGTTGAATGCCGCTCGGTGTGCTGAGGAAACCAGCTCTTAAAACCAGCTGTCAAGAGGTGATACAATCAGATCTGGCCATACTTTTAAGGGCACGGAGCGTCTGACAGCCAGGATGGCGGCTGTGATTTTAATTGGATGTAGGTGAGGTATGTCAGCTCCGTTCTTTGTGATCATGTTCCATGTGACCGACTAGATGAATATTGCCTTTTGTTCTGCGACTGATCAGTATGCTGGAGAGACTCACTTTTAAAGCGCTTTAAAAGGCAATTGTGGTGCCTCTGAGCTCGTCCTCTGATCGCTAATGGAGTACCAATGATGCGTTGAGAGGATAAGTCCCCTCAAGCTGTTGAAATTGGACTTATCACACTGTGCAAAATACATGAGGTTATTCCCATCATACTAATTTCTTTAATAGCATCAGTCACTCAGGTAAGTTTTACTTCCTGTTGACGTGGTTCCGATGGGAGCCCAGACCTCATCCGTCTGTCTCTGACCCAGGACGAAGCCGGGAAACAAAAGCGTGAGTGTGTAACATTATTGCACACTTCACCGTGACGAGAGGGGCCGCGATGGTAAACATGGAAATTTTCCCAGATGCATCAAAGCTGGTGTGTAATGACCCCCCGTGTCTTTAGGGCACGGAGACACACACACGCTGGATTCCTCTAATGTGATATTTTCCATTCCAGTGAGAGCATTCAAATCATATTTCATTCTCGACACCACCTGCATTCTGTGCAGCTCTGGCCAACTCCCAGGGGCCTATGTTTGAGCTGTAGTTCTCATCACAGGTGGGGGACGGTGGGGGGTGGCCGAGGTCGGCCTGCTCAACAACACAGGCCCAATGTCACAGCAGTGACGGCGTGCTCGGGGCATCATTTTCCCTGCAGGATGTGAGGAAATTAAAGTGGTTCATAGGTTGTCGTAGCAATTACCACACACCTACAGCTGCCCCCCAGCCCCACTTTGTTCTGAGCAGTGAGATGCATTCTAAACAAGTTGGCTTCTCTCCATACTCTCCAGCCTATGGTAAATAATGTCCAGGGGAAGTGTTTCCATAACCGATTTTTGCCGAGTTTACGCCACGCTGTCTAAGAAGCATTGAGATGAAGAGGTGCTGTGCCACCTGGGTTCTGGGTCATTTTGGTTAATATGGTGTGATATAGTCACTGTATGACTGCAGGAGCGGGTTCTTTTGGGAGCAGAGCCAGGTTACTGATTAGCCATCAGAAATATCTGTCTGCTGCGTTAATGGAGCCGTGAAGGTCTCAGATAGACGAATAAAATACCTCCCAAATCCACAAAAGACACTTCATTGGCCATGCTAAAGTGCATGATATATTCAAAACCGGGGCGACACAGTAGTGCGGTGATTAGCACTGTTGCCTCACAGCAAGACGGTTCGGGCTTCAGATCTCGGCTCTGGCCTTTCTGTGCGGAGTTTGCATGTTCTCCTTGTGCATGTGTGGGTTTTCTGTGGGCACTCTGGTTTCCTCCCACAGTCCAAAAACATGCTTGTTAGGTGAATTGAGCAGTCTAAATTGACCGTGAGTGTGAGTGATTGTCTGTCTTTGTGTTAGCCCTGCGATAGGCTGGCGACCTATCCAGGGTGTACCCCGCCTCTCGCCCCTTGACAGCTGGGATAGGCTCCAGCAGACCCCTGCGACCCAAAGTGTGGATAAAAGCAGGTACAGAAAATGGATGGATGGATATTCAAAATCTTTTTGTTATGTTAATAAAGCTGCATTGTTCACACTCTTATCCTTCATCGCATTGCATTTTATTTAGAAAAAAAACTTGGTTCACATTACATGAACTGCTAATTTTAACGTAGCCTTCCCAGCTCAGAGATGGCCTTGGGCAGCAACCACGTGTTTAGTCACAGTTACTCACAGACATCATCGTATTTACAGAATAACCTTATTTTAATGGTGTGTTTATATTCATTATGTTAGTGTTTTTAAATCCTTGTCCTTTTGCAGCTCAGAGAAGTGGTCTTCTTTATCTCCATTAGGTAGACATGCAGAGAAAACCCTGCAATATTAAAATTTCCACCCGTTTCTGTCCTTCCTGAGATGATGGGCGGCTAGCCGTAGAATGAATATTAACATGTTTACCAAATTCTCAAAATGATAACCTGTTATTTGGAATCGGAGTGCTGCTAACCTCGCATTAGTGTGTCTCTCTCAACGGGGAAGAAAGAGAAGAATTCCACCATTTTCCACCATCAAACCATTCCCTGTCCTCAGCAGGGTGCCCTGGCTTCAGGAGGAAGGTTAAGACTATTTTTCCAATCTGCAAGGCAAAAATTATAGCAGAATAATTACTTTCTGATAAATCCTGGTGTATCAGCCGCTCCGGTCACTGCTCTTTTAGCAGCCTTCACTTTGACTACTGATATTGTTATGCTGCTGGGAGGAAACAACTGGTGAAAATGATTTATTACATTTTATCAGGACGATCTGGTTTTCTTCTGAGCTGTGGTGACAGTACAGAAGTCACACATGCAATTCTAATACTACATATCAAAACTTGTCAAATAAACCACACTAACTGCATCTACAAATACGATTCATTTATTTTTTTTAATCATTACGCTGCTTCAAATGGTTCACGGGGACCATTAATGCGACAACATCAGAATGGCAGGGTTGGAAGAACATCAACCCAGGAGCTGTATGATCAATAACATTGGTTTTTACTCACATTGTTGAAGAGAGGAAATCAAATTAAGAGTGGATCTAAACAGGGAGCCTTGGGGGACTCCATCAGTAACTGGTACAAGACAAGCTGAGATTAATGTGAAGTTGTGATATGAACCCACTCTGGATGTGCCAGAACAATTTAACTTACAGCAATAAAAAAAAATTACCCACAAACAGCCAATCACATCACACCTGACTGCAGAAGAAAAGAAAGAAGCATAAATAGCTTTAAAGTCAAATAAAATAAAATAACAGTGGAGTTCAGGAGTGTAACTTTTCGTCTGTCATCTTTATATTGATTATTCATTTGCCACTGAAGAGTTTCATCGGACTGAGCGTTCGATGGGGTTTTGCTTGCAGATGATGTTGTGGTTGGTGAAGAAGCCGTTCCCTTCAGTGTTCGCATCCCTCCCCCGATATCCGTCTAGTCCTCCTCTCTGCCAGCAGGGTGTCTCCAGACCACGGCCCAGAAAACCTTGCGACATTTGCCAGGATTGCCAGATGGCGTACGAGCACACGGCATCAGGTGGTGTTTGCGCGCGCCTTCTTGCTTGCATGCATAATGCACACATTACTAACAATATTAAAGGGCATGTTAATTATAAATGCACGAGGCATGTTAAATGTCATTAAAGCGTTCAACATATGACTTTCTGAATAAGGTGCACGACACGGTAAAGGCGGTCTTTTGTTTTTCCCAGTCACGGAGGCACGCTTTCTGACAGACACATTTTGCATACGTCTGATCCTACCTTTAAAATGAATTATCTTTAATCAAACCGAGAACAGAGGGAGGCATTCAAATGAAATTAGATTAGCATTGTCATATTATGCAGATGTTCATTTTGAAAACATATTTACAGCATGTTTTCATCATCGTCTCCCTGATGCTGGTCTTTGTAAAACATGACGAGGATCTTTGGCAAACTTCTGCTTTGAAATTTTAAAGACTTTTTTTGTTCATTTAAATGCAAAATAATGCAGCGAGGTAGCGGCCATGTACTCCAACGGTTGCCCGACAGCTCGCTGGAGTTTGTTTACGCTTATTCCTCTACAGATGCCGCAAAGGCAACAAAATAGAGACACAAAGGTCAACAATTATGAATACAAATTTTACAAAAAAACAAACTCTAAAAGCAGCAGATGCGATGTGTCCTCCAACCAGCACAAGCACATAAATCATACCAAACAGCGTGCTACGTCGCTGAGAGGAAGTTTAACCTGCATTAGCGCCCCTTTGGTGAGCGTTAGGGTTTGGAAAAGCAGACAGAAATCTTCCAGCACGTACAGCATCATCCGAGAATGTACTTACAACCAATTTGAGGAAAAGAGTGAAATCAAAACTTCTGGATTAACATCTGTTACTTTGGCTTAGGCTAAAATCTCACACTAGACTTTGATAATGTCATACTGAATAAGATGCAACCTGGAGGATGAAACGCATTTTCTATGACACCCTGCAGTCAATAAAATACCAGATATTTAAGACTGAAATAGCTTTACAAACGACTCCAACAACTCCTTCCTCCCTCGTGGCGATTTCTGGGCTGATAGATGGATCAGGCTAGATGAAGTTAAGCACTTTCTCCACTCCCCTGCAGGAGTTGGGACTGGTTTTCTGAACACTGACCTGCTGGAGAGCGCCGGGCTAAGGGACAAACACATCCGGAAGTCTGCCTCTGCTCCCTCACAGACAGCGTCGACTTGAAGAAATGGAAGAAGATGGTAGCTCATGTCGTTTCCACATGGTTTGATCTTTGGGGCTTCAGTTCTGATGTGGCAGCAGGAGCCAGCGCCAGATGACTGAAGCCTTGGGCCACCGCGAAACCCTCATGTATCGACGGTGGAGAAAATTCAGGGACCAGCTCAGCCTTTATCTCCCTGCAAATTCTGCAGATCATTTTATGCCCACTTGTGCTTTGGAATTCCAAAGGCAGCAGTCAGCACAGAGAGATGAAGCCCGCAGGCCAGGCTGTACCCAGACTAAAGGCCGTGTCCTGGCTCCAGTCAGGAGACCAGCAGCAGCAGCAGCAGCAGCAGCAAGACGGGTGTCGATTAGACAGTCCAGAGCATGAAGGTTGTGGGTTTGATTCCAGCTTCATGTGTGTTTTCTGGCTCGTTACTTTGTAACGCGTTACCGGCATCACTGCCTGGAGGACTTTAATGACGGATGAGTCAAAGACTCATCAGGTTACGGAGGTGTCACAACCGTCACTCTAATGATGTTTACATCCATCATCAGAACAACCAGATGTTTACCAAGGCTCATTTATGAAAATTACCAACCCATTTCAGAGGTTTCTCAGCAGGTGTAACATTTGGAGAATGACTGGCTTTATCGTATTTTGTAGATTATGGGATTGAGGCGAATGTGCTCCCTTTCATGACAGGATTTACTTTGATTTGATTTAACTCATGTCAGCTCTGGGCTCCTTCTCGCTGTCTCTTCTTTTCGGGACATCTTGACAGATTTGGTCCCGATAACGCACAGTTGTTAGAGATTTTTCTTGACATATCTCATCAGTGAGGCTCGGCTGTGCTTTATCAAAAATACCTTTTCCCTGGAACAGGTTCCTCTGGAGAACTGCGCAGCACTGATGTGACACATTTGTTGGCTTACAGGATCCACATGCAGCATGAATATACAGCTCATTTTGAAATATGCAACAGATTTCAGTTCTGTCTGACACTGTTCCCAGATTCGCTGCTCGGCAATCGTCTTTGAGGTCCAGGAGTTGAAATTATTCATTCCCACCTTGTCAGCGATGGACATTTCGTCATGGCAACAGCAGGGTTGTCCTGATGCAGGAGGAGGACACACACAAGTCAGAGATGGGGGCAGATTGAATGCAGGAGCCAGGAGACTCATGGACACAAGCTCAGAGACAAGTGGAGGTTCCAACCTCTAAACCGTTGTGATGTTTTAACGCTGTTGCGTACGTCAGCAGCACAGGAAGCAGGTCATTTTAGAGCGCTCAGCCCTCGAGGTGCTTCCGCTTCTTTGTGTACTTGGCAAAGTTACAGCGTGTTCTTGGAAAATTCTTCACAAACAAGTTTATGGACTGCTCAGACTGCAGAGTTTCACCCAATCATTCACTACAGAATTTAGCTTATTAAATGCACTTTTAATTCCTGACACCCTCCCACAGCTGTCAGAGTGAGGAGCGGAACCACGCCAGTTGGCTGCTGCTGAGACAAACCTCGTATAGCTCGACGCAAATCGCAGGATGCTAGTGTTTTGGGATTTTTTTAATTCTTCCTTTACATCGGAGAAATAATTACATGTTCGTGGGATAAACGGGTTATAAGAGGAGGAAGAAAAGAGGAGTTTCAGGGCACGGCGGCACATTAGTTGGTGTAATTATGTTCTGGTGTGGATCTGGTTGGAGACTTTTAGTGGATTTGTCAGCTTTGTTGATGTGAACACATCTGTTCATCTGTGAAAACCTGCTATTGTCCTTTTCAGTGTGCTGCTGGCTGGCAAAAACACAAGCTTAATGAATTTTTAACATTTAATTGAATAGCATATAGTTTATTGCCCCCATGGGGAATTTTGTTTTGGACCCAGTAAAAACAACAACCAGCCACGGGACACAATTCACAGCCACAGAAACAGGCTAAAACAACAAACTAGATTATTTGAGCGACCCAGTAGATGTTTAATTCACTATGATTAATTCAGCAATGAAGTGAGAGGGGTCACGGTGTAAAACGCACTGATCAAAACTAGACTGGAGGCTTTTATTTTGCTTTAGACCAGCTATTTTAATTGCTGTCTGAACAACATGAGTTGACTTTGCTTTCAGTTTTCCAAACAAGGCCGTCATGCAAAATCTAATTGTGCTCTCCAGGGTAGCTTGACAAAACATAAAACGCTGCTCCATTCTATATATCTTTTCAAAAATACAGTCTTTGTTGCAGTCAGGAGCAAATGTATGTGGGTTTTCAATGAAGAAGTGCGGTCAGAGTGGACCTCAGGGCATTCAAAAGATTGTATGTATGTACCAGTGACATTGGCTGACTGGGGTGATTAGAATGCTGAATGTTGCCACCATAGACAGAAAATGACTTTTGCTTTACCTCCAGCTTTTGCCTTTATTATAAATAAATAAATAAATAAATAAATAATGAGTCATTGCTTCTTAAGCCTTTTATAATCCTCCACAGCCTCCAGGGGATGTATTTGTCTTTATCAAAAAAAACCCCCTGTGTTTAAAAAACCATGACTGCACCTTTCAACCCAGAAAATCACAGCAGGAGCTGTCTGGCAAAGTGGCGTCAGAAGTAATGCACAGCGAAGGTGGCACCGCTCTGGAAGAACGGCTTCTTTTCACCCAAAGCTTAACGTTTAAAAAAAAAAAAAAAAAAAAAAAAAAAGCTGTGAAGTGAAATGGAGTCAAACAGGAGTGGTTTAAGTTGGCAGCAGGATGCACAGGGGGCAGAAAACAATGTTACAGCTGGAAAAGCAAGCAGCGAGCAGAGCTTTGACCGTTTGTGGACGTTTCCTTTGACGTCTCCCAATTATTGAGGTCAACGTTATCGTAGATGTGAAAATAAAACCATGGTCGGGTGTTAATGCGGGTGCATGTAAAATACCTGCTGCGTTCGTTAGTTGAAACTCAGTTAAGTTTCTAAGCAGCTGGGGAACTTTGGTTTCCAGGTTAAGCCAACTCTAAATTCCCTACAGCGGTCTGGACATTCCCGTATCCATGTGGATTGGAATTTTTCGGGGGGCCAAGCAGGAATCCCGACAACAGACATTCAGTGGTTTTTATTTGAGGAGTTATTCTAACCCTGTGGTGAGATGTGACAGAAATTAAAACCTTGAGACCAGTAAACTCCGTCAGGTTGGAATGATCACATCTGAGCTCTCGGTGTTCCAGAAAGACGCGACGCTGTTGTTCTCCTTGGAGACATGAGGTGAAAAACAAACAGTTCTTTGTGACATGACAACACGTCAACAGTTGCAGAGCCTTGTGGGTGCAACTTAAAAGGATTTCCAGTTCAGTGTGAAAAGAAAGCTTTTGTTTCATTTACTGGGTCGGACTGTGCCACAGTGGCGTGCACGGCGTCAGTTCGATTAAGGGAACGCAGATCAGTCTGGGATTTGATAAGAACACAGAATGTCTGACACTCGCTTCAGAGGACGTTACATCACTTCCTGGAATTAGAATTTAATTTAGAATATGAAATTATCTCAGTGCTGATTACACTGATTTGTGTTAGGAAAGGATGGTAGACAATCTGACATTTAAAGATAAGGCAGAGAGTAAGGTCAATGGATTCTGTCACACAGGATGTTCTGCTCACTTTAGCACATCCTGTATGACTTCTACAGCAGCTGCCAGCCATCACACACACACACACACACACACACACACACACACACACACACACGCAGGCTGGACCAGAATGTTATTACAGAAGACGTTTAAGGATGCACGGCTAAAAACGAAGGTCTGAAAGCTGCGCAGGTGGAAGCAGCAGTGTCAGTTGTGAGCACTAAACCGGTTTCTTTGACCAAGCGCAGGTGTGGATGAGCTCACTTTACAGCTGATGTTCTTACAGTAGCTACATCTGTAAAAAGCTGCTTTATTTTAAATAGTGTAGAAGATTAGAAACACAACAAGCTTAACTTGAGAAAACCAGCCTGAAATAACACATTCCTTTGTGATAGCAGCAAATTTCCCAGCTGTAGGACAGAGCAATGTCTTTTCTTTTGAAAAGTTTGCACATTATTGCCTCAAACCTCTAATTAATTTTCAGATATGAATCTGAGTGAACCTGTCTGTCCCAGATAATTAGCTTCCAACACAGTTAAGCAGTTATCTTTCATTTGTTTTATCATCATCATCATCATTATTATCATGTAAATGTTTTTTTTTTCAGCCCATCACCAGAGTAAATGTCAGCGTGGAAGCGCTTGATTATCATTGGAAAAGATTCAAAACTATTTTTATATTTCAAACAATCCTGACTGTCAAAAGTACTTGTGAAGCCAATACATTCTGACAAGCACAGCACATGACACAGGATTTTTATTTATTTTTTACATTAAGAGCTCAAAAATAAGCTCTCTTGTCAGAAGGAAGCAGAACTCTGAGCCGTCACGAAGGATGAGAGAAAACTGAAAGCGTCGCTCACCGTCGCCACCACATTCCAGACGGAGGTCGCAACAGGATTCAAGGTCCTGGGAGGAAAATTGGGTCATTTATTCAGCACTTAACAACATCCTATCAATCCTACACACAACTCAGCTTCGGCACATTAGGCGATGTGTGAAGGTAAATGTGGTGGAAGCTAAAGTGGATCAGCCGGAGCTTCACTGGGCTGATTCCAGCCTCACCGGAGCTCTGCTTCCAGGAGGGTTAGCACCGCAGCGTCGCTAGCATCACGCACGTTCAGTCTTTCTCGGAACCGTCTCCGGCTCCCGTTTGCAGCCCGTGTCAGAGCTGGTCCGGCCGTGACTAGCCTCAGATCAGATCCACCTTGACCTTGGGCTACATTGTCTCGCTCATGAAGATGGACGGCCAGCGCGCTTTGCTTCCGTCTCTCCATGTCCCAATGAAAAGCTTTTAGATTCGCTATCAGCCTCAGACTGCCTCTGGAATGAATCCATCCTAGAGAAGAATGAGGCGCAAACTGTGTCTTCCAGATACACAAAACTGATCCAAACAGACGCCAACTCCAGCTGTAATTACCGGTAGAGGTGACTCTGCTGAACCCTTGAGTCAGAAAAGACTTTATCATGAAGTATCCTTTAAAGAAGACATCTTTATTGGATTAGCGGCGATTGATTTTCTATCTTTTTAATTAGCTCAGGCAGCGATTGAAGGAGATTCTTGTGTCTTTGCTGCCACTGGTCGCTGCTTTGGAAGCGTCACATGAACACATCTGCCAGCTCATTTATGGTTTTACACTATTTATGAGAGACAAAAGGGCATTTGGATTGTGTTTCACTTTTCACTGAGTGACAGGGTTATAAAGATTTCATCACATTTTCTTCATTTTTAATCTTGAGCTTACGGCTCCGATAGTTGTGATAGATGTGAAGTCTCTGTTTCGTTCCTTATTGATGCTGATGTTTTTTACACGACCTGCTCCCTGTTTTCTAAAGAAATATGAAAAATGACATATTCCAGCAGTGTCTCAGCTAGTTTCCTCTGTTTCGTTCGTCTCGAACAAAGCAATAGAAGATAAATAATGAAAGTGAATAATTGTGCTGTGTCACAAATAAACAGTACACACTGCAGGGAAGTTCACGTGTTCATGCGCTGACCCACTTCCTCGGCTGGCGGTAACATCCGCGAGGTTTCTCTTCCACATTTCCCTCCAAAGATTTTACATTTTAATCAGGAAATGTGACAAACTTGTCCTTTCATTCTTTTTTAAGTAATATGTGGGAAGAGAAAGAGAAAAGAGGGAATGCAGAATGAGTGAGAGCTGGAGCCTGCAGACAAACCTGCTGGCTGTATTAGTATCTGCTGCTGGAGCGATAAGTCAGACAGCCCGAGTCTGCTGATCCACCGCCGCCATTTGTCAGAAGTGACTGGAAACTCCCGCTGGCCACTGCGGTGGATGTGTAGCTCCATGCAGCACCAGCGCGCTTGACAGGTGGAATCATTACAGACAGTCCTGCTATTTTTAATGGCCAGCCGGCGCGAGTGTGTGGGTGTGTTTGCATGAGAGACTTCACACACACACAGACAGGCTAAAATTCTCATTTTCATTATTGTTATTATTATCATCATTATTATTATTAAGCTGAAATTGACTGAGGCTGCAGGGAGAGGGCTAAAAAAGGCAGAACGAAAGCTGCTGAGCGGCCGGCTCATCCTGGGTAATGACCTGGCATTAGCTGGAGTTCCCCTTATAATCATGCTGCTAAAGCAGGAGCTTTCAGCAGCAGTTAAAATGTCAAACTGGATTCTGGTGATCTGACTCCTTTAATTAAAGTGTCGAGTGGTTAATGATCAACTTTGGCTGTGTTTTTGGTCTCGTTTCCCTGCTGGTGCAACTGGTGTGAACCTCAATCATCAGACCTGATTATTGTTGTTCTCCTTGAGCAGCCAGAACAAACATTCAGCGCCTCCTTCATCTGTGCAATCCTGCTCTCTTTTTATATTTTGATGGATCGCACCTTTAATTACCTTTCTTGTCAAATAAAGCTCAAACTCTCCTGCCTGACATGTTTTTCTTTACGTTCACGGTGCTCAACGGAGGTAACCGAAGGACAATTTCAAACAAATTCACTCGAAAGTCTCATGAAAACTCGATTAGATGGAAATTCAGACTCCGCATGGACGCGGCTGCTGCGGCTGCTCGCGGTCCTGGAACAGTTCTTCAGGTGAATGTTGGTACCAAATCATAATTATCTGATAAGTGTCATGTTTCCTCTGTGTGGCTGTGAATTATTAAATTGGATTGTACGCAGCAGCATCCACATCTGAAATCCTGTTGTTGTTTTGAAGTCATGTGGACTCCAGTCAGGGAATTGTTGACATGCACATATTGAGTATTAAAGTTCAAAAATAACAGTCTTCTGAGAAATAATCATGTCAGTATTTACCTCTGCTTACGCCCGGCAGGGGGGTGACCTTGTGATGGCGGGGGCAGCAGTGGTTAGCATCCGACATCCACAGAGCTCAAAGCAAATGGATTTTTGCCTCCGCTACAAAGCTTTTACTACCAGCCCAGATTGCACTCCTGTTAAACCAGCATCCAATCCGGCACCGTCTCGACACTGTTAACCTCGAGGGAACAACGTGTCAAACTCGACTTGGACATTTTTCAGTCTCAATCTCGAGAACAGAAGGCAGGAAATGAGGTATTTAGCATGTGGTCAGTGTGACCAGGACAGTGAGCCTCTGTGTGATATTTACAGGCTAGTTCTATGAAAAGTGAAGGAATGATTCAACAATTTTACTGCTGAAATGATGAAGAGTAGAAAGTCTTCAGTGGTGCAGCAGTCTGAGCCGTTCAAAACGATCCTTTATGGTGAAAAGTCAAATCCATTTAAGACACATTTCTGAATTTTTAATTATCCACTCTTCTTTTTCCTCATCATTAAAAACCTTGTTAGTGTTTTTAATGCGTGCACTTGAGTTTTATCGATTGCGAGACTCTCGGTGGCCATTAAACACCCTCTGAACATCACTGGAAGTCAGACTGGAGCCTCACCAAAGGATTCCTTCATAGCCAGAACTGCGTTTTAATGGTTCCCAGCTACGGCGCACGTACATGAGCAGATAAAAGAGCTGCTTAAAAAGAGCTTGGGTCTGTATTTGGTGGAAGGTTTAGGTGACAAACCGAGGTGCTGATCATGGTCGAGCTGGTGCCTCCTCAAACCCGGCGCTCTTGTTTGTGAAGCCAAGCCCCTGCTGAGCAGTCGCTGCCCCTCAGTCTGCCTGTAACACCCTTTGGATAATTGTGTCAACTGGAGTCCTGCTCTCCACACACACGCCCTCCACAGAATGACTAATGGCGCTCATTAGCGCACATTCATTTATTTATGGTGGCCATACTGTCAGCAGGTCAAATGACTAAAGAAGCGTGAAATTAAAAGCTCTAGTGTCCCTATGAATGACTGTTTCCACAGGGACCGTCTCAGAATATGTTTGTAACGTTACCAACAGGAGAGTCTGTCAACTCCAGTTCAGTTTGAACTCTGAATCGGTCATCAGGGCACGTTGGCGTTGTTTGTGCTGATCATGTGACAGCGACACGATTCCGAAACACTGATGCCGAACAAACAGCAACAACAGATGAAATTCAATAAAAACTGTTAAACGATGATGTCTCATCCGGCCCAGTAACTATTCACTGAACTGTGTGAGGCTTTTAAACGTGCTGTTTGCACAGCAGCATTTGCATATTTGTAGATAATCACACATTTGAATTAGGATGGTTCTCTGCAGAGGGCAGAGGCTGACTGTAAAGTTGTGTTTACATTTTAAATTGCGTGAAAGCAGATTGTTAAGCTTTCAAAGCTTCTGAACTGTCAGTTTAATGGTGAAAATGTGACAGGAAGCTTCTTAAAAGCGTCTGTGTGACAAAACTGACACAGTTTTTTGCTACATCCGCTGTTTTTGTTTTTTTTTAAACGGTTAATCAAAGCTCTCTTGGACTCCACGACGTCTTCTCGCCACCTTCTCCAGCAGTAGAGAATTCTACATCCTGCCTGGGTAAAATCTAAAGCTGATCAATAGCACATTGCCTAAGAGCCAGTGAGCCAGAGCAGCAGTGCCCTGAGGGCTGCTGGATAAATGACTGGCAGTGGATGATGTGGAGCCCTCACCGCCTCAGGTGAGGCGCTCAGAGCAATGAGGTGCAAGGCTAATGGATGGACTCTTCACAGCAGAATGGAGATGGAAGAGCTGGAGCAGCTCGCTGCTCTTCTCCTGGCCATTAGGAAGAACAAAGCTGTGCAGATGGAAATTGTTTGCCGCAGATATGAAGAGGAATGGAAGTTCAGCCTGGACCTTACAACAGCAGAGGCGCGCTGGCGTGTGAAGGACTGCAGGCTGATTGGGGAGGGGGCAGCCAGATTAAAGAAAAATCAGGCTTCTCTTCCTCTTTCAGTGGTCACGCAGCACTGCTCACTGGCTTGGAAAATTCTTCTCTTTTCAAAGGACTTTGGTTTACTCCCCAACACAAACTCACAGTAATACAGCATGAAATCCGTCTGCCTCGGCACAACATTTACACACCCAGGTGATTTAAAATAGTCATGACTGAATTATCTGAGCAGAATTTTGAGGTTTTTTTACTGTATGGAAGTGAGAGTGTAAGAGTCTTCACGAAAATCTTTCATAGAACTTTGTATAATCATTACTTTTAGTATGAAAACCTGTAAATTGGAATGCACTTCCCCAAAAACAGCCAGACAAAGATGGAAAAACTATCACTTCTCTGCTCCTCAGCACGAACCTCCACCTATAACCTTTTCTCAAACTTTGGTGTGATTTGGTGTGAGAACAGCCTCCCAGAACAGCCTCTGCTGGCTCTTCCTCTCAGTCGTCCCTACAAACACACCTGTTTCCACCCCTTCCTGACTGATTCCCAAAAGCTGCAGCAGCACAGCGTCAATTTCAACATGGCCGATGCAGATTTTGTTTTGTTTATGTATAATAACACAAAGCAGCGACTGTAACCGGGCCAACAGCAGTGCCCTCACCTCTGCTTAAACCTAAGATTAATTGTTGCTCGAAGACATGGAGATTTTTAAATGACTGAATAATGACTCTAATCATTCTTGAATAATTCTTTACTCTCTCTCCTTTCGTCTCTCTCACACACAGACACTCGCGTGCACCCTCTGAGGACGATTCTTCAGTGAGCGTTTTAAATGTGTGCAGTGTTAAAGTGCTGTTAAAAGCACATTTACATACCCCACAGCAAAGCAAATCACCACATGCATATTGGCTGCTCCTTAACGAGGCCACTCTGAACCAGCGGGCGCTTCGTGATCCAGCCCTAGCAGGCCGAGTACGTGGTAACGTTGACTTTTGGTGGGGGGAAATGTTCGGCACCTTCATGTGCACGTTTGATGATCAAGACTAAGCAGCTAATTAATGCGGAATACACACAACTGCAGGAAATTGACTGAACTTTTATTATGCACTAGGCAATTTAATAACCGAAGCATAATGGAAGTCAAGGCTGCGTGGACGTGCGCAGTGGCTGTGTTGCGTATAATTTAACACTGGATTTCACTCTTTGATAGATCTGCATCGTTAGATGGATGGATTTTAAAGATTGGCTTGGATCCCACTTTAATTTGGCTTCCAACAGTTATTGTGTTTATATGATTGTCATACTGTCTCAGCGATAACGCAGTGACGGGCATGTCTGTAATGTCTCATTAGAGTCGGGCGATTGGTGTATTTACTATCATTTGCGTGGTGACGGTAATGGATTTGCTGATGTTGGGTTGTCTGTGGAAGGCCAGAGGAATGAGCAGCATTAGCAGTATTTTGAAACAAGATTTCCAATATCTCCCGAGCTCCGGTGTGCGGAAAGAAAACTAAAACAAAACAAAAAAACAACATTATCGGCTGATCAAACAGTTACTTTTGACTCCTGGAACACAACTGGACTGTTTTTTTTTTTTTTAGGGGTTTTACCGGTTTTTTTTAGGGTTAATCACCATCTCTCTCCTCCCAGTCTAAGCTGGGAGGAGAAGCATGCTGAGAGCCTGAGCAGTCACTCACAGGTTGCTTGTTGTTGTCAGTTTCACCATCAATCCAGTCATTTATACTATTTATAGTATTTTTCTGTATATATCTGGGAAAAAAAAAAAAAGAAGTCCAATTACTTTATGCAAAAACCCTCTGAGACACAGTTTAGCTGAGCTATCATGCCCAAATAAAGCTTTCCTTCCTTGGACATTATATTATAATGAACTAAATTAAGTTTCGGCTCAGTGCTTGCGGCAGTAATTCCCATGTGACCTGTCCTGTGAATCAATGTTGATGAAGTTAGACAGATGTAATTCAGTTGAAAGTGTGGCTATATGGGGATACCTGTGCTCTTTCCACAGAGAACCTGATAGCTTCCCCACCTCCGCTTTGCTCTCTCATTCGTGAGCAATAAACAAACCAACAGGTGTTCCTTGGAAACTGGAAGCACAAATTCTTGCAAACCAGAAAACCGTTTCTCGACTTGGAACGATAACAGTCCGCTGAAGTCAGCCTTTTGAGTCACGGCAGAAAACTGAATTTTACCAAAGAAATTCTCCCCTCAACAAATTCACTCCTCCAGCTGTCATTTCCAATCGGACCCCACATCTCCTTCAAGCCTCAAATTTCTGCCGTCCATTTGTAAACACAATTATTTCCGTAGCGCAGAAAAACAATAGCCTCTCTGCAATTACTGTGTCTGCTCTCTGGGGCTACGTAGGCGTGAGCCCGGGACTTCAGGCCAAATGGGTTTTTATGGACATCTAGCACAATATTTGGCCCTTTGATGCTTCACCCCTTCCCCGCACTGGCGTCTTTGGGACTACAGGCTAAGGACAAATTCTGGTGGAGGCAGAATGTAGGAGAAAGATAACAAAAAGGCTTACAGCGCTAACGCACCATTCAGGGGTGGCTGTACATCAAATGGTCAAAGCCTGGGGTATTACTGGATAATGAGTGTGCATTTGTGTGTTAACATGCTTAGCGAGGCCATGCCTTGTAGACGGGTACTCTTAAGTGAATTTTATTTGTCGCACTGAGTAATGCGGCTTTAAAGTCTGTCCAACGGTGGGCTCATAAAGCCTCCATAAACCCGCCTCACGTTCTCAGGCCATCAATGCTGCGTCCCAAGGCTGATGGATGTGATGTCAAGGCTAACTAATAATCCTGGGGTGTCTATAAATCAGGATTTTCAATGGAGACCAGATCAATAAATGTTTTCACTTCAGAGTCGTTTGTTACTATAAACTCAATGTTCTGCACACACACACACACACACACACGGCTGATTTCGTTTCAGGGTATTGCAGTGAAATGATTTAAATACACCCAGACTTTACTCAAAGTCCACAGTCTGAAAGAACCTGTTCTGTCTATTTTCCCTCTAACAGCAGGAGTCCATTAATCTACCTAGTGCAGATCACGCTAACTTAACACACGTGTTTTAGCCAAACAGCTGAAAGATGGACTCACCGGGTGCCGTCGTTTGCCACTGCAGAAGCCTTCCTGGATGGCTGGATGCTCATCAGAACCACCCTGGAGCACCAAGGAGACAGGGGTAGAATTATCTGTATGCACCATATTTTCCAGACTAAAAGTCACACTTTTTTTCATAGTTTGGCCGGGGTGCGACTTACAGTAACTCAGGTGCGACTTAAAATGTGAAATTATTAAAATATATGCGATAATTTCACATGTGCATTATTTTTACACTGACAACCGCGCAAGTACACTCTATGCTTTATTACCAGTAACTTCTAAAGACATCTGAGAAAGACTGAACAAAAATGCCCCCAAAAAGAAAATCATATTCTACAGATTATTCTATCTGCAGACTGTTCTATTCTATTCTATTCTATTCTATTCTATTCTATTCTATTCTATTCCAAGCTGCAAGTAGTGAAATATGCAGCTGAAAATGGAAAAAAAAGCGGCGCTTCCTCTACCTCCGGTGCTGAGCTGTTCAGAACAGACACTGAGGCCAAAGAATAAAATGGATTTTGGTGATTTGAAGTGAGATCGAGAGTTTGGTTGTTTATACTATAGTTATGTTGTTGCGGAATAACCATCAATGTCTTACGTTAGCATACCGTATAGCTATTCAGCCTATTCTGTTGTTATTATAACTTGCTTTTCAAGATGAAATGTCTGTTCTTGGTCTCAAATTTTGTAAAATCAGTTTTCCCAAAAAATCCGGTTAATCTGCAACATTTGTTTAACTCCCCATTATGTTGCTGTATTATTTGCTCGCTACCATGTTGCTCTTGTTTTTAGATCCAAGCTGACTGCTTTCAGTTCACAGGAGCACCTTGACAAACGCGACTGTTTCACCTCCTCTTATGGAAAGAATGAGGCGCCATTAGAAAGACCTGACGTGTAAATCAGGCTGCCTGAACTCTCAATCAGCTGAAATCCTTCAGCCATAATATACGTCAGGACCTACCACATTGATTTCGAAGCGTTAAGAGACTCTCGACAATCAAGGATGTAAGCAGGTCTTTGGTTTGTATTATGATTAAAAATATCAATGAAATGTGACCTTCAAGGACAGGAACTGAGTCCTTCCCTCAATTCATATTTATATTGTCTGATTGAACTATTCAATTGGACTATTGTCATTTCTAATTCAGAGCAGACACCAATGATGGAAATGAGCAGAGAAGAATAAGTCCATTCGAAAGATATTCATCAGCAGTTGGCTTTAAAAAGCCGATCTTATCAGAGAGCTGGTGTCTGCTTGAGAACATCTGAGCCGGTGATGAAATTAGGTGGATCCATCTGAGTTTGATGATGAAGTGCTCCAAGTTCAAAAATGTACGTTTGAGATACATGCGGGGAAAGGAAGCGCATAATTAAATAGGCTGAAAAGTGCGGTGAGATTAGCGGCGGCCTTTCTTCAGCCAGCGCTGCAGTGCGTCAAGTGCCAAACAGATTGGTGAAGTCTCCTTGAACCCCAGCCGACTCACTTATATCCTGATAAGTGCAGAGATTGATCCTGAGTTCATTTCTTCGCAGTCGCAACCCTTTCAGCGATCGCCGTAATTGCTGCAGGCGTGCAGGATCATATTTGGACAACATCCAGCCAGGCCAATTGAGTTATGCGCCTCACCTCCCATTTTAATGTGACCCCTGCAGGGTTTTGTCGAGTCCTCACATTAAGCCTGTTCCCTTTTATTAGCGCGCAAATTGAAGATATTGATTAGAGATTGAGGTCAAAGGTGGCGACACACTGCTCCCCCCCAAACATCCATATCATCGCTTCACACTAATGCATTTCATCCTCATGATTAGGCAGCAGAAGATGGAAATCAATCTAACGCCCATCTGCATGTTCAGGAAGTTGTTTCAGACCTGCGGGAAACAGGAAGCAGATTTGCTGTCGTCAGGAATCGACTGTCGTTGGCAAAACGGAGATTCTGGTGGGAATAAAAAGACGGTGAGTGGCTTCAGAAGAGGAGCTGATGAATGAAGGTGAGCTGGACTGTCGCAATAAATCGGAGAGCAAATACTGGTAAAGACTGAGGCAGCGGAAGGAAGGAAGGAAAGAAAGATTCCTTCACACTGCATGAAAAGCAAAAGATGAGTTATGAAGACTTATTTGAATAAAACCAAACCAGAGAGAAACTGAAAACCAGTTATGGTGTCCACCGTATTGATCTCGCCTGGGGAATAAGTCTACCCGCCTCTCATCCACCTTTCACAGCCGCTAACGGCTAATTGGGGAGGAATCACAGCATTCACTCACACTTATTTCCTACTTCAAACCAGAGTCTCTAATAGTCCTGATCTGCATATTTGTGGACTGTTGGAGGAAACTCGAGTACTCAGAGAAAATCCAGCCAGAATCTCAACATTTCACGTAAAAACAGCTGAGAATCAAACCTGGAAGCTTCCTGAGGCGACTGCTGACGCTGCACCATAAAAACCAATAAATGCTCTTTTTTTTAAAAAGCAGATATAGTCTAACATTATCTTTAGCAGCAGGCGAAATCCTTCCGTAAGTAGATGAAGTGTTTGTGTAAAACCAGTGACGCTGTTACTGGGTCCATTCAGAGTGGGAATTTACACTTTTTACACACTGGTCTGCTCTATTTCAGCGATTATTTGCAGGAATTTGCTTTCAGACTGAGGGTCGGACAGCCAAACGCATGTAAATTGGATTCGCCTCCTCAGATCTGCCAGGAATTCTAAACATGTGTTTGCAACCCAGCAGCACGCTGCAATTGATTTCTCCTCTATCTAGTTAGATTGAGCAGATAATAGAATTGGGTCAAAATAGACATATCTCAATATCTGTGTCACTGAGTTGGAAAATTAATTGTGCAACATGTGGACACCGGCGTTTGTGTCCTTCCATTACTAGTACAGCTATTTCACAGCCGTCCCTGGACGCAGACGTGTAAAATACCAGTTTTTAATTACTTCGCTCACATGTAAGATTGAACTTTACTATTTACATTAAAGCTGCACCAGGGAGAGTTAAAAAAAACATCAGCTATTGACATTGTGATAAAATGCAAAGACTAATCAATCCTTTCAGCGGTAAAGTGGACTGTCTGAAGTGATTTCCCATGAAAACCATCAATTTCTGTCCATCTTTAGGTGCCAGTGTGTCACCAGGTCAGACGGGCTGATCAAACATTCGACATTTCAGTGATCTGAATCCTAAACGAGACATCGATGGCTGTTGCTGTGAACAACGGCAGCCCAGTGTCATCAACCGTTAGATCATCTTTTAATTAAATATGAATATCAGACCAGCAGCATGACCTCTTTGTGCAGAGCTCTTTCTGAAGCGAAATAAGATGTGGAGAAGACGGCTGGAAGCACCAGAGGCTGCTTCATTTGAATGACATCAGAGGCTACTTTCCCCTCCCCTGCTTCTGTCATTAAAAATAGTCATCAAAGATGTTCTTTTTTTTGCTACTTCAGGAAAGATGTGAGCGGAACCTGCTCCACACTGAGAGTCATAATTGATCCAAATGTGTAGCAGGAATGTGTTTGCGCTGACCTCTGCCCTCCACGCATCCATCACCGCAGAGCAAAAGAACGGACGCAGAGGGCGCGCTCATCCGCCTGCGTGTGCCGTCTGTGGTTCCGTGGACGGGGACGCTGGTCCGAGCGGGCGGAGGTGACAGATTGACCGATCAGTCGTCGCTTAAAAGGCTGCAGCTGTGACAGCTGTGACCTTTGATCACATCAGCCTAAACCCTGGTTTCACCCCCTGGGGGTCTCACACATTTTCCTACATTTCTGAACTTCTCATTTGTCTTTAACGGTCCTCCTTGTCCTGAATGCTAAACATTTACACCATGCTAATTCAGTTCCCACGTTTTAGTTTTAGTTCTTCCTATTTTTGAATTATTTGAGTGGATTTGTGGTCTTAGATTTACAACATAAATTAACTTTCATTTCACTTTAAATGTGAAATGTGTATATAAAAAGTTATAGGAAATTGGTTTTGTAACTTTTCATCTGACAGAACTCTCTGTTCTCGCTGTTCTCGCTGGGTCTTTGAAGTGCCTCAGGCTGGATCTATTTTTCTGACACATGAATTGAAGATGGAACTTTTCCGAGTGTGAGTGATTTGCAGATTTCATTTTTGCATTTGCAGCAGTTTCGCCTGTTCTTGCAGCCATTGATGTGTGTGTGTGTGTGAGACACTTCTTCTGAATCGTGAGTCATGGAGAAAAATGTGTTTACTTTAAATAATATACACAATAGGATTGTTCAATTATTTACATTGTGATGGTGTGTTTGACCCCGGTGGTGTATTTGGGAATGGATGTTGGTTATATTTTCCTCCCATGTTTCCACTTATTTTACATGATTCTACTTTGTTTCGAGTTTACTTTTTAGAAATATTGACCACTGTCTGGTTTTTGTTGGTCTCCAAAGATGAAAGCAAGGTGATTCTATACACACACACACACACACACACACACACACACACACACATACACGTAATGGACGTGCGCACAAAGATCTGCTCCAGTAAAGTAATAATGTCGATACGTACTCGTTTTGTTATGGTTCCATTTGGAACTATAGCACATAAAATGTGCGATACAAAGGGCATTGAGTAAACATCCAGAGTTTAAACTGTACATGGATACATACACCCTCCACCCCAGTGCCAATGACCCAAGACCGTATCAGCACCGAGTCGTCCACACAGACCCTCGGTTCCCTCACGACTCAAAATCTGAACTCCAATAAATCTACTCAAGCTGAGGAGCTCATGGTTGCAGCCGCTCAGGCGTTGCTCCTCAAACTTGGACGCTGATGGGCGCTTCATCTGCCAGCAACTCTGCTGCAAGAGTCGTACCAAGACCACCCCAACCCCTCATGCACCTAAAATTACTAAAATAACCCATTTCCAAAGCCACATCCTGTCTCTAACATAGCGTTATTAAATTCCTTATCTTCAGCCTGTTGCCTAGCAGTATGCAGCCTTGCTGATTCAGCATTAGCGTGAGATCCACATTTGATAGCGGAGGGTTATTAATGTATTTCAGTTAGCAGATAAATGAAAAACATGCTCTCAGTTCTCAGGCTCACTGTCTCCCCGTGAACACCGACATAATCATCTCACCAACTGTAAAGAGCAAAAGCCTTGACTGACAAAAAAAATGAGGGGGGAATATGTATTTGCCGAGTGACCTTGGGAAGGCAGTAACCTCAGCTGCGCGATCAAAGCGTCCCTTGTTCACTCTCAAGTCAGAGACGCGGCACAAGGTTTTTGCATAATCACCAAGCATTAAACCCCCAAAGGGCGGCTGAGATTCCCTTAATCTTCAAACTGAAAATGTGTTTCTGTCACCTTGTCCACAGTGCCCCCCTCCTGGAATAATAAAACAATTGATAAGGTCATCTGGGAGTGTTTAGTCACCGGTGAACACCTTTAAGGAGGCAAGAGAATTGAACTGTCTTGCAGAGGCGAAGCGGGGCTTTAAAGCGCTCCGGCAGTCAAAGGGAGCTCAGGCGAGACGAGCAGTAAGTGAATCCTCCATCTGATGTCCGCATCAGTTTCATCTGACTGATTTCTGTCTCCGCCGCTCTCAGTCGACAGGCTGAGGAGGGGAGAGGGCCACTAACTCATCACTGCCACAACTGCTCAAGTTCGGAAGCTCCTTCTCACGTTTCACCTGCCGGTTGTTCATCCTGTGTTTTTACTTGAAAGTGTGACTTTTCAGATTAACTTTTCAGATTTTCACTCTCTTCCTTCTGAGAACCACTCGAATAATCAGATTCCGTCTGATGTGTACAACTTTATAACGGGAAACTGAGGAAGTCCTCCTCATTAGGGCTCCAACGCGGCCACAACAGAAGATTCAGCAACGAGGATCGACCACAACAAACACAACAGAACTCCAGTCAGGACTCTCTTCATTCTAATTGGAACAAGTGAACAAAAGCAGCAGGCTAATTACTGCAGAGCCTCAAACACAAAGAAGGCCGGGCGAAGGTAAATATGAACCACTCTGGATTCAAATTCAGGGTGGAAAACAACAAAACACAAGAGACGAGCACAATTAGACGTTCAAACACTGTTAACATTCACGGCATCTCTGCAGACCTGTTGGATGTTCATCAAACATACAGGAAAACCAGCAACTAGAAAAATACGTCATCAAACAACGTGGATGTTCACACAGCTAGGGCAGTCGCGAATACTACAATATTCGTCAATTGTGATTATTTTTCATATTTGCAATTACTGTCAATTATTTATTTAATCCATAAAGTTGCATAAAATAACTATGAATCTGAGTCTGACGTCATCGTATTGAGCCAGCAGCAGTGTCACAGTCGCAGTCACATGTTGACCTCTCGTCTTGATCGGATCGGCAGCGAGCTAGGATAATATGCTATGGCTAGGATGATATGTTATGGCTAGGATAATATGCTATGGCTAGGATGATATGTTATGGCTAGCATAATAACAACATGAAGGAAGGCCAGGTTCTGGTTCCAAAGCCACGTACCACGGCTCCGCTGTGGCTGCATTTTGGTTTTTTTCCTAACGATAAAATAGAGCCCAGTAACGTGGCGGAAGCCATCTGTAAAATTTTCCGTAAAAAAGTTCCAGTCAAAAGCGCTAACGCAACAAATCTGAAACAACGTCTACAGACCCACCATCCACAGCAATGCGCCAACTATTTTTGGATGTTCAACAAGTCATTGAATTGCTGTTATTTATTAACGTGTACAGGACAGAGCAGAATGTGTGTTATTAAAGCTCATTATAGTAGGATAGTAGAATATAAAAAAGAAAAAAAATACACAATATATTCTTTTTCTGACAATTAATTGTCTCCAGAAATTCCTAATCGTGACAGCCCACACAGCTCAGCGCTAGCAGATCTCACTGGAATGTGGTTTGGATTTCCACATCCTCCTCCTGTCACTCAGTCTCCTCCACTGTGGAACCACAACGATCTCACCTCCAGCAAGAGCTGCTGCTGGTTTATATTTTATATGGTATCACCCGAACGGACGGAAAGGTTCTGGCATTTCAAGTGCTGCACATACAGGAGTGAGGAGGATGAGGAGGATGGTTTGCCATGGCAACAGCTTCAGCGGCAGGTTTTCACCAGCACGCTGCCACCTGTGACGCTGGCCACAGGTGTCAGAGCCTCTGAAGGATCTGATTTAGCCAAGGTAACGGCAAACTCCTGCTCTCATGGTCCTAATGGGACTGTCAGAACTTCAGAGCAGGGAGGGGTTGCAGGGAGCCAGGAGCAAAGATCGCTGCAGCGAGGCTACCTCATGACAAATGCAACAAAGGCCTCTCACAGACACGCTTGGGCCAGCTCGGAGCTCCTGACAGGCATCAACCGGCCTCAGGCCTCAGGCCACAAGTGTTCTACACCGCCTAGCATGGAAGAGCTTTTAAATTTTGCACTCCTGTACTTGTAGTTTCACTTTGCTCGCCTATTTCCATCTATACATAATTAAATTCCAATGGAAACCTCATTGATCTGCATTGAAATTCCTGCCTTGTTTTCCAATCAATCACATTTTTGTACCACACACAAATGGAAGTCCAACACGTCATTCTGCCGAGCGTTTTCAGGCGGAAAATGTGGGTTTTCTGTTTTTTTTTTTTCAATAAATGAATAAAAGTATAATCACACCAAACAGCATACCTTCATATTTTTAGAAAAACTGCTGAAAAATCCAGTATTTGTGGCCTCAACAAACACAAAGAAGTCAGTGAAATGCTGCGGGGACTGTGTAATTGCCTGTCGACGTGAGACATCTCATTGTTGTCGCATTGATTGCCGATGGTCTGACTGTGCTGCAGGAACCTATGGAGGATTGTCCTCCACCAGGAATGTACAGAGCTGTGGGCCCAGCGGAGAACTGTCCATCCATCCATCCATCTTCTTCCGCTTATCCGGGGTCGGGTCGCGGGGGCAGCAGCCTAAGCAGGGAAGCCCAGACTTCCCTCTCCCCAGCTACTTCGTCCAGCTCTTCCGGGGGGATCCCGAGGCGCTCCCAGGCCAGCCGAGAGACATAGTCCCTCCAGCGTGTCCTGGGTCTTCCCGGGGGTCTCCTACCGGAGGGACGTGCCCTGAACACCTCACCAGGGAGGCGTCCGGGAGGCATCCTCACTAGGTGCCCGAGCCACCTCATCTGACTCCTCTCAATGCGGAGGAGCAGCGGCTCTACTCCGAGCTCCTCCCGGATGGCAGAGCTTCTCACCCTATCTCTAAGGGAGAGCCCAGCCACCCTGCGGAGGAAACTCATTTCGGCCGCTTGTACCCGCGATCTCGTTCTTTCGGTCACTACCCAAAGCTCATGACCATAGGTGAGGGTAGGAACGAAGATCGACTGGTAAATCGAGAGCTTCGCCTTTCGGCTCAGCTCTCTCTTCACCACAACGGACCGGTGCAGAGTCCGCATTACTGCAGACGCCGCACCGATCCGCCTGTCGATCTCCCGCTCCATTCTTCCCCCACTCGCGAACAAGACCTCAAGGTACTTGAACTCCTCCACTTGGGGGAGGATCTCCTCCCCGACCCGGAGAAGGCACTCCACCTTTTTCCGGCTGAGAACCATGGCCTCAGACTTGGAGGAGCTGATCTTCATCCCGGACGCTTCGCACTCGGTTGCAAACCGATCCAGCGAGAGCTGGAGGTCACGGACTGATGAAGCCAACAGGACCACATCATCTGCAAAAAGCAGAGACCCGATCCAGCGGAGAACTGATGAAAATAATTTTAATAACTGAACCGCATTCTGAGGCTTTCAGACCCGGCAGATCGGATCGCTGCAGGATTACTTACAGTTGTTACACCTGTTTATTGTCTGCCTGCTGCAAATATAAATGGATTATGGGGAATATTCATTTGAACTGAGATTGTCTATTTTATTTACTCAATAATTATAATAATAATAATCCTTACACAGGGTCAGGAGTCTGTCTTACTTTCTTCAGGCTTTATTTGGGTATTTTTCTGTGGTTAACCTATTGTGAAAGCATAATAAAACTTATTTAACATTTAAGCTACTGATATCAGATTTTCTTCCCAAACTGACTCTGCATTTGTAAACTTATTCTGAGGTTGATTTTTAATTTCAAGTGTACATTATTGTTTTACTCTCTTTATGTATATTTTAAAAATGTAGTCTAAATGTTTTAAATGTTATAAAAGAAAAAGCACTGCTCTATAGGACGAGCTTTGGAAGAGTCGTAAACTGAGAGGATTGAATTAGTTTCAGCCTGTTTTCTGTGCCTAATCCCAAAGTTTTTCTGTGGCTCAACCTTCCAGAAAATTATTTTACACAAAACTTTCCTCAGAACTTAGTTTCATTGGCTGAAACATGCCTTGGTGCAGTGGTTGTGCACGTGAAGGCACCCCAGTTCTGCCTTGTCTCGGCTGCACAGCTGAACATGACACGGGAGCTACCCTTTAGTTCTGAGAGGCCCACCAGGCCCACCGGGGTTAGCCACCACCCGTGGAGATAAGAACGGATACTGATCGTGATTAATCTGACAGTTACTTATTTATTCTTGTCATTTTAATTTTTGTTGTCCTCAGAACGACCCTCTTTCTTTGTGCTCTATTTTCTGCCTTAAACTGCTGTTTATACTCTGACACAGAGGATGATCAGACTTTTTGGCTTCAGTTTTATTTGGATATTGATTTATGGGAGGTAGTTGCCAATTTGGAAAAAGAACATCTTAATATTAACTGACTTTACTTTGTTAGTTACAGTTTACTGGTTTGCAGCTTCACATTGGAGCAGCTCTTCGACATTTTGAAAGCAATTTGTTGTTGTAGTGAAACTCTCATATTTAATGGGATTTTTCCTTTTTTCTTGCTCCCTTGTTTACAGATAAGCTGTTTAACACAGCTAAGTCCAAACTCATGCTTCTGTGTATGAGGAATTCATAATACAAAGCACGGAATAAAATATTGGTGACTTTAAGCAGCCAAGCTATTTTGCAGAGAAACAAAACAGCAGCAAAAGATCAGCCGCAGAACATAGAAATCTAAGCAGCTTTGCTGCACTTTCAAATCTGGCCTAAATCAGAGGATGGGCGGGGAAAAAAACACTTAAAACAAATGCAGTAATTACTTTTCAGTCTGGCTCTGTTTTTTACAATTCATGATGTGTAGGAGGAGGAAGTGCACGTGGGTAAATCTGCGACATCAGTATAAGCACCACAAACGGCTTCTTGGATTAACATTCAAACCTAAAGGGCGAGCGCGTGGCCTTATCCCTCCTCCTGTCTTTTCTTTATTAGTGCGTGCTTTTGCATTTGCCTGTTTCCGAGGGAGACGCATCATAAACCTCCGCGGGCCCATCAAAAATGGAGGCGAGCCGAAAGCAGGCACACACCATATGGATCCTTTGGGAATCAACTATCGGCGTACGGCCAAACATCGTTATTAACGCTGGAATGAAGTCTGGTTTTTGCCATTACTCCACTATAATGAGCCAATTCGCATTCGCATGGAATTCGCAATTCGCTTTTCCAATGGAAAGTTTGTGCAGTCCAAGATCTGAATGGCTGTCAGTCAAAGGTGAAAAGGTTCTGGAGTCGCTAGCGTGGCGGAGTTTTTCCCTGCAGTTCTTCCAACAGAGAGCTTAACAAATGTGGGATTTTGGTTGCCATCATTTGTCCTGGATGTGCATCAGGAAGCTTCAGCAACGCTCGCGTGCTCCGACGTTCAAGAGCCAAGAAACACCTGCAGATACGTCAGCGTTTCTGCGAAGCCACCGTGATGTGTGAGCGCTGGTCCCTGCACACGCTTGTGCATGCGCATCTGCTCAGATGCCTCGTCTTTATTCAGCAACTGTGTCTGCTCTGCATGCAAAGAAAACAAATCCCAGCTTTACACCAGAGCTTTAGGACTCGCATCCAAAAGCTGTCTTTTTCCATGCTTACAGGAGACATTAACATGGTTTTAAATATCACCACGGCGACTCCAGTGACCTTCTCTGAGCTGCTGTAATCTCTGCCTTTAGCAGGTCTGACTCCAGGCCTCGACCTCAGCGGAGTTTTTCTGACTGAAGTCTCTCCCATTTCCAGCCAGATACAAACCAGGCTGGATCAACATCGCTGGCTTTGACCAAAGATCTGGTCTTTCACGCACCAGTTGGAGCAGAACCACTGGGAGCCATCTGCCCAGTGCTAGAACTGGAACGGGACAAGATCTCTAGTCCTGGGTTTCAGACACAAAAAAGACAAGAGACTGTAAACCTTTAGAGGACAAAAAAATGTTCTCAGCCCAAAGTTAGAGCTCTGCTAATTATTTTTAAAGCTTCAAAGAGCTTTTAAAGATCAAAGCTAGACATCTAAAAGCTCCTTCTCCACCTCCATGTCAGATGTATCACGCGGAAGGCTAAAAAGAGGACTGACACTGCACCGACTGGTGGAAGAGATTAATATGGAAAGAAACCTGTTCATGCCACAACATGAGCTTCATCTTTTCTTATGGATTAATAAATAACTGTGCGCGGCTGTAAATAACCTGCTGAGCTGAGGATGTTCCGACATGAAACGGATACCTGCACAGAGCTTTGTATTTAGATTTAAATAGCAACAAGGCTGTTTTATTGAATTTATGAAAAATATTTATTATTATTATTATTTGTTACTTTGATGCGGCTTTCAGCAAAAATCTGATTCTTTTTAATCAATTAGTCATCACAGCTGTTTTGACTGGCTCAAAACAGAAAGGACTGATTAAACAAATATCATCATCAATAAGTCACTCTTTCATTCTTCTAATTCATACATTAACTGGTGCTGACTTTTGGAAGTGGTTGGGTTAACGCGGTTCCTTTGCGGAGGCTTTCAAAGGCTGTCCAATGCGAAGCCGCGGCTGGCACCACTTCCTGGTGAAAGCTTCCTTTGCCTGCCAGAGGACGGCGACGGGAGGCTGCATGTGAAACTGTGCCAGAGGCAGAGAGAGAAGATCTACCTGGCAAGTCAGCTGAAAAACAAGCCTGTCCCCGCTCGGGCGCTCGCCGCCACCGTTGAAATGAGAAAAGCCAAACAGGTGCTGAGCAGCACCAGGTGGTTTTATCAGGGGGCCAATGATCAAAACACACTGGACCCAGAGCCGGCTGCAGATCATTCATCGGGTTTGGCTACAGACTGAGTTTTACTGTCAATAATTAAACCAGAGACTTCAAACAGAAGATTACCATCACTTCATTTCTTTTCTGATTGGTTGGTTCCACAGACACATGATGGTAATCTTAGATTAACAGAAGTGCATGTCTGAGCGCAAACGCGCAGGCTCTGGCTCTTTTAAAAATGTCCATTGCAGGATGTGGTTGAACCTCAGTAAAGATTGTGATTGCATAGAAATAAGTCAATGTTACCCGGTTACAACCTAAAGGACTAAAGAGCGGAACACAGCAGCTCTTTCCGGTCCCGTTTTCCATCTCATCCTGTACGCGGATGTAATTCAATGACATTTCCAGCTTCTCTGCTGCACGTTTGCCGTGTTTTTACCTTGGTTTCACACGCTTTGCAGAAAACCAGAAGCACCAAAGGCACTGGCACATCCACAAAGCTCGAATCCTAAAATGATTGGTTTTGCCAGAAAAAGTGCATTCAGATTTAGTCTGAAACGATGCCAGTGAAACAACCCTTTAAAGATTCCTGTGAGCGCTAACTTCTGCAGGGAGGCTGTACAGCGACCCGACACAGGTGAACTTCACAAATGCACATAGCTCGGAGGCACTACTGACAAGCTGGGAGTCTTGAGAGCGTCCCCCGCATGCAAAAACAAACTGTAAAGTCAGCTGGAGCCGGTCAGGAAGGTTATTATTTACAGCTGCATCAGAGACAAATGTGAGTTTTTTGACTACGAGACAAAAACGGTGACGTGATTCCATCTTGACACAAATTATGCGAAACAGTAAATTCTCAACAGAATAGAAGTGATAAATGGATTATCATGTAGCGTGCGCTCATGTGCACAGCGACACTTTGCAGAATCACTTACAATTATTTTCTGTGCGTACAGATTCATAAAAACAGAAGATTGAGAGGCAGCAAAAGCTGTTAATGTGTAAATCAATACTTGGGGTGCCATTCTGAACCTGAATCTCAGAGTGTCGCGTCTCAACTATAAATTGGGCTGCGTAATGAGCCTTTAATGTACATTTACATGGAGACAGGCTGGATGTTGACTCCAGAAGAGCAGAGTGGCTCACAGCCACATCTGCATTAAGGTCATAAATCTTCCCCAACTGAACAAGCACTCGTTTTATCCTCCCTTCAGATTCATCATGCCTGGATAATAGGAGAGATGACAAAAGGTTCCTCATCAGGGTTTGTTTCCTGTATTGTTTAGGAGAGAAGAAAGCAAAGAAACTTTATAGCAGAACATAATGGGCACGTTCTATCTTCTACTAGAGTATTGTTGAGTGTATACGCGCACGTGTTAAGAGGGTAGGCAAACACATGCAGCCATTTCAATGATTTCTAGGAATGGGCTGGTTTAAGCAATTCAGCTGACATTAACAGTCAGAAGAAGTTAGAGTCTGGCTGCTATTTGCTTCCTTACGCTGCGGCTCCTCAGATCATCAGCATAACGATCCCGCTCACAAATGTTGCCTTAAAAATGTCGCCTGCTCGCTCTTTAGCCAAATATTTGTTCAGCGCCCTGCTCCAGTTCAATGAAATCATGAATCCAGATGATGAAGAAGAAGAAGACCATAAGGATGAATAATTCCCCCACTTAGTGGAACAGTAAGTGGCCAAAGATGAAATGACTTTTGGACCAGTTTGTGCAGTCAAACAGCAGAACACAAGCATGAATTATGAGCAACGGTATAATTATATTAAGTAACAGAAAGGTCAACCAAAGTATAATAAATCACAGCTAATAATAGAATCAGGCTTGTCATCAGCAAAAGGAACAGCCCGGTTCATTTCAGCAAAGCCTCCCAATAACTTTCCATATCAGACCGGTGACATATACAGCCCGGTGCACAGAGCACTTGACAAATTGTTCACTTCCATCTGACTGACTGTGATCAAACAGATCGATTTGGTAAATATCACGGCAGCCTCAGGATCTTCAAAATTGAGAGGATGTGTCAACAAAGCTGAGCGAAAAAGGAATTTGTCAAACACGGGCACCCGCTGCCAGAATCTGAGGCAAAAACACCAGGTAAATCAATAATCTGACCCCAAGAGGGCCGACTCCCGTCTTCGTGAAATGGCAAATAACAATCAGTGTTAGCAGGCTCACGGAGGCCGGTCGCATTGTTTGAGAGAGGAACAACACATTACAGGCCGGGGTCCGGAGAGTGGGGGGCTTGTTTGGCAGAGCTAATGCTGCTACCATTTGAAGTTTGTTCCTCCTCCCTACGGTATCACAAGCTGGTTCTCTTCAATTAGGAGCCCAAACTCTCAATCTGCTCATGGCTGGAACTATTTTCCTAGAAGCAGCATCATAAGCAGAATAAAACAAACAAACAAAAAACAGGACACAAATGCAGCATAGCTAATTAAGCTCCATGTTTGCAAAGTTTCCTTTTGGCTTGTTACCCACATTTATTTATTCACTGAGAGTTTAATTGTTACTGTGTGCCACCCAGACATATTTTCATCTTGAGCGTCTTCACTCGTTCTGATCCGAGAGATCCACTGTGAGCAGACTGAAATGCCGCTGCTGACCTGTGACAACAGCCAGTCAGCTCAAAGCCAAGCATGTTTCAACGGTGAGTGAGCAGAGGCCCGCCTGAGCTCCTCCCTAACAAAACCCGGCTGCTCCATCACCTGAATTTACAGAAAAAAAGGCCTGCGAGGCCTGTGAGAACCACTGGCCATGTTCCACTGGCCATGTTCCAGAACCACTGGTGTGGTCCATGTCCATCAGGCACAATATCTGCTACAACACTGCCACTGGAGCCCACAGAGCTTCACAGGAAAATATTAAACAAAGAAAAATTACACAAAAAGAAAGACAAGTTTGGTTAAAAGCACAAAAACAAATCCAGATGTGTCGCAGGATATTAAAAGCCAGTCTAAAAAGATGAGATGAGGCCTAAGCTCAGCTTTAAAAACGTGCAACCAACGCCACATAGCTCAGGAGGTAAAGAGTTCCATATTTCAGGAGCTGCCACCATCACTAAGCTGTTAGGACCTTGATCTTGGCACCTCTAAAAGAATTTGAACGAGCACAGATGCCTGCTGAGCTGCTGGTACATTTCACATCACGGCCAGCTTTTACAGGGGGCCAAGAATGGAACCCTGTGGCACACAATAGAGAGCCAGATGAGAAGATGAGAGGCCACCAATCATGGCAGAGAAACTCCTATTAGTTAAGCAGGATCTAAAGCAGTTCCACCAGTGCTGTGCTCCATGTGTGGTCCACAGAATCAAAGGTCCAGCAGTCCCAGATTTGGTAAGTCTGGGTTTTTCTCCATCTCAGGGAGGAGAGCATGAGTGTTCACAGTGCGCTTGTTTGTCTCCATGCACTGGTGACCCGCATCTATTCCTCCCAGTCACGCCAGTCTGCCGGGATGAGCAGTGAACGACACAATGAATGATAGAGACATACGAGCTGTTACAGCTGGTACCCATCAAATCCAAATTAGAAGGCTAATTGCTTTTTCTTGTGAAACAGTTGTGAACACTGATGGAGCTGAGTCGGAGCTGAGCAGAGCCAGGCGGAGCCGTAATGAAGGTGGAATCTTCACTGCTTTTGTGGGAGTTTTGTCAGAAAGGTTTCAGCGAGGACGTAGGGTCAGCTAAAAGGCTTCGGCGCCAGAGGTGCTGAGGTTGGTCAGAGGGCTGCAGGCAGTCAGAGGTTCCTGGCTGGATGCTGCTGAGGCGGAGATGTTATTAAAATGAAAGGCAAAAAGCCCCAACGAGCAGAGAGAGAGAAGGAATCTGAGCGATGGCAGCAGTGCTCGCTTAAACTGATCTTCTGATGCTGGAATGAGCCATTCTGAAGACATGATTAATGCACACACACATCATTTCATACAGGCTTAAACAGCTGCGCCTATTGAGATTCTCCGCAGCGCGGTGTTATTCCCCGAAGAGCCGCCGCGGTGCCATGTCTCAGCCACCCCGAATCACAGATGATGGTGCTGGACTATCGATTCCTGACATATCTGCATTTTCCTAAAGGACAAGGGCCGTCATATAGATTGACCCTGCACCTCTGGGACAGCGTAAGTGATGTACAGCGGTCAAGCCCCTCCCCTCAACACATTACTGAACAAGCATTATTTAAATCAGGTCCCAGGCTGCTGTTCAAAATGAAGGCAGGGCCAAACGTGCAGACCCAACGTTTGCTCTTTACTCCATGTAGAGAATTCCTGTTTAACACGATCCCTTTCTTTATTCTTCATTTTTCAAAAGGTACCATCTTTTTGCAAGTGCGTGAGCTCAAATCTTCTGATAATTCACACATCACACCTTTCCCAGCCACTTTAATGAGCTTGTGTTTGCGTGTTTTTGTTTCTTTGAACAGATTTCAATATTTTACGGTTGATATGGAAATGGACAAGAGAAAATAGGCTGAGGCTATGCATTCCCATGCTTTTAAAATGCATTTATCTACATTAATTATAAATTAATGCCTTTGAAATATCCCTCCATGGCCGGCAGTTAAACGCATCCATCTACTGCTAACACAATCAGTGGTGTCAGAGCTGTTTAACGCTTTAAAGGGCATTAAAAGGAACAGGCCTTTTAAATGGTGAGTAAAGAGAAGCTTCGTCAGCGCAACAATCTCCCAGAGCTCAATGTTCTGCACAGCAATGGTGCACGTGCTCAACATGAACCAAGCAGATTCCAGGCGTTGAAAAAAGCAACAGTTTCTACAGTTAAACTCTGAAGTTGTTTGCAGGACAGAGTTTTATTTGCCATTGCAGTTGCCAGGAAACAAGGACGCATGCTGCAGTTGAGAATGCAGACCAAACATTCCGTTCTCAGCTCAAAGCTCTTGGAACGTACTTCTGAGAAAAGGAATGCTCCGGTCAGCTGGGTTGTGGAGGTATTTAAACTCGTGTCAGTCAGCATACAAATAGTTAACTTTTACACATGAAATGTATTTTAATTGTAAATATATATACAAATACAAGGTTTTGTTTCACAGCATATCACCAACCTGAGCAAAAACATGAGGGAAACAGCCAATAAACGCAAGAATAAGCAATCTAATTTAGATTTTACCGCTAAGGTCAGCCTGTATATGTTCATCGTTATTCACTTTGCTCTGACAGATTCTATATTCTAGCGAGAAATGATCTTCCTCTGCTCTTATTTTACTGTCTGCACCACAAGATTTCCCTCCCAAAAAACAGTAAAATGAGTATTTGTTTGCCTGTCTTTGATGCCTTTTGCACTGTGGCAGCCCAGCATTCATTTGAAATGTGTTTTGCATAACTGCCATCGCCGCGAGTCTTTCCATCTGTGAAACACAAGCGGCGGGAACAAAAGCAGAAGAGAGACGGGGGTGAGTGGAAGAATGGATGCCCGAGAAAAAAGCAGAGGGGCTACAGATAAGATGTGTAAAAAAAAAACATATGAGCAGGAATTAGAGGAGAAGGCTGAATTTCAGCCATCGAGACACCTGATTGTGTCAGACTGCCAAAGAGCCAATTAGGTGTTTGCTACTGTGCATTCCTGTGCTGCCTTAGTATTTTTCTGACTGTGCTGTGAAGAGACAGGCACATTCCCTGAATTATACGTGGGCATTTGTCTGTATGTGCTGCAGCTCGCATGCCTGGCTGGCCACGTGTAACCAGAATCTCATTTTGAAACTCTCCTAACAAATCTTCAGGCAGCCTGGGCTCTGCTGCAGCTTCAAAGTGACCTTGTTAGGCCGCTCTAGTGTGACTGAGTGACTAGACCGGCTATTACGCAACTGTATGGACTGTAATGGCAGACTGCACAAGTACAAAGGTACCTTTAATCCAATCCGAACAGCAGAGCTTATAACATGTACGGCGCAGCGTTATCTGTGTGCCTTCATGTCCCTGAATAACTCAGCTGGAACAGAATAAGCATGAAGCCTGTTCTCCAGATTAGTACTTAATTAATAAACTTTAGGTGGTTTCAATATTTCACTGAGTCTGCATTATTTAGTTTAAATATCTGTCCTAATTACCTTCCCTCTGGTTGATCTATGACTCTTTCTTTTTGCTCCCTTGAGGGCTTTCATGCCTTCCAGACTGCTCCGCTATAAATAGATGCTTTGTGGAGGCTCTTTTTCCTGCTAACGTTTTTCTTTAGCGACTCATGATCATTAAATCTGACCTGTCCAAATGACAGTACACGTGCAAGTAGGAAGACACCCAGATAGAAGACAGAGCATTAGCGAAAAATGAGGAACGAGGAGAATTACGATCATTCGGAACGCTCTGTGTTCGCCGAAGGGCGACGCTCCTCTTCCCTCGGAACTCTTCTGCAAAGCCTTCAGCGTTCCCGAATTGTGTCTGAGTAACGTTCAGCAGTTGAACTGTACTATTTAAGAGACTGTACTAAATTTCACTCATAGTTATACGATATTAAAATGGGAGGAAAGGCAGCTTTTTCAGTTGTCTTAAACGAGAGGACGAGTACACATTTCCATCATTTCCAACCAAACCTCAGCATCATCAACAAAGCTGAGCGTTTTGGTCCACATGCCTGAGCCTTTGTGCTTTAGCAGTTGGTGGCAGGCAGAAAAAATATCAGCAGCAAAAAGTCCACCAAGGAGCCAATGACGGCAGTATAGAAACTGCTGGTTCAGAACCCTGAAGCACGGCTTTGGGACAGGCTAAGAACATCAGTCTGCGTGTTCTTCTGCGTCGTTCCATCTGCGACATGCTGTCATACCCAGCTGCTGTTGTGGTTGACCCAGCTGTGTGCCATCCTGTACTCAACTGTACCGCTAAGAGGACAGATTTGAGTCCAGATGTGGCAACACGTCCATAGACAAGGAGCTCCCGCTAGAATCGGTTGGAAATACTAAAACCAATTACTACGTTTTGATTGCTTTAATTAGTCCGTCATTTCATTCAGTCGTCCCCCTGCTGGACTCAGATCCCAGCAGCCTCTCTGAGGTAACTCCAGCTCGCTGGGTTAATAACAGCTGAGGTAACCAAGCCTTGCGCCATCAGCCTCAAGCAGAGATGAGTTGGAGCGCTACAAACATACTAGCTTCCCTCTTCTCTGAGGATGTAGTTTACAGCCACAATTGTTGCCTATCTCTCTGTCCGATGCTCTCCGGAGTCTCTACGTTCTTTAGAACCAATAAACCCAGTCTGATGTTCCCTCCCGCTGCAGGTAAACTACTTTACTGTCTGGCTGGAATGCACGGGAACAGAGCAAGGGCACGGCAGCCAAGCGCATCCATCTGTGCAGGAAAACAGCAAACTGGCTTTTCTTGATTCATTCATCATTTACTTTCAGCCACTGAACAGAGAACTAAAGTGAAAAGTTTATTTATTTGATTTTAATGAAGGATGTAAAGAGCTCAGAAACTTTGAGTGCCTGCAATCACATTACTGTCGGTTTGGTCTGCTTAAACACAAAATCTCTCCAGTAAAAGGTATGCAAATCTAATTTCCAGGGCGCATGATGAATGCACTTAATGGCCACCTGAATTTAAGCTGTGTTTACAACAGAAGGCAAATGGACTCTGTTGCATGATCGGGTCACTTGCAGCGTGAATCTAGCATAAGTAAAAGGTAAAGATGGACTAATGAAATCAGGGATGACAGAAAAAGGATGTCTTTGAGCTCCCAAACAAAGAGGAAGGGAGAGGCGAATGAGATGCAACACTTAGTGCTGGTCCATTTAAAGTCCATCTACACTCAATATTTGTAGTGATTAAATAGCAAACGACATTAAATCACCGCGTATAAGTGATGTGGCTGCATTGCCCTCCCCCGATCGTAATTAATTCATTGGCAGTGTTGTTTGAAAATAAAAGAGCAGGTCTGCATGCACCCTTCACTCTGACATCTGCAATTTAGATTGGGAGTCTAAATGTGTGCTGAGCACATCAGCATCCGCATCAATCACCCAACACTTAGTCCAGCAGGCTGCCGGATGGAAGCTCTGATGTTCTCCTGCATTAGAACCTTAGAACCTTCGCGCTGCTTTTCAAAACTCATTCTTCGAGTGTTGTCACTCAGAGCGTGCACTTTCATTTTGCTTATTATGTCACTGTACAGTAAATGAGCTTTTCTGCTAGTCAGGTTTCCTCCATCACTGCCGGGTTAGAATAACCATGGCTTCCTTCAGCGGATTGGAAGCGCGCCTGTCTTCTGGCCCCTCTGTGACAAGCCTCCAGGTGATTCTCAATAAAAACTTTCACTTATTGTCCCCTTCCTCCTCCTGACAGGCAGGCCGAGCGTACTCTTCTCCATCTCCTATTGTTGGAATCATTTCAAGGTTGCGTCTGCAATTTCACACCGCAGTAAGCCAGAGTGGGTGCCTCGGTGTAGCCAAAGCTCCCCTTACGTGGAACCAAAAGTGCCCGAAAAGACGACAGCTTTGATGCCAAACTGCGTGAAGAAGGCTTTCAGAGCGATGTCAGGCGAAAGCCGTGTGGTCAGAGTTGGATCAGAAGCGTCAGCGGCTCGCAGCGTCACTGTTGCAAATACGGCCACGTGCATTTCCACTTCACGTGACCGACTGTGGTGTCCTCGGGGCGAATTCACGATTGATCATTTTTGTTTGTCAAACATAACATTGACACAAAAACGAGCGAAAATAGCTTCCCGTTGTTTTTCCTCCTATTGTTTATTCGGCGCCTGCAGGCGCTCTGTGTAATTACACTGTTTATAGCAATCTCACATTCTGTAAGTAGGAACCTAAACAAACATTCAGAACATTAAATATTCAGTGTGCCACGGTATTTATTTCAGCTCTATTATTGTGTGACAGAGGGATACTGAGTGGATTCTGCTGTGTGTTTCTGCAGTATGAGCCTCTTATTTGTGTCTCAGCGCAAAGAAAATCAGCATATTGTAAGAGCCCCCATCTTTTAACATATTCTACACAGAATACCTCTCAGATACAAGCACATAAATGCAGAAAAAAGCCGTCAACATTAATTAAGGCTGAGATCAAATCTTCAAGTAGAAAAAGATAAAGCTGACTGGCTGCTGCGATGGTCACGTACACAACACGATAAACATGAAATGACATTGTTTGACTTCTTGAGCTGTAAATATTAAAACTCTAAGGTGTTAAATGCCCCGAAGTGGATGCGTCCAAAGCTGTCACACATGCAGAGTGACCGCTGGTTAAAGTCTTGGTAACTGGTGAACTGGTCCTCATCATGTGACCAGTGTGAAGCTGTGAAGAGCGTCTAATTAACCATGTGTGTTTGACTCTTTGTCCACTGTGACTGTTTGCATGTACACGTGTTTTTATTATATTCAATATAGTCTGTTTTAGACCATTCTAATGACCGCTAGCATAGCAATTGATGCTAATGTAATTTGTAACCTCTTATATAAAAATAAATAAATAAACAAAGGAGCTATAAACCAGCACCATTGGGGTGAAAATACAGCGAGAGAGAGAGAGTTTCTGATGGGAGGAAAGACACGAGTGAGAATAAAGACGGAGGGAGAAAGGGAATGAAAACCTTTCCTGACCTTGGCTCTTGGGTTGCAGAACTGTAGTCAACGTTCTGGACTTTGGCTGGGAAAACAACCCAACCCCTCCAGTCTTTAGGCAGAGAGGAGATTAGATGGCTCTCCCTGAGACCTGTTGGCCAGATGGGCAGAAGGCTTTTGGCTCCAACTCTTGATTTGTTTGGACAGCATGGGATGGACTGAAGGCTAAGAATTTGAATGTGTGTGTCCGTGTGAGTGAATGAGTCCGTTAGTGTCCAGATATGGTTGGTAAGCGAGTGCATCAGTGTGATAAAGAGGAAATGGTTGAAAGGCGTTTGGAGAAGGAGCCTCGTCCAAATGTAGACAGGACAGAGAGCAAAAATGCGAAGCACAGATCGCACTGGAAGGTTGATTCTGCATAATGGGCACATTTGCCTCCCCGCACATGCTCGTAACCCCAGCGGCGCACGGCGATCTTCAAAGGTTGCCATCCACGGATGAGGGGACACCCCCGTCAGCCAAGTAACCTACCTCTGTTGGCAGCAGAGACTGCAGCACTCAGCCAGGGATTTCTGGGAACGAGCACTCTGCTGCATGCATGCCATGCTTACGTGCAATCAAACCAAAGTTAATGGGGAGAATCCCCCTCCTGCAGTACAACAAAGCAGAGTGTTATCATTCCCAGACCCTGAGGGTTCGTGGACGCCGTATCCACAGCCCTCAGTACGAATTTTCTCTCCGCGATGTCAAAGGAAGCTGTTAGCTCCTGTCAGCCCAGGCTAGCGAGGAACCCTCTTCCCTTTAAACTTAGCCAAGCTATAAAAACGTACACCGCAGAGTCCTTGACAAAAGCAGGGAAAAATTCATTCTGTGATACACAAAAACGCACGCCCCCTTTCCATAAACTGCTTTAAGGCGTTTCCAACAACGCAGAAAGACAAGAGAGAAGAAGATGGTGGGATCGGAGGGTACTTAAAAGGAGAGAGAGTTTTTTGTCAGCACAAGCCATGACAGAAAAGCCATAAAACCATAAAAACCTCACGATTCCCTCCCAACTTCAACATCGAGACTGCTGAACAATCTGTTGACCAGGCGGGTCAGACTGTAGCGCAGAGCGTGACGGTGGTGGTGGTGATGATGACGGTGAAGGTGGTGATGGTGACTGTGATGGTGGTGAGAGTGATAGTGACTGTGATTGTGACGGTGATGGTGGTGATGGTGACTGTGATGGTGGTGAGAGTGATAGTGACTGTGATTGTGATGGTGGTGATGGTGAGAGTGATGGTGATGGTGGTGATGGTGGTGATGGTGACTGTAATGGTGGTGAGAGTGATAGTGACTGTGATTGTGATTGTGACGGTGATGGTGGTGATGGCGACTGTGGTGGTGGTGAGAGTGATAGTGACTGTGATTGTGACGGTGATGGTGATGGTGGTGACGGTGATGGTGGTGACGGTGAGCGTGACGGTGATGGTGGTGACTGTGATGGTGGTGGTGGTGAGAGTGATAGTGACTGTGATTGTGATTGTGACGGTGATGGTGATGGTGGTGACGGTGATGGAGATGTGCCACCTGAGCTGTCCCTGGCTCCTCGGTGCTTTAATGCTCTGGATGAGATCCTTGGCTTTTGGTTGCACACAAATATACACAAGAAGCCTGACGATGATATGAGTCGTTACAGCAACATGCTCAGATCATATCGTGACATCCGAAGCTCAGCTTGCGCTCCAGTGCTGTTGCCAGGATCACGCGAGCTTGGCCAGTGCATGCTAATCTGATTAAAGGCAGCTGTAGTCCGTTATAAGGCTTGACTATTGATCCTTTACAGCCTGGACAAATATTAGAATAGTTGCTATGATTTTGAGGCACTCAGGTTGCACCTGAGCACGGATAAAGCGCACACTTCCGCTTAATCCATCGGGCTTTCATTAAGTCTGCTCTGCAAAAAGAGCATCAAGCTAATTTGCCCCCAATGGTCCGACCTTGCTGTTCATTAAAAGTTGCATCAGAGAGACCAATTAATCAGTGTTCCTTTAATCTATCAAACAGGAAAAAAAGACAGTCATTAGAGGATGCTGGTTTGTCTTTATATGTTTTTCTTTCATCCAAGATGGATAATTTAACAAAAAATAGAAGAACGAACAGTAAAAACAATTACTGAAAAGCAAAGTAAATGCAGGTTTTTACACAAGTTAGATTTCCTCGTGTTTGGAATATTAATAATGGCTAGAGGCAAACAATGAGATTAATATTTTGCATAAAAACGTTGGCAGTATAACAAAGAGAAAATGGCTTAACACAAACTAACCTGAATGTCTAAATTCGCCTCCACCACAGATAGACTCATCTACCAGGCATCAGCTCGGTTCAGAGCTGTTCTTGAGCCCTCGGCGATACTGTGCTGCTGCTCTGAACAGAACTTTAACCTCTGCTCGCCTGTGTCCGACAGCAAACCAGCGTCTGAAGAGGTTTTCTTTGAAGAGTGCTACAAGGGAAGAGGGCCCAACTACACGGGTTTCCTGCTCCTCCTGAGAGGTAAACATGCCCTCTGCTTGCAAAAAGCTGCACATTTACTACTGGATAATGCAGACAGTGACGTACATTGATTCCCTATATCGATCTAGGCCGGGACCTCAACATATTGCTGAGTTCTATCGGACGTTTTTATAATGAGTATTTAGCTGGTTCCAAAGTGTTCAGCAATAAACATCAGCGTTCATTTAAAGGCAGCAGGAAGAGCATTGGAGCCAGCGGCAGCCTTTGAAAAAGACGGATGGGTGAGCAACAAAATAGATTCACAGTCAGAAAGGGTAATAAAAGTGATCTCAAGTCATTCCCGCTTTTCCTCGTTGTTCCAAAGTGCTCCGAGAACCGAAGAGGAGCTATTCTGTCCCTTTACAGGCTGGAAACAATCAGAAGACCGACACCAGCGTTACAACGGACACTCTCGGAACATTCGTCAGCAGAATAGCCAAATACTCTTCCCCATTTATCTCACAGCTGCTATTATTTGTAGGCATTTACATTCAGATTCTGATGGGTTGGGGGGGCGGGGGGCTCATCTTTCTGACCATGAGCTGTCTGATCCAGTGACTGGATGACTTTCACAGGTAGGCAGGCTGCAGCTCCTAATGCCTCGCTCATCTCCGGTGATTACGCTTCAATCTTCTTTATCTCTATTTAGATTTGATCTCATCACTTATGTTGTTCCAGGACCGTGAGGAGATGGGGTCAGTATAATCCTCTGGGTCAGTTACAGGTCACGTAGCAAGACGTTGTTGATAAAGTGTACATTAACGGAGAGGCATCAGCGCCTGCCTCTCGTTTAAAGGCTTATAATTAACTTCTGAGAAACATCGTCCAATTAGCTGCCGGCGGCACAGATATCATCTTCATTAGCGTGATCGCAGACTCTGGTGAGCCTGACACCTTTCACGTTCTGTGAGTACACGTAGGCTCCATGTTCAAGCGTGTCCTTTGAGTGGATCTGCTGGCTAGTTGCAGCTAGCAACGCAGTTTATTTGTGGCCATGCGGTCCTCTGCTCATCAGGGAGGAGTCGCTTCCTGCCAGCTTGGATGAAAATGCACCAAATATGACTTTCTAGCATCTCCGTGCTATATTTAAGGATGGAACAGATGCCTGATATTTGCTGGAGTGTTGTTATTTGACATCTTGACTTTTCTGCTGCTACGTGGTTGCTTCTCTGCTCCACAGCATGCAAATGCAGCCCACCATGGAGCCGCCGTGTCTTCTTTCGGGGACACACGTGTGTTCCGGCAGTTTTGTTTTTTTTTGTTTGTTTTTTTTTTCCCCCAACACTTGTCACTTCAGAACAACACGGCGGGATCCTCCCCATTTGCTCCGAGCCTGAGCTATCATCGAAGCTGGAACATTCTCGCAACAACCACGACGAGCATCATCAAAAGCACGCCGCGGCGCTGCGACGGAGAGGCGCCCTCCCCGCTCTACCATACATCAACCCCGGTTAATTTGCTCCTCTGTGCAATTTATAATATTCATCCTTGCGGATGACTAACTTCACAGAACTCTTCCATTTTTCCAGAGAAGCAATTACATGACGTGGTGGTATCTGTCATGTTCTGGGCAGTAACAGATTAAACTCATTTCATAGCTGACCTTGACTGCAAGAGCCTCGTGCATTTAGGTGCTGAGCGACGAGCTTCCCCACGTTTGCCTTAATGAGGCACCAACAGTTAATTATGTAAAATAGGTGTCATGGAAGGAGACAGATAATGAGCCATTTCCTTCTTTTCATGTGACGTCCTGGATCCTCAGCACACTTCTGGAACGTCTAGTCTAGCATCTAAACACCTCCATCAACCCCAGATCCCGCCCTAGACGCCACGCAGCTGCAAAATCACACAGAAAATCCCCCCAAAATTGAACGCACGGTTCTGCAGTGGCAGTGGGAGAGGACAGGAGGAATTTGACGGGCAGACAGCCGAGGGCTGGACTGACCTCGGTATCCCAGAGAGACGCCTTTGGGAGTCCTGCTTCATTTTCAGCAGGGCTGCGCAGAGGGGCGCCAGCACGAACGCATTAATGCTGAGCGCTGCAGCGCCACTCCACTGACATCTGATCAATTTTGACTTCATTATCCCCACAGGGAAACTCTTATTCATGGTATTTGTGTACATGTCCCTGCTGAAACGTATCATTTTGGATGTGTTCTGCACCTTCTTTTATATTTGCTGTTCAAAATCCGACAAAACCATCTGTGTCAGTGTCAGGCAGCTTTTTAACATACAACTATGTAGGAATAATAATGTAGAATAAACCGGGGCTAAATGAAAATCATAGCCTGAGTAAAACTAAATCCGGTGAAGTTTAAAGGAAGATTTGCTGTTCAGTGATTGATAACGACGCTAATAAATAAACGAAGAGGCTTACTCTCAGTGAAACCACGCAGATGAATAAAAGTTAGCGGAACTCATTAAGCCTCTTTGCACAATAATTAATCAACTGTCAAGGGTCCCAGGATATTCCCTGGGCGTCAAATGTTGCACATTTGTCATGTACTGCTCCGCTCTCATTCGCATGCAGCAGGAAACCAATTAGCAGCAGGTTGAGGCGCAGCAGGCTTTAACGTTCCTCCAGTGAACATGTGTACAGGATGCAAATCCAGTCAGATCAGAGGTAGCAGGAGCAGTTTGGCTCCTGCTGGACAACTAATGGCTTCTCCAAAAACGAAACATTGAAAACCTGTTCCAATGATCAAATATCTGAACATTTGCCTTCACCGGTTGCCAGATAAGATAATAACCTTTACATGACCTTGTTATAATTCTGCTGTTATATCACAGAAAGGCGTCAGCTGCCTCGAAGGCGGGAAGTCTTCCTCAGCTTTTTATTGATGAAGCTGCGGACGCGGCTGCTTTTGTGTGGAAAACAAACAGTTACGGTCTGTAACACAAGCTGACAAATAATCATATACAGACACAGGAACAGCAGTATTACTTTTACTGTGATACTGAAGCCATGTCTCCCCTAGCAGAGCTTGAAATGGGAAATTATGCAAAAGCGTTTAACAGGCCCTTGAACACGTTTTCAAACTCAAAGACATAAATAAATAGTGAAATTGGGCAACGTTAAGGTGTATTATTGTATATTTTGGTTATTGTAACTTCCGTCTTGAAAATCTAGAGGTGAGGGAGCTGAGATGACAGAAACAGAGCCATTTTCTTTCTGGCAGACTTTGCTTCGATAATGAGGGGTTCCACGTGCCGTCACTCACTGGTGCCTCTCAACAGACTCCTAATTTAAAATAATGTCCTTCCTCTGCGGGATTCGCTTTAATTTAGAACGGCGTTTCTTCATTATTTGGTCAGCTAATTTTAGCTCTGAAGCACGTCTGGAGCACAACTCTGGCTTCAGGTTTGTCTTTCCACGTCACAAAAATTGACCTTGCAGGTTTTTTTTCAGTGATATTTGCGCAGAAACGAATCATGATGAGTCCAAGCTTCCTCATTTGTCAGACTTTTGTGGACAGTGACGATGGGCCCCTTCCAGATGTGGTTTCAGGGCTAGTGGAACCAGTCAGGATCTGGTTCGGACCTGCTTTTTGTGGGTGATGTTCTATCGGCCTCGAGCAGCGCTAGCAGCAGCGTGAAGAGGCCTAAGAGCCTGAGGTGATGGTGGGGGAAGCTATGGATTACCCACCGGGGTTGGAGAGGATTCGGAAGAGTTCAAGCATAAAATAGGACAAAAATCTCTCTTGTTCATGTACTAAAGGTTAACTTAAGTTGTTTTTTTAAACCCCACCCAAGAGTAATGTGGGCCTGAACGCATTACTCATCTCACTGTGTCATGCTCCCCAAAGGTCCCCTGTCGCCATCAACAGAGTCGGTTGTCAGATTATTGTGTGTTTTGTCCAGATTTGCATTAGCATCATTTGTCTGTTGAATAAACTGATGGTAAAAAATAAAACAAAGTCTGTGAGCTTTAAAATGTCCCACTTTGTTCAGGAGTCCGCCATCTTTCATCTCTCACCCGTGCCGACAGCCCGACATTTCAGATGCTCTGTGAAGGTACAGCTCAGGTGATACACGCTCAGCGCATCAACAGGGCCACGGCCGCTCAGTGCAAAACTGCATGGCCGAGCACAGAGCCGCAGGACCGTTCAGCAGTCAGCAGGAAATACACGGATCATTTATGCAAATCCCATCCGGCTGCTGTCCAAAGTCGGGCAGCCGCGTGATAAAGATGGACAATCTGACATTGAACAAAAATGTCTGGCAGGTGGATACAGGTGTGTCAAGGATACTGGTGGTTCACATAGCCTCCCGCCCAAATCAACCTCAGTTATCAGCCATGCTTCAATTCATTTCTAAAGAATGAAATAAGCAGTTAGGCCAGACTAATCCAAAAAGAACAATCCAACACGTGTCTGTGAGATTAGTAAAACGTGGGGTGGTTTTCAGACACCACTCCTTCTTTCTTGTGGCGCGTACCTGTAGTTTGATTCCCGGAGACACAGCCTGAGTTGAAATTGAGTTCACTCCATGAAAGATAAGACGAGAGATCAATACTGCGCAGCATGAGTTAGCTAAGTCAGACAGAAGGAGGAAGGGTGCTTCCATACCAGCAAATCATTCCAGACAGGAAGAGGAACAATCCATCGGTCACTGACGAAGAAATATCACTTTCATCCAGTTTATCTGTCTGGAGACAGTTCAGCAACCCTCAACCAGTTAGGTTAACCAGTCTGGAGTACCAGTTGTTGATACTGTGTCAGCAGCATACTAATACTTTTCACTTTCGGTGGTAGATTTGAACATTAAATTACATTTTATTCAACATCCACTTTGGCAACGGTGCATTTTTCACCGGCCTGTTACAGCGTTTTTCATTTTGTCGTATCGCCTCCACCGGTCGGGGGGAACCAGAAGACAATAAATCATATTCCACTGGCTGTTAATATAATTCCCTTATTTCAATTGAATGGGAATGAGTGTGTCATTCAGCCAAAATTATCTGCGCAAGATTGCTAACTAATCCTGTCTATTTCAGAGACCATTATGGTGGCAGTTTAAATTGGACAGCAGCGTTTTGCACAGTATAGCACAGTAAAATTAGATGAGCATGGTTTTGGAACATATTGGGTGTCTGTGTTGCTGCTATTATGAAGCAGAGAGCAAACTGCAAACAATTTCCCTTCGCCAGGGCTCACATTCATCATGGCTGTAAACTCCCCAGGTGGCAGCGGCTCATTTTAATGATGAAAATCTTTCAGCCGTCACCGAGTTTAGACATCTTCTTTGGAAAAAAACTCACTCTCATGCTCAGAAACGACATTAACTGGCTTTAATGAGCATCAAGACGATGGTATGCTAACTCTATCGTTTGGACACAAGAGATTCGTCTGGACATTTAGATTTTGGTAATATCAACAGAAATATTATGAACTTATTCCTCTGTCATTTACATCTAAAAATTCTTGGTTCTAAAATGGTTCTTATGGACAACACAAAAATGAACCCTTCAAAGTAGCAACTGCAAGTAAATTCAGTAACATAGTAACACAGAATATTCTCTAGTGTTACTGTAGTGTTGCACGAGAGCGAAGAAAGACAACACCTCCATTCCGCTGGGCCCTTTTTTCATATACACAAACTCACCAACATCATGGATCATAAAATAAATGAGGCAAAAGACTTTATCTGGCAGGAACCACAAAAGAACAAAGGAGCAGTGATGGTTACTAAGGCTCTCATGACAGCAATGTCAAAAACAATAACAGAACCAGATGCTACAAAAACACATATAAAGTGAAACTGGGAAATCTGAGCACTTCTGGATTTCAGCCGTTTATCACCTTCACTGTGGTCTGAGAGAAAAGAGATTTGTGCTGGAATGAGACTGTTCCTGGATATAAAATATGAAAGTTTTAATTCTTCATGAAGCAGAGGGATGAAAGCTCTGAAGTCACAAAACAGTGAGCTGGAAACAGCAACGAAATGCTATGAAACAAGAGTCCACGAGCGTCGGACTCACAAACGAAAAACTAATACGTGAAGAAGAGAAGATGAAATCAGACGAATCAGAGAGCAACATGTGGAAGAGCAGGAATGAAGAGCTGGAGCTGGAGGACAACACTCATGATATCAATACTGATAAACTGGCCAAGAAATACAACTCAAGAGCAACTCGGCTGTTGGGCAATAAATATACCGATTCTGGAAGCAGAGTCAGTGTTTAAGATGGAATCAAGCAACTGGCCACATCGAAAGAGCCCAGCGTGTTTGGAGAGTGTCTCTGTGGTGGATTAGATGACTGGCAGCAGCAATCACACTTTTAGATTTGTTACATTCAGATGGTTGTTTATTCCCAAGAGGGAAGAACCCGTATGGAGCTGGAAGACGAGAACCCTCAAATCAAGAGGACCTTTTTCACTCGCGGTCGGCGATGCCTTTAATCCTGCTTATTCGTGGAAAAAGCACGTTCAGACTTTAGTTACGTTGTGGCTGAACCGGTTTTGGCCGTATCAGTTGTTTGCTCTCACTGTTGTTTCAAATTGAGTCGGCTCCTCAAAGCTAGCGTGGAGCCCTTTCCACCTCCTCCACCTCCTCCTCCTCTCTCCTGAAGCTGCAAACACAGAGAGCAAGCAATTAAACTTTCCACGAGAGAGGGGTTATCACCACGTCCGCAGTACCGCTACAACAGAGTCCTGCTGCAGCGCTACATTAACAAGACGTGTCTCGGGAAGTGCGCTGCCTGTTAGGAAGCAGCTATCAGCACAGGAGGGTGGTTTGAGGAGACCTGCGCCCTTCTTCTCACACCGCCAAGAACAAGAGATTAACCTCAGCAAATGTCCATTTGTTATGAAGGGGTCCCGGAGGGCCCTGCTGCTGTTTTGGGTGGTGGTGGGTCCGGTTGAAGGCGAGCCAAAAGGGAAACATGTCAAAAGCAAAGAGAGACCTCTCACGAGTGCTCCTGGTGATGTGGACAAGCAGTCTTGTCCAGCAGAGCAGCGGCAGGGGGGCTGTTACTGATATCTAACAGGACGACTGGAGCAGCTTGATCCAATCTGACCTCTGACCTCTTCAACACTTAGCTGCCTCCACATACATTCCTGCTGGAGATAATAAGCAGAGTAATGCTGCAGGGATCGCTGCAATTATGTTTCTCTTCAGCCAGTCCTCAGCGGTGGCAATCCAGCCGAGTTGAGGTGAGCGGATGTCTCCCTGGTTGGACAGAAAACCCGGCAGGATTCTGGGCAACCTTGTAATGTTGATGACCTTTGAGGTAGACGACGGATTCGTATGAACCCTAGAATGTCTCAGAACCAGAGGAAGGTTGCAGGAACACCGTCTGCAAAAACAAACAATGAATGTCTGTGTGAAATGAAAGAAATGTTGAGTGAAACTAGAAACAGAAGTTGCGCCTGTGTGTCGACGCCTGATGAAGGGCAGAAGACATCTCATTTTACTGTGAAGTAAACATTCCGCCTCATTTGTATTTTCTCCCAATCAGCCATCAGCCAGTGCAAATGCATATTTTCAAACCAAAATCTTCTGCACGTTTACGTAAGTAGACAAATCCGTGCATGTCAGTAGAAACTGTTCAGGTTTACTGTCTTTTAATATTGAAATGAGTAGAAAAAATCAGCAAATTCTCTCTCACCCCCATGACATTTCAGGATTTCTAACAGACTTTTCACGGTGCTGGAACCCAATCCGTCTCCAAGCGTTGTGTGCTTGTGTGTGGGTGGCTGTGAGAAAGAACCACGCAGCGTCAGTCTCCATGGAGAATAACGTGCACGGGATGATTTATGAGAGTCAGAACACATATCATTGCATGAGACATACATTCCCTGAAAAAAGGAGAGGCAACTTTTTCAGCGTGACCCGCAATGAATCTTTCTGTGACGTTCTGACATTTTGCTGCAGAGACACTTAGCCAAGGCTGTGCATATTGTTTTGCAGACTGCAGCAGCACATTTGCCCTGTCACACTATGATTTGAAATGTGAAACAGCAGATTGCAGCACAACCCACAGCTCTGCGCCCTCTCTCTCTCTCTGGGGCCTCTTCTCAGAGAAGAGTCAACACAAATAGGAAAATGGAGCCCCTGCCACCACAACAGAAACACCATTATTGATGCTTTTTCATTTTCAATACTGCAACAGTAAAGACGTAGCCGTAACATAAATCCTGGCTTTATAGCGACGCTGGTTGTAATGAAGGAATCCTACTGCCGCTCAGAGGAAAATTCAAAATGTCCTCTTTTCAGCTGTCAAAATGCTCACGAGACAACTCGACGGCCAGATGGATGTGAGGCTGAGCTGCATTCTGCTGCTCCCTCGTATTTGAGGATGTGTGGGGCTAAGCTGCACGCGTGCTGTAAAGCACTGTCTCATGCTAATGAATGCAATCTGTTTGGTGAACATGTAAATAGAATAGAATAGAATAGAAGTACTTTTATTCTTCCCAGACATGGGAAATTGACTTGTCACAGCAGCATCGTCAGCATCGTCAGCATTAACATATTTACAACATATTTACAATACAATGATGTGCGATATGAGACATTATGAGACTAACCTTAACCAGAAGTGGAAATGTGCAACAAGAGCAGAAATAAACAAGTGTGCAATGTTACAAATGTGCAATAAGTAATTATGACAATGTGCCACATGAAAGTACTGATGGAGCCCATCACAGCACAAAGGACTGTGAGTCACAGTCAGACGGAGCTGTTGAACAGGGTTGTTGCCCTGGGCAGGAAAGATTTCCTGTATCTGTCCTTGTGGCAGCAGAGCTGAATCAGTCTGTTTGAGAAGGAGCTCCGCTGCCTGTCCAGGAGTGGGTGGAGAGGGTGGTCCGGGTTATCCAAGATAGATAACAGTTTGTTCAGCATCCTCCTCTCCACCACAGCTTCCATGGTGTCCAGTTTGCAGCCAATCACGGAGCCAGCCTTTCTGATCAGTTTGTTCAGTCTGTTGGTGGTGCTGCTCCGATGCTGCCTCCCCAGCAGACCACAGCGTAGAGCAGTGCACTGGCGACAACAGACTGGTAGAAGATGTCCAACATCTTACTGCACACGCCGAAGGATCTCAGCTTCCTCAGGAAGTAGAGTCTGCTCATCCCCTTCTTGTACACAGCCTCGGTGTTGGTCTTCCAGTTCAGTCTGCTGTCTATGTGCACGCCCAGGTATTTGTAGTCCTCCACCACCTCGATGTCCTCTCCCAGGTTGCTCAGGGGCTGTGTGACCGTCCTCTTCTTCCTGAAGTCGATCACCATCTCCCTGGTCTCCGCCACGTTCAGCAGCAGGTGGTTCCTCCCAGGCCACTCCACAAAGTCACTCACCAGTGTTCTGTACTCCTCCTCCCGTCCACCACTGATACACCCGACCACTGCAGAGTCATCAGAGAACTTCTGCAGGTGGGCCGACTCAGAGTTGGACTGAAAGTCTGAGGTGTACAGGGTGAACAAGAGTGGAGACAGCACAGTCCCCTGTGGTGCTCCCACGTCACTCACCACCACATCAGACAGAGCAGCGCCAAGACGGACAAACTGCGGCCTGTCTGTCAGGTAGTCAGTAACCCAGGAGACGGTGGGTTACATGTCAAAAAACATGTCAGTGAAAGGACGGTGGGAGGCAGACATCTGTCCAGAGGTCAGAGAACAAAATCAGCCCATCACGTTTTCATGGTGACAGATAAAACAGTTTTGTTGTTATCTGTTTGCTTCCCTCCTGAGTTACGGCACAGACGTCAGGTTGGGACAGTTTGAAACTAAACACCATATTCTGTGTTCAGGATTACACCTAAACGAGGCGTTTAACACCAGGTTGACAGCTGCAGACGAGGACTTGAAGAAGTGGCAGAAAAGAAAGTGTGAAATGGTCATGTGAGGAAATGCTTTTCCGATCTTGGACGCGCGCTTTAGAGGACTCCAGGGCCTCATCTAAAAGGTGGCGCTGGCCCAGACGTCACGGCCAGGCCCATCCGAGCTGAGCCAGCGGGACTTTCTGTCGTATTTCAGAGCTTCCGCCTGACGTCGCTAACGTGTGCTCACTCAGTTAGCTTCAAAAGTAGATAATAAACAATGAAGTTTTTTCCAAAGCACCTGAGGTCCTGACCCTGATGGGGGAAGGCCGCTTGAAAGAATTATTTAAATGCCACACTGGTATTTGTCGGAAGATGAAGGATATTCTGTTTCCATTAATGGGTGGTTTAACAGCCCTGAAGAAGCCCGTCCATTTAGCCTGAGCAGCATCACGAAGCACATGCACGTAAGCGGGCGTGTGCGTGTGCACGTAAGCGGGCGTACTGCTTCCTTCCAGTCATTAAAGTGTGCCTGAGCAGTGATTTAGTTAAGAGGAAAAATTCTGTTGTTTTGACAGCCGTGTGACAGCTGTGTGTGAACACTTTTGTAGATTAATGACCCACAAATGATTACATAATTATTAGAAATCCACACGTCCGGAATCAGAAAAACGTCAGTCGGATGTGGAGTTCTTTTCATTTCCCTTTTAAATTTCAGGTCTGTGCCAGGCTGGAGCCGTCACGTGTGTGCTCAGTGTGTTCATACATAATGTTACTGGAGGCTCACCACTGAAACCAGTGGAGCATTTAGCAGAGAGCCAGCAGATATTTCCCCCAGGAGCTCTGCAGACAAAACAGAGCGAACGGAGGAGTGAATGTTTGATTCACATCTGCCGGAAAGGCGAAAACACAACTTCACATCCACCAGATTATCATACAGCGTCTGATGAAGATGACCGGACACCACAGAGGAAAACAAAGCCGAGCTTCAGTAAACTTAGACAAATGAAATCAGGTTCGGGATGAGGACAAGCCCACGCACCTTAAACGCACGCGTGGACTTCCACCAGAAGACTGGATGTGACTGTGAGATGGAACGAGGGTTTTTCTCCATCAGAAGATGATTCACACTCTGCTGCTCAGACGTACACACACACACACACACACACACACACACACACACATCCTCACGAGGGACCACAATCACGGACTCGCGCACGTCACCGTGTGTGATTCCTGCCGTTTTGGAGGTTACGTGATTGTGTTCCAAATCAGGTTCCAGATCAGGTGACACGTTCTGCTTTTGTTGTGTTATGACACACACACACACACACACACACACACAATCTGAGGTCACATATCTGTGAAATAGCCTCATATATATTCAGTACTATATATAAAGTCGACATACACCAGAGAAAAAAAATAAATGAAGCGCTAACTCAAAGGAACTGTGTCTTCTCTGCTCTTTTATCATGCGCGATAAAAGTAAAGGACCAATTGTTTTTGTTTAATGCTCAGAGACGAGGTTAATCAATCTACCACTGCACGCAACCACAAACACACAGAACTTTGTTTGGACCGACGGACATTTAAACTTATTTAGCTAACACCAATATTAATATGTCATTAGATCTGGATTCAGGCTGATATTTAAAGAATAAAAGCAGACTGTCGATCTCACGTTTCCTGACTGTTATATAGCTTTCGAATATTAGAATAAAGCAGCTTGAAGGCAGGGATGCAGAGCTTTAGTTCTCTAATTTGTGTTCGTCTTTAATGTCCCAGGAGCCGTCAGTCATTTTTGATTGAGATGTTTTGGAAACCTGACGTGATAATTCTGGTTCACGTTTGGCAGTGATTTTAAAAAGCTGAGGTCCGCTGGAACAACGGCTGATCTTCCTGGGTCAAAAGACAGTAAATTTACATCTTTTACAGCCGAGAGCTCTTTTAATACTCAAAATATTCCAGAAAAGTAAAGTTGGCCTGATTAAAATTAGATAAAATGTCATAAATTGGCTTCATAAAGTGCACTGTGGAATGGGGGGATTTTAATCTTCCTATCAGTCATCAGCAATAAAGCTAAATTAGAAATGATTTAGTGGGAATCGTATTTGAAAGGGAAGTTTGACAGAATATCGCACCCCACGTTTGTTTATCGTTCTGTTTCTCTTAATAACACCATATGAAATATTGCATTCAATTTATCCTGCATAATAAAAGCCACTATAAAAGTTTCCACTGGTATTGATTTCCTAAACTTTACTGACCTTATTCCCAACAAATTCTGCATTTAGCTGTCACGGTGTCTTCAGGCGGAGCACCGCTGCCAGCCCAGTCTCATGATTTTCAATTTGTAATTTGATAGAGAAATGATAACCCTCTATTGGAACATGACACATGACAGAAATGTCAATCAATCTGGGGAAATACCACGGAGGCTACTAATTCAATTTAGGCTTTAAAAGCGCTGGGATATCTTGGAGGAAATGACTTAATTTGATGAAAATCTGGCAGCAGCTTTCCAATATTCTCTCGCTACCGCCACGCCACACAGCAAACGAGCATTTGTCGGGAGCGAGTCTGCCAAAGGACGCGGCGCTGCTTGAGAGTCGGCTGGTGCGCTGGGCGATGGCGGTGGGTCTTGGCAGATGCGGGAGATGGTGGAGGGCCCTCGTGGAGGTTATTAATCAAAGCTGACACGTGGATGGAAATGAGCTGAAGGCTCATCTCAGTAATAACAGCAGCAGCAGCTTCCAACGCTCAGACCCGCTCCGGAACATCAACTCTGTCCTGTAATCACGCTTTAAACCAGAGGTGGGCAAACTGAGGCCCAGGGGCCACATGCGGCCCGATGAACTATTTATTCAGGCCAGCAGAGCCTTTACGATCATTTCTCCAAAAGCCTTGAGTGGCCAGAAGAAGGTTCAGACCCCCCCCTTCAGCTAGCATGCTAACATGTCCTCTCAAGAAGGTGGGGCCAAACATCATTTGGAGCTGCTTCATCCATCTCTGGTTGGACCAATTTACAGGCTCTTCAATATATTTTCTCTGTCAATAGTCCATCAAGCAGGATTTTTACTCAACCTCTGATCCTCATTTGGGGGGTTAGTTTCAGCATCACCTGGCCGGCCCCTTCATAAGATCTAAAACCCAATGTGGCCCTTCAGGCTAGATAATTGCCCACCCCTGGTTTAAACCTCCCAGTCCCGACTGCACTCTGTGTGGACAAACATTAATGGAGGAGTACTGTGTGAAGGAAATTAGCATCCTGAGATCCTTCAAAATACTCCTGTTGTCATAGTTGAACATCAGACACCGCAGAAGGGAATCTGAGCTTTTTCCAGCCTTGTAATCATAAACCAAGTACAACAACAAATGTATTTCAAACACAAACAAAAGTGCCAGGATCTGTTTTTGGTCTTTGCGTCAGAAACGCTCTTCGCTGTCCAGCAGACCTGCTAGGTCTCTGCAGCAGCCGTGGCCAGACGGACAAATAACAATCAAAAGACTTCAAGTGACTTTAAGCACGGGTAAAAGCATCCAAGCAGCAGGATATGAATTATTTGACTCACATTCTATCTTACGTATGCACCCCTTGCTGTGCTTTTTTTAACGGAGCCCATTCTGAGGAGTGACGGAGAAAAGGGCCAGAGACGCGCTGGGCTTGCGTTGGATGCGGAAGCCGCCTCACCTGCGCCGCCACAAAGGAAGGAATATTGAAAAAGGTTACGTTTTCAATAACACGGGCTGTGCCGAGATCAGCGGCGCCGATGGAGAACATCGCGCAGCCTGAGCGCCTGGCAGGCCGCTGATAACGGAGCACAGAAAACTCCCTTTCTGATATGTCGAATATAAATGCTGATTACACATTTCCTGCCGCAGTCTGAGTACATCGAGGTAGGTTGATATTAAAGCGGAGGACATCCCGCGTCTCTGGGGAAAATAAATAAATAAATAACTAAAATCCTGGTACAAGCAGTTTTATTTCAAGATGCAGATGAAATTTCCCATTGATCTTATTTTGAAAAAAAAAACAAAAGAAGCTTAAATTTCTATTGAGTCTTATGTAATAACTGTGTAATAACTGTATGCTGGCAGACTGGTCCCTTAAGCAGAAGCAAAAGAGTGAAACGTTCTGGGTTCTGTCTCAATCTGAGGTAAAAACCAGCTTGGGAGCAGTCAGCCAGCAGCTGCCTGCATGTTTCCAGCATGTCTGCAGAAGGTGTGCACGTTCTGATAAGCAGGTCAGGAGAAATGCTGTGAAATCTCCGCTGTGGGTCATTTCATTTACACTTGCCTTTTCTCCTTTTCCTTGGGTCTGTTGTCTCGTTCCAGAGCTCTGCTCAGACCCAGCCTGCATGATTTCTGCAGGAACCAGGAGGTCCATCAGCAGCATCAGACTCAAGAGCCAGATTTTTATTCCTTTCTTTTAGAATTTGTGGAGTGAACTCATGACGAACATGAAATCACTTTACTTTAAGACATTAAGCTGGTTGATCTGGTACCAGATCCAGTTTGCTGGAGGTTTCCCATCCGGAGGCCAGGAGGTCAGAAGACTTCATTTAGATCACATTAGCAAAGGACCTGGAAGGAGAGAGGCGGCTCCTCCAGAGTCCTCCTCTGACTCACGGTTCGGGTTCATGGCCCTGAAGGAAAACCAACACTGTGTTTTAAACCACAAAGAAATAACTGCGCAAGGTTCTGTCATTCAGGAGCCCCCATCAGAGTCCTCACATTCCCATGGTGTTGCTGAACAGTTGGTTCCGGGTCAGGGGACAAGGTTCCACTGATGTGGCTACAACTTCCTTTGGGTTTGTTCTCGTTTTTGAGTTGTGCAGGCAGAGTACCAGACGTTCACTTTACTTCCAAATAGCAGCTATTATCATCGCGCGCTGGCTATTGAACGCAATTTCAAAGAGAAAACCATCGCTGTCGAATTTCAACCAACTTGTGATGAAGTAGAACAAACGCAGAAATCCTGAATTCCCTCCCTAAGTGCGCGGGGATGTGAGGGGTTGTAATAAACAAACCCTGCTTCTCTCCTTCTGAGTTGCGACTAATTCTGCCGGATTATTTCCGCCAGTCAGCGGACGCTGCAGCAGATGCGTGATTGATGGCGTGTAGCATATGCAAAGCCACGCTACTGTTGTGACAGGTGGCACAGTTTTGAGTAATTGCACGCCTCTCTATCGTTTTTTATGCATAATTGGAGCCCTCCGCGTCAGCAGGCTTTACTTAGCGCCATTTTTGGGCTGTTTGTGCGTTCACCTGTGTGTGAGCTCAGAATGCGGAGGTGTGTGCGGTAGCATGTCAGCATCCCTGCATCCAAGCTGCAGGTGGCTGTCAGCGTGGACTGTGTTACACTAACGGATAGTTGTGCTTTGTATGGTCATTATTTAATGAAGCTATCTGCTTGCAGCGCTGCGGTGTTTCACTAACAAAGTAATTCCAAAACAGCACTATCAGTGGGGAAAAACGATGTTTCTTTGTTGCTATTCCATTTCCGTTATCTTTGATTTATGCCGCACACTTGTTACCATATAAACATCAGATTATTTTAATGAAAATTAAGTTTAATGCAACTTCCGCTGTGGTTTTGCAGTCGCTCAATGCTCATTAAAACTGGTGCATTCGAGAGTCTCGTCATAAAGAAAAGCCCCACTTTCGCTAAAACTCGTGGTTCGCTCGTGTTCTTTTTTTTTCTGGCCAGTGAAAGTTGACGGAAACAGTTCTATATGATGAAAACTTACCTTTAATTGAATTTCTTATTGAAGAAGCAGGAGCAGCAGAATTCTGCCTCCGCCTCATTAAAGAGCCACAAAGCGGGTTTGACACTCGGAGGAGGCCAATCCATCACAGCCGGGCCACTTCTGACGGGGGGGTCCTCCCGGGGAGGCAAGTGGCGATGTCTGGATGGAAGGAAAGGGAAAAAAAAAAAGGAAAAATCCATGTCAAACTGAGCTGTCGTCTGCTGAGAGGAGATGCCAACACCCCCGAGGCGGCAGAGCTGGATCCAGATCCAGCCGACGACAAACACGTCCCGTAAACTCATGAGCGAGGCAATTAGCGAGAGCCCCTGTGGATAGCACATACAGTATCTCTCCCAATGATTATTTCTCTACCTCCCTCTCTTCCCCTTTTTCTTTCACTCCATCTTCACCTCCTTTGAAAGTGCTGGCCCTTCCAGCGCCAACAGTTGGGCCATCAGCAGACTCTGAGAGCGGTGTTCAGTTCAAGTGTGGCCCATTCTTGTTAAACAGCAATGTTCCTCATTACTATAATTACTTCTGCTGGAAAATAAAAAATAAAGTGTGTTCTGGGAAGCCAATTAGCAAAGCTGTATGTCCGTGGTTACGCTGAGGAGTGGAGCCAAAAAAATACCATTAAAAAAATAAATAAAAGAAGAAAACCTCTGGGCAGCAGGTGCATTTGAGAGCATGTAAAACAGCTTAAAATGAGTTTCAACCACGCCAACGTTGAATATTCAGTCGAGCTTTGACGAACAATCAGCATCGCATCTGTTTTGTTTCGCACTCGCGGATGAGTCGTTCCACCACCCGACAGAATCCTCATTTCCTCTCTGCTGAGATGTGACAAGTGAGGAAAAAAGTCCAACTTTAAGGTTAATAACTGACACAACTGATTTACAGCCAATAATGCAGATTCGTGAGAGCATGTTCCTACTTGCACAGATGTGTTTTTTCACTGGACTTTCGCGGTTTTTGATTTTAGACGTCTTTGCTATTGATCGACTTTGTACTTCATCCACCAGCTTTAAAAAGTCTTAGTCATGAAATGATGATTCCCAAGCAGAAGAACAAAATACAGACCCTTATTTAAAGCCCCCCTGCTGAGAGTATTTCCCTTTACCTGAATATTCTGTTTCCACTGACCCCCACACCAGATAACCCAGATTTTTCCTGTGTCGTCTTCAACGTGACACTGCTGTTGTTGTCCCAGAAGCCACAGATTTTAGCTAACGGCTAAAAAAAGCATCACAGGAATAAGCAGAGATTGAGGTAATTCTGACTGACAATACACACACAGAGCTAAAACACAAGACACAAAGATGGGGTTGGGTTTGATATGAAGGTATCACAGAACCTCGGGGAGAACCGGCGAACACGTTTCCCCTCCACACCTCATCCATGACAGGCTGTTTCCGCAGGCTCTGATGCTAATAAGCTGGATCAAGTTCACCTGTACATCTTCCAGAAAGCAAACAGCTTCCCAGGAACTTTAGTTTAAGAACATAAAAACCTGGAGCGGGAAAGCCAGCGTTGCCATCAGAGGTTTTCCTTTGAACATTCCAGAAGTAGATGAACCCAGCACAGACGGCGAGTCGGACACCATTTCATCCATTCAGCGCGTGAAAATGAGTCAATCACTGACGGCTAACCAAAACTGGCTCATGAATGTGCTGAAATATTAAAGCCAAATTGGTTCTGACGCGCATAAAAAGAATGGAATAAAACATCTGAAAGGCTGTAAACTAAAAAAAGAACTTGCAAATGCACATTTTGGGGAAAAGGCTGACAGGAACCCCCACCAAAAAAATAAAAAAACAAAAAAGGTGCCAGCAGATCTGTGGATGCTGGTGTTTTCGATCAGATTTATAAAATACAACTGAACTCGGTCTACTCAGAGTCGTCCAGCCCAACGGGCAAGATGCAGGAAGACGCTCGCTTGTGTCTGGGAGCGGTGAGAGCGTCTGTGGGAGGACGGCGAGGTGCCAGGAGAAAACCCACACCAACGAGTCAACAAGAGCAGAAATCCAGACCTTCTGGCTGGGAACGTACTGCGAGTGCAAACGCTTGGTTTTTAGCTTTAAAAATACGACATATTCATTACAAGCCCTAATGAAAGTTTCTTTTTAAAATAAATCTCGGCAGTTTGAGAGAGCAAAGTTACTGTTGCTAAAAAAGGAAATAAATGGAGTTAGTTTAACCCTTAGAGGTTGATTTTATCATTAGGCAAAGGTTAGCGATTACCTGCCCAAAGAAGACCTCCTAAACTTTGTCTTAGTCTTTGCTTATTATGTGATTCATGAGTAATTCCAGTCTGAGCACTCGTGAGCTTGTTTAGAGGTAAAGTTTTATTCACAGCACTGAAAAGTGAAGCCAGGATAAAAACGTCAGGCGAGTCCTTTCACCTCGGACAGGAGCGATCTGTCCTGAAAAGCCAGTCTTTGAGAAGCGCATCTTTTATTTGAATGACTGTACATTTTGAAATTAGCCAGAACGACCTCCCTGGGAGAACTACCTCCAGGAGAGAGCAGACGGAAAAAGAGGAGTTTGGATCCTCCTGAGGCGCTGCTGGATAGGGCTGCAGCCAGCTGAGCGAGGCTGCAGGGTCTCGCTGCTCTGGTCCTGGCAGGGCCGTTAAATGTGTCTGTCAATGCACTTAGAGGAGGAGATAAGAAAGGAAACGACCCCCCCGCGGAACAAGTCGAAGGTGCATTGATCACTCTGGCCTTGGTTTCAGCAGGATGGTTAAAAATGATTAGAGTACCGGAACTGATGTTAATTCTCGGGGATCGGCTGGCTGGAAGCAGACTGTGACATAATCGATGCAAATGATCTCACGCTCTGGCTTTCCAACCGGCCCTCCTCAGAGGCTCCAGCTTAATCAAGGCTTTTCTGTCACTGGTTAAGATTAGCATCATGACTCTCTGATAGAAGGTGCACGGAGCTTTTCACCGCTCACCTTGGGGACGTGAAACGATCACAATATCCCACGTTCATCTGACTGGTCGGTGAGGTGTTTTCTGAGTTCCCAGAGTGTTTCTCTGGGAAGTCTGTGTTCCGTCTGCTTTTGTAATAACATACAGAAAAGCCCAAAGTTTCTGCCAGCGCTGTGCTGATGATGGATGGTGGAAATAATGCAGATGGCATTTTCACTTGGTGGCCCCGAGTCCCCGTAAACATGACTTGTCAAAGTCAGACCAAAGGCAGCGCGAGGCCATGTGTCAGTAACAATCAGGCGGCACAGTGCAATTTTGGCGTCCTGAGCTGTGCACATATTTTATTGACAGACGCTGACTGAAAGTCACGAAAACAAAACCATGACGGCTATCAGATTTCCCTCCTCTACCCGCCTGCAATATGTTACTCTATCGTTCCCATAGGAACGGCCACAGGTTCCAGACCTGTTGGCGCATATATAACTAACTTTTTTTTTAACCTTTTTCTCCTCCCTTGAAATCTACAAACAGAACCATTTCCCAAACTGTAGTGCGTGGACCCCCAGGGGTCCGCAAATGGACGTAGGCGGTACATGAAAAAGAAAATAAAATTAAACTCATCATTCTGGAACAGCCTGATTACATTTTGAAACTGGAATATAAATAGACACACAGCCTGAGGTGTCTTCTGCCAAAAATTACACACATATAAAGGTTGCCCTGTTCAGCAAACTAAACCAGAAGGGCAGAACACTCGCTGATTGATTGAGACCTGTGGTTGTTGATGCAATTAACCAACAACGGATAAGTTGGTAATCAACAGAGCCACAGACAACACTGATGGTGATTCTTGCTCTCCAAGGTCTGCCCTGGATGCTAGCATAAAGGCCCCAGCACAACTGAAAACACACTAACTCCCCCAAATGATTCTAAATTCAATAAACGGACCTTTAAAGTGGCGAATAAACCAAAGTCAACATTTAGGAGCTCATAAGTTGTATAATTTAAGATTCATCACCATCGGTAGAAACAATTTACGACTTGTCCAGCACGCCACAACATAAACCCTGGTCCATGCATTTTCATTTGGTTTTGTCTGCAACGCCGGTAAAACAGGCTTGGACGAGGTGCCCAAGTCTCTTTAGGGCCAAATATATGAAGAGTAATGTATAAAAGAAGAATTGAGTTAGCCTGGAAGCAGAGGCTTGTTAATAATGTATTTACCCTTATCCATGCTGGCGTCCAGCTGAGCTGCAGGGCTGCGGGGTTGTTCCGGCACCATTAACCTCTGCAGCATCATGTCGGTGTAGAGTCTCACTCATCCAGGTCATAGTTAGCCAAAGTTAGATCTCTCTGTGTGTAACTGGACTGTAAGGCTTCTTTGAAGACGTTTCAGTTCTGGAGAGAAGGCGAAACGTCTTCAAGGAAGACCGAAGATGGTGTCGGTCTGGTGAAGAGTCACCGCCGTGGACGGCCTGACAGTCAGCGCTGCTTCCTGCTGCCACATATTTGACGGACCTACCTCATTTCCACTTCCTGTCATTCAACTGCACACAAGGTGACAAAGGACAGGACGAGCCGGTGCGAACCACTGTGGGCAGGATTTCAGCACGGCGAGGAGGGGGGGGATGCTGTGACGGAAGCAGTTGCCCAGCTTCACGTCTGGCCCCCCGGGGCACTTTTCACTCCAATTGACGACAGCTCTATAGAGGTGTCAGCCAGTGATTGACATTTGCTAATTTCCCTCCACTTGTGCGTGGCAGTTTAGGGACAGTTAAGGGCTTGAGGCTCTGAGTAGGTGTCCAGGTTAATGATGGCGCCTGCTGGGACAAGGAAAGCTCACGCAGGCCCCACCGTAATAAGCAGGGCTCCGGAGACAAACGCGAGCAAATGTGAGCGTGAAAATGACATTTCTACAGACTGAGCTTGTGCAACCCTGGCGCTACGTTAAAGTCGTTTTATTTTATCTGTCGCACACGAGTGCAGAAGCGTTTGCCCTGTGAAGGCTACAGAGATGTGGAACAGAAGCAGACCTCCTGAAGACTTTCTGAGCTTTTCCTTGCAGATGAGGGTAACGAGGGATAGCATTTTATCCTAGCCATAGCATATAATCCTAGATAGCATATAATCCTAGCCATAGCATATTACTCTAGCCATAGCATATTATCCTAGCCATAGCATATTATCCTAGCCATAGCATTTTAAACTAGTCATAGCATATTAACCTAGCTATAGCATATTATCCTAGCCATAGCATATTATCCTAGCCATAGCATTTTAAACTAGTCATAGCATATTAACCTAGCCATAGCATATTATCCTAGTCATAGCATATTATCCTAGCCATAGCATATTATCCTAGCCGTAGCATATTACCCTAGCCATAGCATTTTATACTAGTCATAGCATTTTATCCTAGCCATAGCATATTATCCTAGCCATAGCATTTTATACTAGTCATAGCATATTAACCTAGCCATAGCATATTATCGTAGTCATAGCATATTATCCTAGCCATAGCATTTTATACTAGTCATAGCATATTATCCTAGCCATAGCATATTAACCTAGCCATAGCACGCTGCCCATCCGATCAAGACGAGAGGTCAACTGCTGACACATTAGTTATTTTATGCACTTTGTGGATAAAATAAATAAATGATGGTAATCGCGAATATAAAAACAATCGTGATTGAAGAATATTGTAATATTTACGACTGCCCTAAGGGTAACTGAGCATAAACTCTGAAATCTTTCTCTCCTCGCGCTTCAGGGTAGCCGAGTGAGAGGATGAAACAGCTCTGTTGGCTGTAAATGACTGACTGACTGAACCTGCAGTGACCTGTTGGTCCTAATATCTGGGCTGCAACGGCCCCTCACATCCCTGAGTAGGAGTTTGCAGCCCAAAAGCCGTTAGAAGAGGTGGAAAAACTTTCTGTGGTAGCAGAAACTCAGCGAGTGCGGTCAATGATTCTTTACCAGTCATAAATAAGTTATTTGTTAGCGACAGTTTCAATTTTGCTGCTTAAAGTTTGTAAAGCTCCAGTGCAAAGTTGGAGATGTACATGCAGAGGTATAAACTCCTTGACTGTAAATGCCTGAGGGTGCAGTCATGGAAAAAAAAATTGATTTTGTTCCCTGACAGCGACTGTAGGGAGGGGCTTGGAGACAGGTACTCAATTCCTGTAATCTGTATTCTCACTGAAATATGGCGACAAATTACACACCAGACCTTTAAAGTGATTTATGATTGTGAGCAAACAAAGACAATCAAGGCTCGTTTACAGTATCCTGCACGATTTATTCAGAAATGACACATTTATCCATTTAACAGAGCCTGGAAACAGTCTAGCTGTGTTTATTCTGCCAGTCCAAAACATTTTACTTTAGCCTTTTCGTAGTTTGGCTGTTTGCCGCCTCATGCAGCATTTTTAATGCAAGTCCAGCCTCGTCTGGAGCTCAAAGCGAAGCGGCACACTTTCCAGGCTGCAGGGAGCAGAAAGTGGAGGTTAAACCAGTTAAACGTGATCCAGTACCGGACTTAACCGCCGCAGAACGCGAAGCGAGGGTCGTTAAGCGACGTAGGGATGCGCAGGGCGCCGCCGGGGCCAAAGACGGCTGACAAATCAATGGCTTTTACCAATGGTGTTTTCATCTGCGTGCGGGGATTTGCTGCACCAGCGCAATTAAAAACATGTCTGCAAAGCTGGCAGCCTGTCAGTCACACAGAAAGGCAGCAAAAGGACTCGACTGGGTCCTGCAGGAAACGCCTTCAGGCGGGTGAAGGGGGACGCGCGTGAGGACTTCTCAGGTGCAATTCTTTGCTTTTGTTGGCCTCAGATTGCGTTTGGTCGACTGTTCAAGGCAGAGAAGCGCGGTCCAATCTGCAGCTGATGAAACTGTTCCAGGCTCCTGCTGCAGGGTGACACGTCCACTTAGGGGACTGAGACACCAGACGGTCTCAAAGAAACCCCACTCGCCACACTTCATCAGCACTTGTTGTTTCGGGGAGCAAAGAGCACATCAGAAACGCCATCAAACAAACTGTGGCACTGATTTGACCTTCTTACGTTTGACAGGTTTGTTGTTGTTGTTTTTAAATCTATTCATTAGTTTGTTTTTTGCCGTCTGCTGATGAGTTTCAGGATGGAAAAGAGGACATTTTTATTCCTTTAAGCAGGTAAGACAACAAACAGAGCAGTCAAAGATCTGTGGGTTTATGTGTAAACCTGGAGAAAAGGGATTTGTATTTACACTGCTGTTTATTTATTAATGGCTTGGGGGAGAGAAGGTGAGGAAAATGAAGGTGAAGGTCCGGTAATGGGTAGAAAATCAGACTCAGTGTTGAAGGTCTAAAGGTTTTTCATTTTAAACACGGAGAATGTAAATGATGGTAAATCTAAGACCTTTATTAATATTATATTTGGGATTGATCAAATCTGCTAAATTTCATTTTATTTTTATAGACAAGCTAGTTGGAATTCAAAGGGCATAGGTACATCGGTATATCCCAGATCTGTAGGGTGATAAGAATATGCTGATATAGGTGTGATGAAGACCAGGAAGTTCTGGTTCTGCAATTACAGAAAAGCCATTTTTATCATCTCGGCTCTGAGCGAACGTACCATAAATGCTGGCAACGACGCACGCGGGAAAAGCAAGCTAAATGTAAATATACCTATTAAAACAAGCGTAGAGATTTGTGTCCCTTTGTGTATATTTGTGTGCCTTTGTGCTCCTCATCCTCCTGAGCGATGCCTCTCAGTAACACATGTGACGGTCGCGTTATCGCCATGATCGATGGAGCCCCGAAGGAATCGATAGCAAGCACGAAGGAAAATGCTACATATTTCATAGCCATTAACTGACCACAGTTACCAGACTCAGTGCGATGCTTCTCAATTTGACCTGCCTCTTCGCATCAGGAGCTAAGGTGGACGTGAGAAATGCGAGCCGGGCGCCGGACGGCAGTGTTGCAGCCGCAGCCTCCTGGCTCGGCTGCGGAGTTTCAGTGAAGCGGATTTGATAGCGCCGTCCGCTAGCGCCCTGCCTGCCTGCCTGCCTGCCTGCCTGGCGCTCTAAGTGATAGTGTTTACAGTCAGCCCAGATGATTTATGACCTTGCATCCTGCGATCGCAGATCGTTCAACATTGGTGAGATACCGCACGTAAAGAAAAGTCAATTAAATGATTGGGTGACACGGTATTTTATCAGCGTGGGGCAAAGACATGAATGGAGGCACTACCGCGTTCAGTCGTTCGACCTTTAATTATCTACCCTTAAAACTGGATTAGATAAAGCTTAGAACCACAGTGTTATCTCCCCTTTCGATTGGTCCAGTCCCCCGATGAAGGGCCGCTGGGATTGCATAAGAACCGGGTGAGAGAAGCTGCGGAATCTGTTGTCTCTCCAAATCCAGGTGTGATGATGCGCTGCTCAGGTGGCAACACAGCAAAAGGTCCTGCAATCAGCTACTGTCGCATCTGATAGCCTTGGGGAGCCAAAACAGCGCTCTAGGAAGGCTTTAAGGATGCTGACGTCCTGCTGTAGAACACGGTTGTAGACTCATGCTCGGAAACTTTGGCTGGATGCTCGGCAATTTTAAATAAAGAAAAATCACTGCCAATCACGAGTCCTAAATGGGCCCCTGAATCCCAGTTGTGCCGCAGATAAAACAACAGCAGGAGGGACGGATGACAGCTCTGTTCCTCCGTAAACAGGCGTCGCAGCAAACCCTCAAAAACACCTCGGAAATTCAAACACCGAGTGTGACAACGCGAGTGCCGCGGTTAGCGCTCATGCTAATCAGAAGCTAGCCAATTACCTAGAATCCCTGCTGAAAACTGACACATAATCAGGATTTTAACCCATTTTTGGACATTTTTTTTCAGCTCTAATGCAGGAATCTGGACCAGGCAGCATTAAAACCCTGCTTCCATCGTCCTGACTGGTTACAGCACCGGGCCCGTCCGCTCGTGTCTCTGACGACTCGGATGTTGGGAGAACACGTTTACAGAGCAGCTTCTAATAAACTAAAAGCTGTGGAATCTGACATCCCTAATGAGAGAGGAAGATTCACGGTGGACTCTGCACCGGCCAACTCACCTTTGATAAATGAACTGTGGACAACACGGTGCCAGAACCATCACGGCTCCGACAACTTAAGTGTAGTGGTAGGTGTAATAAATGATCCGCTAGCCCGGAGAAGTCGGGTCTCAATTTGTAATGTCCTCCAAACGCCCAGCCACGTCTGCCCACGGCTCTGCCACAGAGCTACGGATTTGTCACAATCCCGCTGTAAATTTCATTTTAATGCTGCAACACCTTTTGCTGAGTTGTGCACTTTCTCCCCCTCTTTACTTCCCCCCTTCTGCTCTTCCTTCATCCTTCATGGAGAAGTCTTTGCCCCTGCCTTATATTATCTCTGTCAGCAGAGGCTGCGTGTAGCAATCAGACCGAGCTGGGAAGTACAGATAGTGACGGGGGGAATGCCAACCGGGTCACTTCACATGTCTGAACTGGGTTCTGTCCTCGGGAATTTCTTTTTCTAGCCAGCTTTGTCTTTCAGTTCCACTGATCCAGCTAAAAAATGCATTTAAAAGAACTAAAGTCCAAAAAGGACAAGAAGGCTCCACTAGGGCTGCAGCAATCGATTATTTCACTAATCGAGTATTCTATCGATTATTCTTGCGATGAATCGAGTAATTGGATAAGAAATATACTGCGCACACTGTGACTTTTGAAAAACACATTCTTGTTCCATTGAACCTGATGAAAATAATATTAAACAGATGATAGAGTTAATTAAACTGGCTTTTACAATTTATCTAACTGAAGTTCAGGCTTTAACAAACTTACTATAGCGCTTTATTTTTCGTGCATTATTATTATAATATAATTATCTTGAGCAAAAACTTAGCCGACTTGGGGAAACGTGTTAGCTAGCAGATTAGCCGCTGCATTGATTAAAGTTGTGACTCAGCGTTTCCACAGAGCTGTAAACAAAGTGTGTTAGCTAGCAGACTTCTAGAAAAGAAGAAACTTCAGATCTTTCTGGAGATCTGAGCAGAACAGATTCCAGAACTATTCTAACTAAGCTTAGAAGTGAAGAAGCTCTCTGGAGAGAGGGCGAAACGTTTTTACGGAAACCTTTCAGTCCAGTTGACACAGAGAGATCTAACTTTGGATAACTATGACCTGGATGAGTGAGAATCTACACAAACATCCCTGAACTACCATCTCCATCATTTCTATAATTGACATTGGAATGATGTGTTACGACAAAAACGTGGGGGGATGTGGATGAGCGAAGGCGCTGGTGACCGAGCAGCTAATGGTAGCGAACGCTTTAAACGTCTGGTAATGGCAGCTTGATCAGTGGTTTCACAGAAGTGTCAGCAGTCTTTGGCGCCAACGTGTCCTCACTGCTGGAGACGACGGTTTGATGTCACAGATCTCTGCTTGTAAAACAGGCTGGTCGGTGTCCGGAAAGGACGTTTGCCGCATTATTGAAAATGTCTACGCAGATAAAAGCATCTGCTGGCTGGACAGCACTGGAAAACATTCCATTACAGCTCGCAATTTGCTGAATGTGTAGACGCTGCAGAAGGATTGAAACATGCAATATATAAATTGACTTTAAATATGACATTTGGAGATTCTGCAAAGATTAAAAAAAAGATGCTTGAAATCAAAGAGCAGAGCTGCAGGGTACTTTTTAAAGACTATTATTATGCAAATACACTTCTGTGGGCCTTTGTGCCATTTGATGAGTCATTTCTCAGCTAAACAGAGTTTATGGACTGATTTCCGGGTGAAAAATGGCACTTTTGTGAGGAGGATGATTCACGGTGGTCTGAACCTTCCTCTGATGGATCCACGAAGGTGAGGAAAAAAATGAACAAACAAGGGACCAGATTGTCTCAGACGCGTCGCTATGGTGAAAACAGCAAAGGCAGGAAGATGTGACGACGGTGCGAGCGCTGTTTGGACAGGCGGGTAAACACACACTTCAGCTGACTGGTCTGGGATCAGCCCAGGGAACAGCCCCCGTGCGCAGAGAGGCGCTCTGGCTGTACTGAGCGGAAGGGGTCTGTGCACGCTTCAGGGAGGTCAGCCTCTCAGCAGGAACTTGCTGCTGCTTGCTAGCGTCACGTGTGATGGATGGGTAATGGAAGCCTCCCCCTCCTCGTCCAGTGCACGGCATCATTTCTGATCAATCTGCGAGCCATGCGCTCCCTGGCGCTCAGCGATGGCCTCCTGTGCTTCTAGACGTGAAGTGTGGAGGCGCGCTGTCGTCTCCATGTCTGCCCACTTAGGCCTTTGATTTTTCCTCTCTGGCAGAGAGCAGAAAAGCAGCTGGAAAGAAGAGCTGCGAATGTTTGAAAGCCTTTCTTTTAAAGGCGAGGTCCGTTTGTTAAAGGGAATGGGAAATATTTAGGTAATATTTGTAATTAACCAAGCCAAACGGGCCTAGACGTGCAAGTTTGCGATCGGCGTCGAGTCAGAGCAGCACGCCTTCCTCCACCTCCACCCACAGCTGCTCTACCCATCTCAGAATCCAAGCAAATTAACAGAAACAGAGCGAAGCACCGACGCTGCCAACGCGGGATAACGATCTTAATGAAACGATGATCACGACCACGACATTACCGCCACTTCTTCTAGCTAAAATACAGGTTATATCGCCTATTTAGCTCTGCTGCTGCTATCAGCTCGACTCCCTGCTCATCAGGGCCACCATTAAGTTCAGACTATTACCCAAAGCCTTGTTTATGGTGTAATAAGTACAACACTACGCTGCGTTTGGGAGCGGCCTGTGATATTGGGATTCCAAGCGAATTAGACCAATAACCTGTCTGTGATGAACCTTTGTGTCTCAGATATGAGGTGACGAGCACATCCCATAATGAAGCAGTATGCTGCAGCCTTAGCACACTTGTCTTCCATTACTGAATCTTGTAGTGCAGCATTACATCAAATGTAGCATGAGATTGCTCGAGGTAATCTGAATAAGGTATCAGGCGCATCCCTCCCGAACGCCAAATAATCCGGGCTTTTTTTTTTTTTTTAAATATAGACGCGATAACTGCTGGTCTAATGGCATTCGGAGGAAATTGCATACAGTGAAATGGAAGCCAAATGGATGGGCGCTGGCCGAACAGACCGAAATTCATTTCACAGGCTGGGTAGGAGAGAGTGCTCTGACAATCACCTGGCTGCTGAGGGGTATTGGAGGTAGCGAGGGTCACATTATTATGGGGTTCAGCTGTGTCAGTGGAGACGATACACAGGAGTCAGAACTCAAACCCAACAGCCCTGTTAAAAAGAGGTTATGGCTCTGATTCAGGGATGACTCGCTGACTGACACTGGCTCCTTTCTGAACAGAAAGCTGGTGGCGTTAGAAGTTGAAGAACGACAGCAGCTAATGCCTCGGCGCACGTGACACTCGCAGCGCCGTCATCCCCACTGTCGGCGAGGCTCAAATGAACGCCAGGCCCTCTAAACGCTCAAAGGTCCTGTAATGAGACTGTGCTTAAAGTGTAAATTAGCTCCACAGCTTGGCTCATCGCTGACAAGGCGACGGAAAATCCACTGGGCTGTTCCCGTTCCACCAGACATGATGGAGAGCTTCTCCACGAACATTACTCATTAATATGGTAATGGAGGTGTCTAATGGTTGATAGAGAAATTAATAGAATTACGGTGCTTAGGAGGGCCCGGCCAAGACAAAAGGGACCTTTGGGTTTTTTTTGACGAGAAGGTTTTCGGTTGCAGAATCCAATCAAATGGTGGGGTGTTAGTGAAGGTGGAGAACACACTGAAGGTGTTTGATGAACACAGAATCGCTTGTTCATGAAAGCATCAAAAACGTTTGCAAGGGGTCTCCAAAGTCCTGCACGTCAGGCAGCGCGAGCGCTCTCCGTGCACGTGCTGACTCAGGCGCTGCCAACACACCATCCAGACCTTTTAAGGTGCCCAGACATGATGGAACCTGAAGAAAAGAAGCAGCCTTTGGCAGCACATCGGCCAGAGATGATCGGGTCAGCGGGTTAGTGAGCAATGACTCGTCACACATGTGAGCTGGTGGTTTCTACTGTATTAGCTAGGGCAGTTGCCAATATTACAATATCGTCAATCACAATTATTTTTCATATTTGCAATTACCGTCAATTATTTATTTTATCCACAATGTTGTATAAAATAACTATAAATCTGAGTCTGACATCATTGTATTGCGCCAACAGCACCAGCAGCACCAGCAGCACCAGCACACAGCGTCAGCGTGGCAGCCACATGTTGTTGACCTCTCGCCTGGATCGGCTCGACAGTGAGCTATGGCTAGGTTAATATGCTACGGCTAGGATAATATGCTACGGCTAGGTTAATATGCTACGGCTAGGATAATATGCTACGGCTAGGTTAATATGCTACGGCTAGGATAATATGCTATGGCTAGGATAATAACAACATGGAGGAAGGGGAGGTTCTCATTCCAAATCCACGTACCACAGGACTGCTGGGGGTACATTTTGTTTTAACGATAAAGGACAGCCCAGTAACGTGGAGGAAGCCATCTGTAAAATTTGCCATAAAAAAGCACCAGTCAAAAGCGCTAACGCAACAAATCTGAAACACCGTCTACAGACCCACCATCCTCAGAAATACGCCCAACTGTTTCTGGATGATCAAAAAGTCATCAAATTGCTCTTATTCATTAAGGTGTACAGGACAGAATGTGTATTATTAAAACTCATTATGATATGATAGCAGAATTTACAAAAGAAAAAAAAAATAGACAAATCATCAATCGCGATTATTTTTCCTGACAATTAATCATCTCCAGAAATTCCTGATCGTGACAGCCCTGGTATTAAGATTTAAAAATCATTCATAATGTTGTGAACAACAGTGCTAAACGGGTTTTAAGTGCTGATGGGTCGAGATGGGAAGGCGAAACCCAGATGGGTGGACACACTGGAGGAAAGGGTCAAATGAAGGAGGTTTCTGCGAGAAGTCGTCACCATTTATTGGCAGCATCCTGACAGGAACGGACAGGCAGGAATGTGGAATCTGTGGCACTCAGAATCTGGACATAAATCAACCTCAGCGCCATGGTGACGCCAGGTTCATTTCTCTCAGTTCTGCGTAGATTCTGTTTTGTGATTTTTTTTTTTTTTTTTTAACTTAGCAGACAGTGTTATTATTTCAAGTCATGCTAGGTTTATTTAAAGAATCCTAATTTAAAAGAAAAGTCATTCGGAACTTTAGGTGCATGTCTGGAAAACACAGTCAGTAAGTTTTAGTAAAGCTGACATCAAATTCATCCAATTTCGGAAAGATTCCTGTGGGTTGTTTGTTTGTTTTTAATTGAAAGACTTTTGCAGGTGTGATTGAATGACTCATGGTTCATGCATAGATGCGCCCCAGTCTACAAAATAAAAGAGGGGCAGACATCTACTCATCCACTTTCCTAAAGTAACAGTTCAGCTCAATGTCGGTGTGTGTGTGTGTGTGTGTGTGTGTGTGTGTGTTGGGGGGGAGCTTTCCCAGACTGACATTAATCTGCGTCTTCATAAATAATGTGAACTTTAGGGTAACGGGGTATAGTGACTGGTGAGGGTGCCAGTTCGCCCAGTAACACCGCAGCTCTACATTTTAAGTGGGGCAGAAAAAAGGAAGCTGTTTCTAAAATGCTCGTCATTCTCCCCACGTCCACGACCACCTTATTCTGCGCGCCTTAGGCGTCTCACACAGTGGGCTACTTGTGTCTGAAACATGTGACCGAGTGAGAGAGGGCTTCAGGGGCGAGCGGAGGCGCCGGTAGCCGCTGTCTCCGCTCGGGCTCCTGCGCCGACTCTCTCCACAGCACCGGGCGCACGCTCCTGCGCTCCTGCGCTCCTGCACGCAGCGTCGCGGAGTAGGCGGGTCAAGTAGGGGGGGAAAGCGGCGCAGGGCTTTGATTCACAGAGGAATATTCAAGCCGCTTTTTCAGGGGGACTGTTGCAGGCTCGGCACATGCATTCCGTCGCATCCGCGCGTCGCCGTTTTCGGCTGAAAAGAAATGCGCAAAAGCGTCCGCTTTATTTTTAATGGCGTAATCTCCAGCCCCTCAGCCTCTCTCCTTCCTCCTCCGCTCCGCAGGTCTCTGCTTTCGTCTTGGATGATTTCATGTTGTAAAGTCATCCCCGCAAAGGTCACAGCTGCTGCTTCGAGGAACGACGCGAACAACCGGGACAGGCGGACTTTTTTACCCCCCCCCCACCAAAGTTTGCATTCCAGGCTGCAGCAGCAGCTCACGACGGCTCGGTCCGGAGCAGCCTTCCTGCCAACCCACTTAACTTCTTTCCAGGTCCTTGCGTGGCCCCCTGCTGTTCTCCCCGCTCGGAGTAGCTGAAATACCTGAGATGAGTTTCTCTGCGATGGCTGCAGCCGAGCATCACCGGGATCCACGGAGGGAAGATGGGACAGACTGAGTCAAAGTTCCTCTGCCGTTCCACACCGCGGTGAGTGCTCAGGCAAGTCTCTTTTTGCATCCTTCCCTCAACGTTAGTCAAGCTAGGGTGAATATTCATGGGGGTGGTGGTGAGGAGACAGAGAGCGGGAGCGCTTGGCAGTGAAATCACCATTAGATCTGCTGTGGTTTCTACAAAAACGCTTGACCATCGCAGCCCCCCAACGCACACACGCGCACACAAAACTCACACACTACCAAAAAGGATGGACAACCCTCTGCTTTGTTCAGGAGAAATGAGGATATTTTAAAGTTCCTCCCTCCTTCTGCATCCTCCCTCTGCTTTCTCCAAGCATCATCTCATAAAATCTTGGGAGCGTTTTTGGTCACTGATCACTGATGTGCACAGTGGCGCTTTTAAATTCCATCTCATATCTGGAGAGCATTTGTGAATAAATGGAGGGATGAAGTGTTGCAGCTCTGCCGGGGTCCCGAACTCAGCCTTGGGCCGAGGCGTTAGAGGACCACGACATGGCTGCTCTTCAGCCGCGTCCTCGTCCAGCCCGGGAGAGCGGCGAAGCCGACCATACCCAGGCCTGAGCGCAACGCTCTCTCCTCCAATGAACAGAGAGCTTTCTTTCTCCTTACGGTTCACCTGTGCTGCGAGCAGGAAGAAGGTCGCAGCTTTCTCTCGCTGAAATGGACGAATGTGCAGCTTCTATTCTGGACCCGTTTGTGGATGGTGAATCCACAGAGAGAGCAAGAAAACCTTCCCATCCCCCTCCCAATATCGCAGCACACTTTCAATTTGATGCTGAATTCTGCATAATGTAGCATCTGCGAGCATGAAAAATAAGAAGGAAAAGAAAAAGAAACGCTGCAGGATTTTCAGGTCGTTTGCCAATAAGCTTTCTCTCAAACGCACAGCCCCTTATTTTATGATAATGAGCAAACTGTAGGCTTTGACTCCTGTCTAAAATAAGTGCCATCGGGAGGGATGGGAAAAGAACGATGAGAAGGGGAGAAAAAAGCGGAGGAGAAGAAAATCTTGAAAGGGGAAAAATGCCTCATTGAGGGATGTGAGAGCACATTAAAACAGAATCTCTAGATTAAGCGCGGCTGGGCTGTTAAACCCAAATCTCTGAGGCAACTGCTGACTGAGTCTGGAGTCTGAATATATTAAATCTGAGCAGCCGCGCAGACGGACGGCGTGCCCGATAGACGCAGGGAACGCGAAACCAGCAGCTGCAGAAGCAGCCACGCAGCAGCCATTTGGCCCAGCCACAGCGGCTAAACTGTTGTCACAGCTCATCACGCGGCCACCTCTGCAAACACTCGCCAACAAAGCGCTGCGTGCGTGGGCCATGAGACCCACGCAGCCGTTCGAGTGGGTCTGTTAAGCCATTCCCACTTCATCCGTTAGACGTCTAGAGATTCGCGTCATTTTCCGCCTGGTTGCGTGACAGCTCAGCTGATCTCCCTGCCAGGCAGGACTGCGTGTGAAAAACACGGAACAGTCACGGCAGTTTCGCTGGCGGCCTCCTGACCTTTGACCCCACCACCTGGGCGGGTTTGCAGCACGTGTCCGTTTTCCAGGTGGGGGAATCGACATTTTCCAGCCTGGTCTCTGCTCTCATTGAAGCTGTGCAGAGGTGTGCACCCAAGCAGCCCCCCAGACCAGTCTCCTCCTGCTCAGCTGAGGACCAAGCCCTGGGACTCTGGGATGTTGTTCTCCTGAAGCTGCTGTCAGCCAGGCCTCTTTCTCTTTTCCTGGCTTTGGGCTCTGCAGCATCTCCAAACAGAGTCTACGCTCCGCATCGCTCTCATTAAGGAGATTTCCCCCCGTTTCCTCTCAGCATAAGTACTTTATGTGCTCTGCCTACGTAATGATTCACCACGGCGTCGGTGTCGTTTTGACGGCACCTGAACACGTGTCGACATCCGTGGATCATGCGCACACATGTGCACATTGACAAGACGCCATAGCTGACTGATTAAGTACATCCAAATAATTCAATCCCAATTACTGCCATCAGGCGGTAAACAGCCTGCCTGTACAGCCTCACACACACATTCTACCTGCAGCTATATTGATTCATATCTTAAAATAAAGGTTTGTTTAGATGTTTGTTTGCTTGGTCCACTGATGTTCTAGTTTGTTTTTTTTTTTTAAACGCGCCTTGGAATTAATGAGACGCGACCAGGCTGATGCTTATTTATGTCATTATTTATCCTAATAAAGGCAGTTGCTTGCTTCCCGACAAAGAGTTGTCAGGGTTTCAGGTCCTCCGCCTCCCCTTAACCCCAACCCTAACACCAGAATCATGTGGGATTTTGTTTAAAAAGGCAGTTTTCTTGCGTGACATAAGCTCCTTAAATGGAAGCAGACGCTGAAGCAAATAGTGCTTCTGTAGCATGAAGCGCTGCGTTTGTTGTGCGTGGTGTGCACGTGTCCGTCCCCGATGGTCATCTGATTTGATTTCCTCAGCAGGAAAGTCCAAACACACACCACCTCCACGCTGGTCTCTGTACTGGCAGCAGTGGATATAAATATTACATGCAAATGTGACTGAACAGGAAATAATTTGCATAAAAAAAGGATTATGAGAAAAATGAATCCTGCTGCCAGACTTTTTAATAACGCTCTCTTTGGGGCACTTTTCTAAAACAGCGTTGCAAAGTGCTCCTTGTCGCTGCCCCCTGATTAGCATTCAGACGCACACGCTTGTGGAGGACAAACCGGGTTGCTGGGACGGCTGGGCAGTCAATCAGGCCGCAGCAGCCGCAAAATCAGACAAATGTGAAGCTGAAGGTTTAGTTCTTAGTTTAGACTTACACTGATAATGTGATCATGATTATTCTCCCAAAGGTCGTAAACGGCTAAAGTAGCAGAAGTTACTGAGCCGACTGGACCTACAAAAGCTGTTAGCCGCGATGATTCCCTGCATCCTGCTAAAAAGGCCTCAAGCGCTCAGAGGTCCTGTTTCAATTGAAGTCGGCCACGTTACTCAGGTTATGAAGCTCTTGTGGAACAGCCTGATGCTTTCCAGCCAGGCGGAGTCAATGTGGCAGCTCAGACACCTCCGCCGACCATCGGTGCCTCTCATTTGACCTTCACCACAACCCTCACACTCTTCCCGCCGAGCTCGTAGAGTGTGAGTTTGTAGATCTGCACGCGTGATGTTCCCAGAACACCGCAGGAGCTCAGCCTTTGTATCTGTGTGTACGACAGGCGGACGAGTGCAACCAGCAGTGGTGTTATAACTGCACAAAGGCTGCGTTTCACCCCTGGCACCGCCATGAGAAGTACTGTTGACAGTTGTAGGAGGAACGATAACTGGGTTAATTAGGGCCAAATAAAAAAAAAAAAGTTAATTAGTCAGCACAGAGGGAGAGATGGAAAATCAGTTCCTCTTTCTCCACTTTGAGGGAGGTTTTGGGGCTGGCTCAGACAAGTTGCAAAGTGGCTCCTGTTGAAGAAACGAATGAAATGTTTTAATCAATGGCCTCCTGTGACGCCTCGTCTGTAACTCTGTCGCCTTCCCCCTCCCCTTTAAACGTGTTCATAGCAAAAAGAGACTCATTTCAACCTGGGGGTCTGCACACACACACACACACACACACACACACACACACACACACACACACTGAGGTAGGTGACCGTCACAGCTCTGGCATAAGTGAGCAGATGTTTTGGGGCCGAATGCTCCGTTTTGCCCTGGTCTCCGATGAAAACGGCTGCTGAAATTCTCCAGAACGATGAACACCGGGAGTCCGCACACCTCCTAAAAACATATAAATAACTAAAAGAGGCGGTGAAAGCCCCGTCGGTCAGACGCCAGACTCAAAGCTCTGGAGAAAAGCCTTTTTCTAGCCACCACAAAAGCCAACGCTGAAGCTCACGGCAGACAAACCCAGCTCATTGTTTGATTTGGAAAGCTAACACAAGGTGACATGGTGGCATTTTTGTAGATTAGCCCAGTATTTTGGAGAGGCGAGCAGAAGTTTAGTCCAACGGTTGATCGCAAATAGAACATTCAGGGAGGATGTTTCTCTGGATTTGAAAAACGACTCGGAAGCGCGAGCGCAGGAGCTGGTATTCGGTACTTCTTCCGCTGACCCGCCGGGCCTTTCGGTCAAATAATGACCAGATGTTACACCTCGCACATGACAGCAGATGAGTTGTCGAGTCCTCCAAGCGCGGCTGAGGTGTTTGAAATTCAGCGACGCTGTCTGAACCCTCACGACAGGCAGTGGGTGGTTTGATCCGCCACCGGCTGCACTTCACTCCGGCGGCCATTTGTTTCTCTGCAGAAAGTAGCAGGAGAAGAAAGACTCGCGGTGGCCACTTCTCCACTATGGGCTTAAAGATGGCTTCTCGTCGCTGCCATTTCAAAGATAAACTGAAAGTGTGCTTTTAATTGGTGTTTAAGTGAGAATATGGACATAAAAGAGGGGGAGCTGATCATGTTTCAGTGCCATGATGCAGCATTTCCTGAATGAAAAAACCCCTTCCGGTAGTGCTGGGCGGTATGACCAAAAATTGATATCATGGTCATTTTCAAAATGATCGGTTTCACGGTATATGACGGTTTTTGTTTTTTTTTCATGCACGTCTGGGTGTTAACCACATTTTCTAATGATTTAGAGACAAATCGCTGCAGTTAACTGGCTTAGAATTACCTACTTTACTGTCATGAGGTCTGAGTATTGTAGAAAACCATTACTGTCCACGCTAGTATTAATCCAGGCTTGCATGGTCTCACAAAATGATGCTGCTTACAAAGAGCTGGCTCTCATGATTCTAGTGAAGTGAAGGAATCAGAATGCGTGACAGTTGCAGTCAAAATACAAAAAACCCTTTTATTTTTCAAATTTTGCAAACAATGAAAAACATATTTTGTAAAAATCATCTACACAATGTTAACAACCACTGAACATTACTTTCAGTTAGTCTTGATATTCCAGACATGGTTTGGTGCAGCAAATTGCTCGTGTTGCCTCCTGCGGCTACGTTAGCTCTACAACATTTACAGAGAATTGTTGTTTGATCGATGTTTTTTTTTAAAGCCAAAAAAACTTCCAAACAACAGACTCAACGGCTCCTCTTTTCGGTACAAGTTCCCCCGTGTCATGTTCTATTCATTCTGGAACTTCTGTTTCGGAACTTTCACTGTTCTTATCTTCACCGCTCAACACGCCGTCGTGCCCTCACGTAATCGTTCATGCAGCGTTCAAATGTGCTCGGAACTCGGAACGCCTCAGGGTAGAGCTGGCCCTCGTCGTGCAAAATCATAATTGAGGAGATCTGCCGGGGCCTTGCTGCCTGTTTAAGGCTCCAGTTGAACATTCCTTCCTGTTGGGCGACACATTCTTGTTGTCTTTTGATCATGTGAGGGCTTCTTGTTTCAGTAAAACCGTTTTTTTAGAATTTTTTTTTTTTATCAAAAAACAAGGGGGGGGGGGGGTTCTCTGAAAACTGGATCTGAAACAAAACCAAAGGTTTGAATTAAAGAGGTATAAATAAATGTTCCCTGAGAGCACCGTCATAAATGGGAGGATTTGATGGTGTTTAAAAGGCAGCTTGTCTGATCGGGAGCGTGAAATGGAGAGGCCAGCGTTTCCCCCCGAATCAGCATTCTGGGCAGCTGCCTGTTGAATGATGGGATTAAAAGTCCTTAAGTAATGACCTTGGTGCTCAGTTTCTGATATTAACACCTCCGCACGTTCACCCTGAAGCTGGGGCATGTTCTGCACATCCCGTGTCCAGTAAAGCTTTAAAAAGCTTGGCTGGTGTATGGCCTCGGCGTTGCTCAGTAACCACGCTACGGTGCTGTGTGCGCTTGTTTTGGCGCGGGGTTGAGCCCCATTACAGTATTCTGATGACAGTCTGTCTGGTTGGCCATGTGTGGGTGTGTGGACGTGCGTGAGTTTGAAAAAAAGAAAAAAAAAAGCAGAGCGCGTAGGAGAGCCGACAGACGCTGGAGGTGGACACAAAACAGCAGCGACAGATTTAAAACCAAATCCTACACGGATTAACTGCATCTTAAACCAGAGAAAATCAGCGGACGTCTGAGAGTCTTGTGTAACCTGCCTGTTTAATAGGTGGAATTTGCACATTTTCTTTCAATCGGTTAACATAATGGCAAGAAGGCAAAATTCAACAGAAAAACAGCAGCCTGATCTTTCGAAATGATTGCCTCAAATTGGACGAGCTGATGGGGAAGCATCAGATTATCAGCTGACAGGCTGCGCTGCTGCACCTGAGCGTTTTTTTTTTTTTTTTTTTCTAAGCTCCTCTTTCTGCTGCTCAGCCAACCTCCAGCACGCCTCTTCACGCCGCCTGGCTGCTCGGTCACCGCCGCTGCTTCTGCAGTTACCAGAATCTGGAGAAAGTTTGTAAAGGAGGGCTGCGGAGGCCTGAAAATCTGCTTTCATACGGGAGAATATGCAGATGGAATGTGGACAGTTGGTGTCAGAGGGGTGCTGGCGTGTGTCCCAGCAGCCACCAGGCTGGGCTCAGGAAGCAGACTGGACCCGCGGCCCGTCCAGAACTCTTTAATGCTTGATTAAACCCTCCCTTATCTCCTGTCCTGCTCTCCTCTCCCCCGTAATTGCAACTGTAAATACTGGTTTTCTGCTGCATGTGCCAAATATTTCATGTTTTTTTTTTTTGTATCACTGAAAAGCAAAAACATATATTATTATCATTATTATATTTATGAATTTCAGTGAAATATGAATAGTTTTTTCTTTGGTTGAATATTTTAGTGCACTTTTTTTTGCAAAAATGTCTGTTATATATATTAAACTTTGAAGTATGTGATCAAAAACACTCAGACCTTCCAAGTGTGAACATTCTCTGGCATTCATCAACCTCTCGGATCTCTCAAATTAGTGACGCTTTCTCGTTGTATGACCACAGCCAGACTCTCAGCTCTCAGTGAGAGCTACACCTCCCCAGACCCGTCAGGGGTCCGGGCGAGTCCGTGAAAGAGGAAAGAATTCTTCAGAAAACAAGTGCGCTGATGGAGAAATGCCTGACGAAAGGACTTCCTGACTCCTGCTCCCTGAATTAAACAGATTCCAAAGTTAAATACAATTAAAAAAGGTTCTGCTGGTGACTGCAGAAGCCTTCTCTAATGAGAACCAGGCAAACATCTGTACTGTGGTAGTCAGCATTTCATAAGTGTGTAATACTGAAGGTCAGCCAACATTTGCATCCCACAAATTGCAGAGAGAGCATCTTTTTGCCGTGGTAAATTATTTAAACAACCAATCAATCACAGACATTTAAAAATGAATTTCCTGCCACCTAAACACCTGAGTGAAGGAAGAAGGCTCGCGCCCAGAGACGTGTCGCTGGGTTCCTGCTAACGCATGTTTGCATCTGTCGGCAGGTGACTTGGGGGCACTGAGGTGATGAAGGAGCCTCGGTCATCCCAGTGGAGGAACCAGCTAATGACGAGTGGCCTTTGCTGCTGAACCAAGCTCACCATCTCCACCTTCCTCCCTCCCCCTGGTCTCTGATGGCTCTATGGGGCCTCATCAGCCTCAGCCTCCACTGCTGGGTGTGTTTATGCTCCACGGTAACGGTGGCTGCTGCTACTGCTAGCAGCCTCCCCAGTGACAAGCCTGGGGGCCCCCTGGACTGGCTTCTGTCTGATAAAGGGCCATTCCACCACTCCTCAGAGTACATTGATTTCGTGGAGAAGAACCGGCAAGGCTTTTCCACCAGATACAAGATATACAGGTGAGTTACGGCTATCTGATATGACAAATCCCCCTCGAGGCCACGGCTCATCATCTCTGTGGGTGTCCTTTCAAAGACGCGTGTGTACATATGGATAACGCTGCTGTGTCCAAGTTAGATAACAGACAGATTTATGTCAACAGAAGCACCGATGAGCTGCAACGTTCTGCCGTCATGGTCAACTTTAGTTTCAGAGGTAGTGACAATGTGCACAACCTAACGTATTTTCCGGACTATAAATTGCACTTTTTTTCATAGTTTGGCTGATCCTGCGACTTCTACTCAGGTGCGACTTAAATATATTAAAATATGTTAATTCACACTGAGCGACATGACCAAGGAGTAAATATTACCTCCAGCCGCGAGAGGGCGCTCTATGCTTGTGCCAGCTACTGGTATGTGCTACTCCTGTACCACTGAAAATTAATTTGAACATTAACTTAAGGACAACTGAGAAAGACAACACAAATGCCCCCCAAAGGAAAATCCTCTTCACCGAGGATGAAGAATTCAGTGGATTCAGTGATGTGGAAAGAGATGGAGATTTTGGTAAACTTGCTAACCAGTGACTAGCTTGTTGGAGTCGCTAGCTTGTTATGTTAATTCTGCCTTTTCAGCCTCCCACGTATGTTCTTCATGCTATTGTGTAGCTGAATAACTGTTAATGTGTTATGTTATCATACTGACACCTATTCAGCTAGTTGTTCTCTATTCTATTGTTATTATTATAACTTGCCTTTCTGGATGAAATGTCTGTTCTTGGTCTTGGATTTTGTAAAATTCATTTCCCCAGAAAAGTGCGACTTATATGTTTTTTTCTCCTTCATGACGCATTTTTTGACTAATGCGACTTATACTCTGAAAAATACGGTAACTCGGTGAGGCGAACCTGTTTACCAACTAGGTAAAAATGACCCAGTAAACACTGGAACTTGCGTATATTTACCTGTCACTGAGATAGTGCTGATTGTGTTTGAGGCAGGACACAAACCTTGTTTTTTAACTTCATCTTTCCATCTCATTTGCCCAGTTTGGCACCGGTGGAAGCTTGGTACCCAGGCCCAGAAACTCTCAATCAGAATCTGCAGATAGCAGACTGAGTGTTTTCCAAATTGCAGGTTTTGCTGTTGTGATTCAGCCTTTTTTATGAAGAGACACCGCCTTTGTGTTAAGACTGGCGATTTCCTGAAAGCAGCACATTTATCCAGTCGGTTGTTCTGCGTGGTTTGGATGCTTCATTTCAAAAAGAGCCCATCACAATGTCCTCACCTGGCCCTTATTAAAAAGAAAATTTGTGACAATTATATTGACGGTGATCAAAGTCCACTTGATGAGTCGATCCGATCTGCCTCGTGAAGCAGACTGACAAGCTTCCATCTTTTGTACTTACAGTATTGGTTAAGGACACAAGGGTGTTTTAATCTATATAAAATAACTTATTTCCACGGCATCAGGTCCCAGCATTTGTTGCAAACATCACATAGTTCCCTTCCCTCTGACACGTGAAGCAATTTCACGTCTTGTATTGTTGAAGAAAGTGGGAAATATGCTCTGTCGTTATTTCGGACGCTGTCTGCGTTATTGTCCCTTGTGCTGTCATGCAGAGAAGGTTTCATGAACAAAGCCAACGTGCACAAGATGTCTGGCACGGACCAGGGTGCAGCTCTGCTGGATCTGCCTCACGTTCTGCTACCGTCCAAACCCCTCAGGGAGCCACCTGAGCGGCTGGTCATCTGATATACAGTATGTTGATTAGCGGGGGGTGGGGGGGGGATTACAAGTCGCCATGACAACAGCATCGGAGCCATACGCGTGCGGCTGCATTAGCAGAGTCATGAATCGTGTTCTCCGTTGTAAGGAGGGATGTTGCTTGGGCTTCTGGAAATAAATAGGCAGGGTTCCTGACATCTATGGATCGGCCTGAGGATACTTTATGTCTTTGTTCAACAGTTGCTGCATTAGAGCATTTTAATATTTCCTTCTCTGGCAAAAGGCAGCGATCTGTTGGAGCGGAGCTGCACGAGCGGCCAGATTAATAGTCTTATCATGTGGCCAAGTGATTAGTGAGCTCTTAGTACTTATTACTCCACATTATCACAGAATCCCAAGAGAAGATTCCTTCAGCTGCAAGGTTGGGTCGGCTGCTTGTCGAGATTACGACAATACAGAATTATATAGACACACACACACACACACACACACACACACACACACACACACACACATATATGTGTGTGTTTGCTAAATATCCAGCAAATCCTCCAAACTGAACCCAACTTGGACGCAGTCCAAGGACATTTAAATCAAGAGTGATATCTGGGGCTGAGATTCCAAATAATAGCCCATTTCAGTTCCAGTGTGAGTTACAATGTAGCATTTGTTTTCATTAATAAAATAAATTGGCTGTTTTTTATTAACGAAAGTAGGCCACTGCAGTCTTCCCTCCGCGGTTCTTTCCGTTTGCTGTGCGAGACTGGTCCTTAAATCAGTTCCGCTAAGGTCCATCTGTGCCAGAGCTTTAGCTGTGACTCACATCGTCACTAGCATGTTTTCATTTGGGATTTTGAGCATTTTTGCAAAGAGTGAGGCAGAGAGAGAAGCTACCAGGTCCCGTAGCAACGACCTTCACTCTAGAACCTGGAACCTGGAACGTACGTCTAAAATGACAAAAAAGTTATCAAGCTTTTACTTAAATGAGCTAATTTTCTGTACGTCCTTGCCGGATGCCAAAGGGACGGATTCTGCATGGCGGTCTGGGACAACAGTACAATAGTTTCCCTCCAGATAAGTCAGACATAATTGCAAGGCTGAGATTTTTTTTGTGACCTTTAAAAGATGTATGAAGCTGAACTTGCATCAGAGAAAACGCTGGCTTCATCTGACGTCAATCTTAGGGGATCTCTACACTCCACCCTCTTAACTTAAATGATTAATTAGTGTTTGACAAAAACTGGACAAAGTGAAATAACAAGTAAAAATAGTAATTAAAAATTAATAGAAATTAAAAAATAAAAATTAGGCAAAAGCTGCCATGAATTCATCTACTGTATCCTGTTAAAACCAACCCGTCTGTGTTGGTGACAGTTCTTTAAAATGCATTTCTGTTAAATTCTTGGAGGGTTTTATTTGTTTGGTGATAAAACCCATCAACGCTCTCAGGTTGAGTTATAGAAACGTTTTACAGCCGAACAGCACCTTCAAATAACCTCTGAGAGACGGTTAAGACGGTGGCTCGGGAAACACAACGGCAGTAAAAGAAGGTACAAGGTGCATCCTGATGTTGACGTCCTCAGTGAAGGTCAGCATAAATCTCTACAGAGATATATATCTATAGCTACAGTATATCAGACATTTGCTGGACTTGTGATATAATGTGACTTTTCTGTATGTGTGCAAAAACAAGACATTACCCTCTTTTTTTTTTTTTTTAATCACATTATCGTGTCCCTACAGTGTTGCCATGGCAGCCACGCTAACAAGTTTGCCTATGAATGGGTTTCCTGTGTTCTGTTGCTAACTGCTAAAGTCCTGCAATATCTATGTATATAGCTATAGATATGCAGTATATCTACGTATAGATAAATGCTGACCTTCATTGAGGATGTCGACACAAGTTAGCGAATTTCCCATGTCTGGGATAAATAAAAGTATTTTTATTCTATTCTATTAGTAGAGAATGATGGTAATATGTTTCCAGCAATGGATCATATTTCACATTTTCAGCTTGGTCAGATGCTGCCCGAGGCTTCGCAGAGTTGGACTCGGAGGTGTCCCTGCAGCATCCATGTCAGGCCTGTGGGGAGTTAGCATGTTCTTCCCGTGTCTTTGTGCCCCTCAAACATCTAGGCCGTGATCGCAGCCCCACTACTGAGGCGATGATACTGATAATGAAACTGACGTAACTTGACAACCAAAATCCACCGAATTTCCTCTGGCATTGCGGGGCTTTAAGGTAGTCCAGGACCAGCTTGTCACAGCTTACAACAGTAACTGAGGTGGGGATTTGTGAATCTGCTCCACCTGCTCTCCGCCCTGGTAACTAATGTTTGCTCGCTGCAAAGTGGAAGTCAAGACGGGGTCCCGGTTGAAGAGGTCATTTAGCGCCATGACAGGGGTGCGCTGGAGATTAATAGCCACACTAGACAAATATCTGAACCAGAAATGAGTCTGCTGGTGTTTGGCTGAAAACTGCGGCATCAGCTGAAAGAGGCGGGTGACTCACGTATCCATTTGACATCGTCGTGTTAAATGGACTTTCTGCTTAATTCTGGGGAATCAGCATCGCGTTTGCCAATTATAGAAAAGGAATTGAAAATCAATCCTCGCCACCAGCTACTTCCTGTGCAACAGTTTGTTGCCGTTCCATAGAGAATATAAACGGCGTGGGCGGTGGCGCTTTCCTCGGGTTTCATGCGTCTCCAGCCGTTCAGAAAGGCCACCCTCCCTCCATCCATCACAGCCGAGCGGGTTCAACCGGGCCTGATCACGGCGCGAAAAGCGCAGTTTTCCCAGCATGACAGCTCATTCCGCCCGACTATGAAACCTGACAAATATAAATCAGACAAATTTGAGAATTTGAAATTTAAACTGACTGATTTCCACAAACAGAGTAAGATATAAAACTCTAAAACTCCAATCTTCTCCTCCTAATTGGAGCTAAATTCTGAGTAAAGTGGGGGTCTTTGCGAGGGGCACGCTGCCTGGGAACTGTGGGCATGATGATGGTGGCAGCGGTGCGATCAGAATGTCTGCCGTGCACGTTCCTGACGGCGGAATCCTGAGAATCGAATCCTGTCTGTCTCCTAATATCTGATTTTTAAAAGCCTCAAAGACGACTGGCTTCCTCAAGCAGAGCCCAGACTGTTTAATAAGTCACAGCTACGGACACAGAGATGGGTTATTTCTGTCTACGTGTTTGTCTTATCACCTCTATAATATTGTGATTTTAATTAAATTAGCATCCAGACACCCGTAATTACTTTCTTTGATTTCTCTGTCAGTGAAAACAGTTCATGACCTCGGAATTAGAATGAAGCTCCGGAAAAGATTTACTAAGAAAGTATTCCTTAATGGGCATATTAGTAGGGTTTTTTTTGAGAAGTCAAACACACATGGGTTTAAATATCACCTCCTCACTTTACACACACACACACACACACACACACACACACACACAAACACAGACATACACACACTGGCCTTTAACACACCTCTAGAGTCCACTCCTGACTTAAAGATGTTGGTAATTCCAGCAAAGCAGGGAATTAAATGTCAAATACTCAAATATTCCTGAAGCATCTTTTCAATTAATCGATTCAGAAATATTTATTGTCAGTTCCCAGAAAAAAATCCTGGACGGGGTGAATCTAACCAGGCACCAAATTTCTATTATTTTCCTCAACAGCTGTTACAAAAGTACTGGGGTGAGAGGACAGATGAGGAATTTCTGTGGCCAATGTGCATCTCAGAGGCCTTTTTTATCCTGTAAAACAAGCAGCGACCTTTGACCTTGCGTGGTGAATGTAAGCTGCTGGATTGTCTGTTAGTTATTTTGGCCACATGCATCCAGTTTATCCAGCGTGTGAATTGCAGCCTCGTCTGTTCAGAGCGAGCGAAGCCCTTTCATCTAAATTAAATGGACTTTTCGTTGGGAGGTTCTAAGCTAAACAAATAGCTTACAGGGTGTGTGTGTGTGTGTGTGTGTGTGTGTGGGGGGGGGGGGGGTCTGGTTCAGTAGTAAGTGTGCAGCAGGATTTGCTAGTTTTCCCTGGCGCAAATGAAGAACTGAAACATCTCAGAATCTTAGTTCACAATTAAATTTGCCAGATTTAAGGAAACCCAACAGCCTAATCCACGCAATTCTCGCGTTGACCACTTTGAGCGGATGTTTTAAGAAATTCAGCATATTTGAGGTGACCCGGGCAGGAGCGGAGCCTCACATGCACTGGCTGAGGCTGCGGTGGGTTGAATAAAGAAGGACGTGCTTGAACAGCCGCTCCTCTCGCTGCTCTCCAGTGGTTAGAATAGTGATGCATACAGATGGAATCCATGTGGTCCTCTCAAGGTTCTGTTGAGATTCTGCTTCCTCCGGCGCTGTTGAGTCAACTTTACTGTGGATGGAACATGGAGCATTTTGGGCCTTTTGTGGAAAATAAATATTCACCTTTTTTTCTCTCCCATGAATAACTTTTGTTGTTTCTGATCAGGGAGTTTGGCAGATGGAAGGTCAGCAACCTGGCAGTGGAACGGAGAGATTTCTTGGAGTCTCCGTTGCCCCTGACGCCCGAGTTCATCAGGAACATCCGTCTCCTGGGCCGCAGGCCCACCACCCAGATGATCACTGACAATCTGATCAGGAAGTACGGGACTCACTTCCTGTTGTCAGCCACGCTGGGAGGTAAACAACGGCAAAAAGCACCCATCTCCGTGTGATCTGGCAAATGTTTAAAGACAAACTTTCATCTCAGGTGGTTTCCAGAGATGATACAGATGATTAAACCGCTTAATTCAAACAAGGCAGAGTTTACTCTTCCCTAATGTGAAACCAAGACGTTCAGAAGTTACTCTGTCACGGAAACAGGAATGAAATGTCTTTGGATTCCAGCAAACATCCAACCAGTCATCTACACAGTGGTATGAAGAAGAATATGCTTTTAGGAATTAGTGGTCTTCAGCGAAAAGGACAGTTTGTGTTGCTAAAAGCTTTTAGACATTAATTTTCAGCGAGACAGCGTCTTTGTCAAAGGAAGTCATTTACCAAAGCATCACGGCAGCGGGAGAGTCCTCAGAGATGTATTAATGCGTGGAAAAAGAAAAAGAAGGAAAAGAAAGAAAAGAAGAAAAAGTGTTCTGTGAACCTGCCAATCCCAATTACGCTCACACTCTTTTAATTGATTTAATTAAGGAAAACGTGGCAGGAACACAGATGCAGAGCAGGTTTCCCTGTGCAGGGGAACGCTCGGCAATGAGTGTAAAGCAGACTTTATGCTTGTGAAAGGTCACAGATGAGACGGGCTGCCTGCAATGGAGCCCAAGCAGATCTTAATGCAGCCCACCGCTCTGGCTCTCAGCCACCACTTAGTGGTATGAAGAGAAGGGAACGAGGAGTTTACCTTGGATGCTTTCCAGATATGTGCCTCTGCGCTTCGGAATGGATTACCTCTGTGTTCAGAAACATATGGACTTAATGAAATTAATAAATAGCTCGCGATATTAAGAGGGTGCCCTTCAGCAGCCGAGGCAGGGAGGCAGCGTGGAGGAATGGCCCCCAAGCATTAACACCACATTAGGAGGAGAAATATGATGTTCGGTGTCCTGGCGAGTCCCCGGCAAACAGTGAGCCGCACCGTTAGCCGCACACTTCTGAGGCTGCAGATACAGGCTGAGGTGGCCTGTCTTGATGGCTGGAGCCTGTTTGGCTGCTGCTGCTGCTTGGATCCACCAGGACTTTGTCTCTGGGAAGTTAACAAGTTGGGTCTCTAAAATGTGGGCTCAAGTTAAACTGATTCATCTGATGTAATAAGTGCAGCCATATTTCCAACCAAATGTTGAGCCACCGTAACTAAAAATGATGTACTATTCATGTTTGTGCGCAGGAGAAGAGGCCTTAACAATATTTGTTGACAAGAGGAAGTTGAGTAAGAAGTCGGAGGTGAGCGACTACACTGGAAATTCCTCCGCTGTGACTCTGGAAGCTCTGCACCAGCTGGCTGCCTCCTACTTCATCGACAGAGAGAGCACCCTGCGCAAGCTCCACCACATCCAGATCGCCTCCACCGCCATCAAGGTGACGCCTTCAGCAAGCCGCGGCACAGCTCAGTGCACCGGTTTCATCTACAGCAGGGGTGGGCAGTTATTTAGCCTGAAGGGCCACAGTGGGTTTTAGATCTTGATGAAGGGTCCGGCCAGGCGGTGCAGGAAACCAGCCCCCTAAATGAGGATCGGAGGTTAGCTAAAAATGGTGCTAGATGGACTATTGAGAGAGAAAATATTTAGAAGAGCCTGTAAATTAATTAAATAACCCAACTAGAGATGGATGATGATGCTCCAAAATGATGTTTGGGGGGTCTGAACCTTTTTCTAACCAATCAAGCTGACAACCCTCTTCATTTGGCTTTTGGAGAAGTTACTGTGAAGGCTCTGCGGGCCAGATTAAATAGTTCATTGGGCCACATGTGGCCCCCGGGCCTTAGTTTGCCCACCTCTGATCTACGGCTACGTTAACAAAAGCTGTCGCTTCTCTGTTTTCTGTCGGTTAGAGTCGAATTATTGTCCCCTGTATTTCTGTGGCATCCTTTTTGTCGTCGCTGTAACAATCCCTGTGAACAGATTCCATTCAGTCGTTCAGGAATTGTTGTGTCTCAAACCTTTTTACTCAGACAGGATGAACAAAACACAAACACAAGGCTTTCTGTCGCAACGTTTTTTTTTGTTTTTTTTTTTTTTAGCTTTTGTGATGAAGAAGTGCATCACATTCACCTCTGGCTGCCAACAGGAGCTCTGACAGCACGAGAAGCTTTTTAAAAGTTTCACTTTCTCCTGACTCATCTGCTGAATATCGACGTCACCACTGTCGATGAAGAGCAACGTCAAACTCTCAACTCATTGTGGTTTCATAAAGTACACGCCACAGCAGGAATGAGCTACGTCAGGAGCAAACAGAAAATGATTAAATAATCACTGCGCAGCGGAACGCGTCGCTGCCTCTGTAAAGCCATCCGTGCAGGCCGGGGCAGCAGTGCTTAGCTGCAACAATGACCAGCAGCGAAGTGGAAAATTATGCTTTTTATCAGCGCGCTTGTGATGAGATAGAATCTCTGTCTGCCACCAGCCCGGCTCTGGAGGAAGCCTGCTGACGTGCACGTATGGTGCGGCAGAGATGAATGCATCTTGTGACAGGATTCCACCTGCAGTTGTCACCTCTCTGTGGCGTGGCGTTAATGGGTCTTTGGAAGGGAGGATGACCCTCCTTTCTGTCTCTTTCTCGTACCTCTGATCGCCAGGGACTGCGCTCGTGCAGCCACAGGCGTGAATCAAGCTCCCCGTGCTTGCATCACAGCTCGCTGTGATCCAGGCCAGATGGGCACATGAGAGGACCATCATTTTCTCTCTTTCTTTTCTCGCCACGAAGCTGCAGAGAGGAAGAGGCGGCGCTTTCATGCTCCAAAGGCAGCCGCTGGGTGTAACTGACAGGTAGGACGTGGAAGCGGAAGAAGCCTCCATCTCAGGTATCGACTCAAAAGAGCAACAGACTTCCAGCGGCCTTGCCTCATTCCTACCACCGACTGACCCGCGGAGCCGCGTTGCTGATGCACCTCAGAATCGGAGGCCGGACCCCCCAGCTGTGTTTTTGGAGTTAATGGTGGATAACAGGATTCTCAGCACTGAAGAGAGCTGGAATACTTCTTGTAGAGTTGATGGGTTCTGGTCTGTTCTACAGCTCAGACTGACTCCTGTTAGGGTTAGGTTAACCCTAACCCTAACCCTAAAGTGCATTTACTGTCACTTTAATGGTGCAAACAAACATTACTAATGTTTGATGGGATGTCCACTATATTGAAGTGCACGGCAGTGGGATTAGCTACAGGATTTGCTTTTCTTTTTTAATTTATATTAATTTGTTTTCTAATAATACACTCGGTTTTTTTTTAACACGTGCGAGGATTTTCATCCCTCAGCCGTCATCTCCACTTAATCAGGCAGTTAGGCAGCGTTCCTAAACATTCCTGCTCTTAGAATAGACCAGAGGTGGGCAAACTAAGGCCCGGGGGCCACATGTGGCCCGATGAACTATTTAATCCGGCCAGCAGAGCCTTCACAATAATTTAATAACAGCCAAATGAAGAGGGTTGTCAGCTTGATTGGTTAGAAAAAGGTCCAGACCCCACCTTCAGCTAGCATGCTAACATGTCCTCTCAAGAAAGTGGGGCCAAACATCATTTGGAGCTTCATCATCCATCTCTAGTTGGATCAGTTTACAGGCTCTTCTAAATATTTTCTGAGTCAATAGTTCATCAAGCAGGATTCTTAGTTAACCTCTGATCCTCATTTGGGGGTTAGTTCCCTGCTCCACCTGGCCGGCCCCTTCATCAAGATCTGAAACCCACTGTGGCCCTTCAGGCTAAATAATTGCCCACCCCTGGAACAGACGAACTGATAATCTGACATCTAAAGCAGTGACCAGTGCAGGTTTGGACTGGCATTGTTCTAGATTTGAGGCTACTTTCCCTCTAAACCAGACCATTCTGACTGACTATATATATATATATATATATATATATAGTTCAAATCCTCCTCCATTATAGATGAAAGCACCCAACCACGCATAGTAAAACAGTTCATAAAGGCAATAAAGGTTCAGAATTTGCCAGCTTTGAATTAAATTATTCCTGGCAGTGTCTCTACTGCCCTCCAGTGACCCCCACTCTTTAACTACAGCTTTTGAAATGAACGTTTCGTTTCTCTACACGCCAACTGCAGTTTGTTTGAGTCAACGTTTGCCTGCTGTTTGTGGACCACTTCCATGTTCTCATCCTCCCTCTCTGAACAGCAATACACCATATTACAGATCTTTACTTTATTCCTTTACATGGCAACTAAATATTTTAATATAGCAACATTCATCCATAAAAGCAGCTGCTAAGCAAAGCGGAGATTGAATGAGCTGCCCATCAGTCAATGTTTTGCCATATGCCACATCATATGGTGTATCAGGTCATTATCCCGTCATATGGATCCAGTATTTTCTGTTCCTGCAGCTCTGACTTCATCAGGTTACTCCAACCTGACCGGAACTACAGAAATAAAATATGGCGTCACAAAGAGACACTAATGAGGCTCACTCAGATGCTCCAGGATCCACGTTCAGGAATCGGATCTAGTAGCAAATGAAGTAGTGCTGAAATGATGAATCGAATAATTCAAGTACTAGAAAGCTTCATTAAAAATCATTTGTGTCGAAGCTTCGTTTAAATTCGGTCCACTATACTTTGTACTGTGTTTGGCACAGAGCATCATTTGTGTTGCATAACGCACTCGCTACTTCAGCTGCTGATACGTCACTGAAGATCCATGTGAGGAGCGGATTCCAAAGAATTTAACATTAAAAAGAAAAGTGCAATGTGTCTACTGTAAGATGCAGTTAGCTTAGCATATTAGCACAACGCTGCTGCTGCAGCACCTCCAAAGGAAACATCCGGTCTCTGCTAAAAGTCCGCAGAGCAGACCGGAAACAGCAAGCTAAGCTAACGATAATTAGCAGCAGTTAACAGAAATCAGTGTTTGTGGCGGCTACTCTGCTAGCTGTCAAGATAATTATAATAATCATCCACGGAAAATAAAGTGCTATAGTGAGTTTGTTAAATCCTGAACTTCAAGTTTGTTAAATTGTAAAAGCAGTCAGTTTAATTAACACCGTATCTAAGTTTGAGATTATTTTGAGCAGGTTCAACGGAACAAGAACGTTACGGATGCTTTTCAATAAAGTTAGAGCGATGTAAAAAAAGTCGCTGTGTGTGCAGTATATGTCTTATCCGATTACGCGATTAATCCCCAGAATAATCGATAGAATACTCAATTACTAAAATAATCGATTGCTGCGGCCCTAAAATGAAGTAAGAAAAGGGATGTTTGCTGGAGCTGATTGGTGGCGAAGGCGAGTCGGAGCAGCATCGGGTGGTGACCGGATGGCTGGCGTGCATGAGCGCGGCGTCTCACGGGCTCAGGCGCTTGTCTTACCATAGACAGCACGGGTGCACCACGGTTAATTTGAAACCACACTTCTGATTTTCTATCACCCAGGTGACGGAGACCCGCACAGGTCCGCTCGGATGCAGTAACTATGACAACCTTGACTCTGTCAGCTCCGTGTTGGTTCAGAGCCCTGAAAATAAAGTCCAGCTCCAAGGTTTGTCTGCTTTTAATGGATTCGTTCGACTTTTTACTGCCTTGTTTATTTGTTTGATTGTTATATGGGCGAAAAGAGAAGAAAAAGCTTTTTAATCAAGTGATAAGCTCAGCCAGCGTGGTTTTACCACTGCACTTCCAACACTCCCCCGGCCCGAGGACAGCACTGAACCCGCCTGCTTTTATAGGTCTGCAGCTGATCCTCCCGGTTTACCTGAGAGAAGGTTTCGTGCAGGCTGCCCTCAGCTACATCGCCTGCAACGGAGAGGGAGACTTCGACTGCAAGGACAACGACTGCTGGTGCCAGTGTGAGCCCAAGTTCCCGCAGTGCAACTGCCCGTACATGGACATCCAAGCCATGGAAGAGAGCCTGCAGAGGATCGCGGAGACCTGGGGGGCGTTCTACAAAGACTTTGAGGAATCAGGTACAAAGTTATCCAGGAAAATAATACATATTCTCTTTGTGTTGCGTATCTCACTGAGAAGTGGGAATTATTTTTAGAGTAGAGATTTTTTTCCCCAGTATAAATCATGCCAGAGGAAGTAGGTCTCCCTTATTTTATTGGAAGTGAGACCAGATGCAACAAAACATAGTTATCGTGATTTTAAAAACCTTAAAATATTACACAAGTTTTAACACTGATGGCAAAAGGTATTTGGAAATAAGGCCATTTAAGTTTAGCTGTTATTGTGTCACATGACACCGCAGAATGGCTGAACAGCCCCGAGATCTTATCTAAAAACAGCTAGAGATCAATTAGAAAATGGCAGGAAAAGATCAGCTTAAACAAACACGAAAAAGATGGAGGTATGTTTTGCATGGCTCCTGGATGCTCAAACTCCTTTGTTAAAATACAAGACAGGGAGACACATGTTCACTTGAAAAGGAAGACTCCACCAGTCAACAGTTCAGCGACGGTTTGCAGTGACCTCTGTGGACGATGACTGTGGAGGAAAAGTTTTTTAATGAAGAAGGAAGGCTGGTAAAAAAAACCCCTGTTGAAACGAGACGCTTGTCCCTCAGTCTATGACTTCTCTGCCTACAACTTACGAACGGCAGCCTGCCCCACACAGCAAGCTAACTCAGAAGCGGCTGTGCGCCGTAGGGAAAGAGCCCAACGGCGGACTTACCTGAAAGAAGAGAGTGAGGTAACAATAATTATACAAGCAGCAAATGTTAAACTCATGTCTCTACATAAGCCTCTGCAAAGAGACGATCCTTCCTTGGTTTACTGAGGGACAGTGACCCACTGGTTCTCGTCATTATTTTCTATGCCATAAATCCACGTTATAGCATATAAGTTATATATATCGAATAGTACATGATAAGATATGACATGCACACATATATACACGCTGTTATTCGATAACCACTTTATTAAAACTGGTAAATGAAATCAAGTCCCAAGACAATTCAAATCCAGGCCATACCCAGCACAATGATTACGATTCTACAGGTGAAAACGATTCTACTTGAAGAAAAATAAGATGGCAATTCAGTCTCAATCAACATTTTTCCCTTTAAAAGAGTTTTGCAAAACACATAAGTATTTTTTATTATCTAGTAGTAGGTAATGATGAAAAACTGCATGTTTTTATTACAAAGCCAACAAACATTTGTTTAACTAGTTATCACTTGAGCAGTTACAGCATTTACACCATGAAGTGTTGCCGACTCTCTCCTCAGTGCCGTCTCCGTCCGTGTTCCTCTATGATACCGAACCCGGAAAACACTGTCGTGACGTAGGCAGTGACATAAAATAAAGATGGCGGAGAGTATGCCCCCAAAACGTACCGTAATTACATATAAAAAGTTCTTTCTTTAAAACGGCAGATGTTTTATTTCAGATGTTTTATTTCAGCGTTGTGCTTTAAAATAAGTACAACTATCTTATGGTTAGCGTTTGTTCTGTTGTTTCACTTCCTCTTTAACACGGTAACCCTGAACCCATGTTGGTTCAGACGTTTTGCAGCAGAGGGATGCGTCTCCATAACAACTGCTGCACAAGATACTAACTGAATTTATCGTGCATATTTACACGATGAAATTCAGCAACGGGCATTTGATGGAACATTTGTATTTCCATACCCACCTGCGTGGGTATGGAATGTATTGTATGTATTTATGCTTTCTTATTCCTTTTTTTTTTATATATATATATATATTTTGTGTTGCAGATGAATTCAAGGCGTTCTACACAAGGCTGCCCCAGAACTACTTCCTGAATGTGTCGACCATCCAGCACTTGTGGTCGCTGGACGCGGCGTTCCAGTGGCGCTACGAGCAGCTGGAGGCCAGTATGCGCGTTCTGTCCAGGCGCGCTCAGAGAGTCATCTTCAAGCTGTTCAGCCTCAGCAAAAGATGCAACAGGCAGCCACAAATCCACCTGCCGAGAGAACGGTCAGCACAAAACATCCTTCCGTCATTTGTATTCTTGTTCAGGACTCGTAGGTGTGTGTTAGCGCACGTGTGTGTATGTGTGTGTGAGCAGACTGCCTATATAAGCAGAGGACTGGCGTTAAGTTGTCTTAATTAAAATTTAATTTGAATTCTTAATGCACTTTTTATTAGGAATTTTGAGATTCATAAAATGACAATAATAAAGAAAAAAAGACCCTAACCCTAACACCATAAAAAGAGAAAATCTTCAGTAAACTCAGCACGTAAGATTAAAATTTAGAGCGAACATTAATGCAAATGCACTTCACATTTAGGAATATACACAAGGCTTTAATTAATGCCAAACAGTACAGGAATGTTGCACTTCTGGAATAGTTTATAGCTCTTTTGTGTCATTAAGTCCAAGATATTGTTGTTTTTACAGCACAGAATGGTGCTGTACTGCAGCACTAAGCGGAAAAGTAGGTGCCGAGTCCTTGGAGGTGTAATTCTGCGGTTATTTCACAGGATTTAGTGCTTTGAAGGAGCCTCGGTAGACTCCTCTGAGATGCAGACCTCGGTAGACCTTGACTGAGCATCGGAGGTGGCGTCAAAAGGAGAGGAAGGGTCCTCGACGAGTCCTTCCACCTAACAGCCTCCTCACAGCGCTCTTGCCTGTCTGTGTCTGAATTCTGCATGTTGCTCCCAGCGCTCCCAGTGTCAGACCAGAGGGGCTGATTGAAAATGCACGAGGCAGAGGTCTCTCACATAACCAGCAAGGAAAGGCTCTGTCATGTAAAACATGCAAATGGATTTAATTTACTGTGTTTGGTCTTGGAATGGGATGAGAAAGAACTCCAATTAAAATGCACGTTCAGCCACCAGCAGCTGCCATTTGAAGATAAACTCCAGCGAACTGCTGCAGATGTTGTGTCACTGCTGTCTTACGCCATCTCCATGTCAATGGCGCTATTTCCTTTTCCCTCCTTCCTCCATCTCTCCTCGTTCCACAACCTTAAATCGACCTCGCTTTCTTTATTTTGACCTTGACTGACCAACAATAGAAGGCAGAAAAACCCGAGCATTTATCGCCGAGTAAATGCACCAGACGCCTATTCATTTTATTTAGAGGACAAATAAAAATATTCTGTTAACTTCAAAATAACTGAATATGTTTTAACAACCGTTCAAATTTGGCAGCAACAAATGTAAAGAAAAGAAAGCAAACTTTGGGCTGCAGCTCGGACAGGAGGAGCAGCCCTGGTTTATGCGTTTGTGATGAGTTATTCGCACTTCACTCGGCCTCCCTCCCTCCATCAGTGGGAGTAATTGTCTGTGTTGATGAATCTGATCATCAGTTTCAATCACAGAGCCTTCGGATGGACTCCAGCTCGATGGCGGGCACGCCGGAGAGCAGAACTCATGAATCAACTGGCAGATTAATCTATACATCCAGCGTCCACTCGGCTCCTCTCTTTCTGCTGTGCGTCATTCTCTCGCCCTTATTGCTGAAGCACACATGAATCACTGATGCTCACACCTGATAATGTCACCTTCTTTCTCTGGGAGAGAGCGGGAACAGCGTCAGCCTCGCCCAGAGTTATCGCTCTTTTGTGTCCGCTCAGACGTTTCCATGATTGACAACGGCATGATCTTCAGTTTGGAAGGGAGGAAAATTAAAGCAGGAGAGGCCCGTGTTAATACTGTGATACATTAAACCTCTCCGTGCTGCTTTTTCCCCACTTTTGTCACAAATCTGAGTGAATAACTCCTCTGAAGCAGATGTAAGAGGCTTGCAGAGCTGAGAGTACCCTTCAGGGGTGAGCGGGGAGGGCTGGCCCAAAGAATGTACCGTGTTTTTTGGACTATAAATCGCATTTAGTCAAAAAATGCGTCATGAAGGAGAAAAAAAACTTATATAAGTCGCACTATGGACTACAGTATAAGTTGCTTTTTTTGGGGGGGAAATTTATTTTACAAATTCTGAGACCAAGATCAGACATAATCTTTACCACAGAGTGCCCTTGCACGGTTGTCAGTGTGAAAATAACGAACATGTGAAATTACCGTATATATTTGAATAAGTTCACATTATAAGTCACACCTGAGTATAAGTCGCACCCCGGCCAAACTATGAAAAAAAAAAAAAGTGACTTATAGTCCGGAAAATACGGTACTCATCCATCTCTCTGCTGTGGCAGCCGCAGAAGCGGGCGTATTTGAACCACCAACCCCATTCCCAGTAAACACACTCATTTAGGAACCATGCAACAGAAAACCAGTGGAGGAGCAACAGTGAGGAGCACCAGATCTGTGAATGATCAAATTCCTAGCTCCATGCTAGGACTGTGAAACAGAGAAAGGATGCTCCAAATGTTCTCCCCTTTAATGTGAAACGTACTATGAACTTCCTCTGCAGCTGAGAAGGAGTAGCACGCGGGAATCAAACTTGCAGCCACGTGGGAGGATCTCAGTCAGCTACCCCGAGGCAGCAGCGCGCTTCTAATATTTATGACGCAAACCGATCAAAGAAGCCTCGCCATCTCTGCCGCTCTCCTCTCAGTCATCGGAACTGGTGTGGAACTTCACTCATCAGGCAGTTTAGGACGACAAGGAATAATAATTATTAATTTTTTATTTTTATTATTTTTTAATAATCTATTAAAAAAATGAAGAATTTTCAGCCTAGAGGCATTGTTAGAGCTAAATAAAGCACAGAATAAACCACAAAGCTAAGTTTGAAATAAGCTGAGGCTTCACCTCGTCTGACAGACCTTTAGTTTCCAACACTTTCAAAGTCATTCATTACAATTTGAAACTATACAGTGTGATGGAAATTAGAATGAGGGCAGGGCCACGGCGGCCATATTTTGACCTTTAAATGAGTAGAACCATAATTGGCTGGATCCTATTATGCGTGTCTGCGTGATTTCCATTACGGTGATGATGTTTTACTGTGTGTTTTAATTAGCGAGCTGTCTGCTCTCTGCTTTTCTGGTCTTGCTCCAGCTCTCAGTCCTACTGGCTGAGCCGCTTCCAGTCTCTGCTGTACTGCTCGGAGAACAACCAGCTGGGGGAGTTCTCCGAGGAGCTCCGCAGCTGCAGCTGCCAGTACGAACACAGCCCCTGTCAACTGCCGCCGCCCTGCTCTGTTGGGGAGGGGCCCGGCTGCGCGACGTGCGCGCCGGACAACCAGACCCGCTGCGGGAGCTGCAACCCCGGCTTCGCTCTGTCCCAGGGCACGTGCAGGCCCGTGGTGGCTGACTCCACTGAGAACTACCTGGGATTTGAGACCGACCTGCAGGATTTGGAGCTTGGCTACCTGCTGCAGCGAGCCGACCGGAGACTGGAGGTACTGTTGTCTCCAGCTACTCAAGGTGTTGCTCGTTAAAAAAAAAAAACAAACAAAAAAAAAAACTCTACTTTTGCGTGTGTGTGTGTCGTAGGTCCACGCCATCTTCATCAGCAACGACATGCGACTCAACAGCTGGTTCGACCCGTCCTGGAGAAAGAGGATGCTGCTGACGCTGAAAAGCAACAAGTACAAGTCCAACATGGTCCACATGCTGCTGGGGATCTCCCTGCAGATCTGCCTTACAAAGAACAGCACCCTGGAGCCTGCCCTCACTCTCTACATCAATCCTTTCGGTGGGAGCCACTCGGAGAGCTGGTACATTCCCATCAACGAGAACAACTTTCCCAATTGGAAGGCTACCAAGCTGGACCTCCCCTTCGAATGCTACAACTGGACGCTGACTCTTGGCAACAAGTGGAAGACCTTCTTTGAGACCATTCACATTTACCTTCGGAGTAGAATAAAAACGCAAGATGGCTTGAATGACAGCGTTTACTATGAGCCTTTGGAGGTGACCGATCCTGCCCGGAACCTCGGCTACATGAAGATCAACAGCATCCAGGTCTTTGGCTACAGCATGCACTTTGACCCCGAGGCGATCCGTGACCTGATTTTACAGCTGGACTACCCGTACACGCAAGGGTCCCAAGACACAGCCATGCTGCAGCTTCTGGAGATACGAGACCGGGTGAACCGTCTGTCTCCACCGGGTCAGCAGAGGTTGGACCTCTTCGCCTGCCTTTTACGCCATCGGCTGAAACTGACGGCCAGCGAGGCTGTTCGCATCCACGCCTCCATACAGGCCTTCAGCTCACGTCTGCCAAACTCCGTGGATTATGAGACCACCAAGCTTTGCAGTTAACGGCTCCTCCGTGGGAGGTCTGAGTTCCAAGTGGCCTCGAGGAACACTTGGCGACGTCTGAATTGTGCCAGTTTTGGAGCAAACGCCTATAGTTTCTGGATTACCAGGAGACAAATCAGGAAGAATGTACATGGCTGTTCTGTGAAAACTACCTACTGTGGAATAGAGTGGACCAGAGGGATCCAGTTGTACAAGGACAGACTCTACAAAGACATGGTTGAGCATCAGACAGAGCTGTCCAAACGATGAATCGTCTCGTTTCAGTATGACTCGGCTCGTTTATACTCTCATCAGTGGCGAACGAACGGAGGTCTTGTGGTTACAAAGGTCCAGTCTGTTTGTTTGTAATTTTATATGTTCTCTTTGCTTTAGTGACAGTGCACTTTCAATGAAGACCAGAATACAGTGGTGTCAGTCAAGATTTTGTAGATAAATTGATATTAAAATATCATGTTACAACACAGTCCTGCTGTTTGAATATTTTTCATGGTTTTCAATTCACTGTGTTCTCAAAACATCTCTTTTAAAGAAACTGAGGAGCAGAAGGAGGATGGAGAATGGAGAAGACGTGGGCAGGATTTGGTGGAGAAGCCAGGACTTTGGAGCTGTCCATCATGGAGCGTCAGACAGAATCACCTGACTGGAGTTCAGTCTCAGCTATAAAAAAACCGTATGTGTTAATCACGGAGGTATGACAGAGCGAGGTCACGACACAGATGGAGCTCTGTAAGGCCGAGCCATCACTCTGACGGGCTGGATCTGACAAACTCAGCTCAGTCAGAAACCTGGAGGTCAGGCTGATTGTCAGAGGGTTGGAAATGAAGCAGGTTGGATCGCACTGCTGCAAACCTTCAAGACCAGCCAAAGGAGATCTCAGCACTGGTCACAGGGGAAGAAAACTGGAAACTGCTAGATCAGGGGTGGGCAATTCTTTAGCCTGAAGGGCCACATTGGGTTTTAGATCTTGATGAACAGGTCGGCCAGGTGGTGCTGAAACTAACCCCCAAATGAGGAAGGGAGGTTAGCTAAAAATCCTGGATGGACTATTGACTGAGAAAATATGTTGAAGAGCCTGTAAACTGGTCCAACCCGAGATGGACGATGAGGCGCCATATGATGTTTGGCCCCACTTTCTTGAGAGGACATGTTAGCATGCTAGCTGAAGGGGGGGTCTGGACCTTTCTAACCAATCAAGCTGACAACCCTCTTCATTTGGCTTTTGGAGAAATTATTGTGAAGGCTCTGCTGGCCGAATTAAATAGCTCATCGGGCCACATGTGGCCCTCGGGCCTTAGTTTGCCCACCTCTCGTCTAGATGCTCCTCACTGTCTGCCTCAGTGTTGTGTAGTAAAATATTACAAATTGGCTTTTTGCTTCAGTTCTGTGTAAGTCATAAACCTGCATGCGGTGCACCTCGTTAATGCTCTGCAGTAGAGACCTCTTTTACTTATTTTTTTGTCTTGTTTTGTTTCCGTCAAGCAGTCGAGCATGCAAATCTACGCAGGCCGAAAGCTCGGTCAAAGATGCACCGAGGGCAAAAGAGTATAAACAGCATCTGCTGCTACGGGGCTGCTGATGTGGTGCTTTTCCTGCTCAACCGATGAGAGCGAATACCAAATGAAGCTCTGGCAGCACACGCTAACTTCTGTCCAACCCAGCTCATGTGCAAACTATTCCTCCACGAACTATTGTTGAGCTGCACAACTGCACAAACACACAGGAGATAACAGATACAACAAATGTTGAACGCTGCTGAGCAAATTCCCTTTTATCTCTGCACCGAAGGCCAATCATGCTGGGCCAATTATTAATGGAACTATAATAATGTATTACGCACTTGGCTAAATGACAAACCGAAGGGGAGCAGAGCACCTGTGAAGGTTAACTGTCATCACCTCAATCTGTTTGCACCAGCTATCAACACCAAATCGTGTCAGAAGCTAGCAAGGATGAGAGCAGCACATGGATGAGTACAGGCTTTGATGAGCGGTTGAAAGTGGAAAATGTCAACGTGTCAATTACATGAAGGAAATGAGCACTTCATGGCAGCGCTGCAAGCAGGCTGAAGAAAGTGAAACTGCAACTGTGCTTGGGAACGTGAGTCTGTGGTGACTTTGGAGAGTTAGTGACCTTAAAGGTAAAGAGGTGATTAGCAGTGGCGGCCAAAGACTTTCAGAGCGTTCAGAGAAAGTGGAAACTAAAATATCACAGCTTTTATTCACCTTTACCGAAAAAAGAATTTAATAAAACACCTCCAGGAGTAGACGGCAGAGTAATCAGAAATATGGATGTAATTTTTACAGAAGAAAAGTGGGAATGGGGGAATAATGATACTACAACATCAAAAAACAACCCCAAAAAACAGCTGTTTGTGATGGATTTATAATTTATAATACAGGTAGCAGGAGGTGAGCTTTTAACAAGCTTCTGAGTCTGGAGTAAATAAATCTACAACCGATTTCATTGTCATGAAATCATGACAATTTACTTCAATAAAGGAAGCCTGATAAAACTGAAAACCATTTTTATGGTTTAATTAAGAGGTTTAAACTAACAAATTCAGATTTTTAGGGCTGGGTTACCCTGGATTTCTGCGCTCGCCTCTGACATTTTGGTTTGTGCAATAAATCCTGTTTTAATTGTGGTAATCAGCCAGTACGTCAAAGGACTGATCCCTGAAAAGGGTTTCATGCTGGATCCTGAGTCAGGAAATCGACGAGCGTATTTGGAAACACTAACGCAGCGTGCACCCATGGTCGTCTGGCCCTGCTCTGCACAGGGGTCCTGAAGCTCTTTGTCAGTGTGGATTGTGCACCGTCTTGTAGCAAAGTGGGGCTTTCTGCTTCTACGCAGACTGAACTTTTCCTCCCAGGGAACCTGAAAATGGAACCAAATTGAGAACAGAAGGAGGAGGGAAAAGGCAACTGTTGGCTGCCAATAAATCAATACCCCCTTTATTACCTCCCAGAACAAAAGGCTCAGCAGCGAGATCGACTGTGACGCTCAGGAGAGTCCAATAAGAAAATAAATAAATAGGGTCTTTTGGCATGTGGCTGCCCTGTCTCTGCGCCGAGATCAGCATCAATTTATTACCAGTGTGATGGTAATGTGCTTCTGTGTATACAAATCAATCCACAGTTTGTCTGCTGCTATGATGAATTGTAAAATGGTTTTACCTCAGGTGCCGGATGAACGTTTTTCATCATGGAAGTAGATGCACTGATGGTAGATTTTACAGAGAAATAAGGATGCTGTGAAAAAAGCAGTATATATAAATATGTTGGCGCTCCACCAGAGGCCTGGTCTGGACCCTGGTGGACCCTTCTACCGAACACAGATAAGTGTAGGAGGTCAGGGAGCCAGGAAGGACATCCAACATCGAATCAGGGCCCAACTAAATGTGCGAATGGTTTGATGCAGAGGTGAGACGTGAGAGAGGAGAGAAGCAGACATTCTGGAGCGAGCTTGATGAAGTGATCCCCAGAGAAGCCAGAGAGTGATGATTAGTGCAAACGTCTGGACACGTTGGTGGAGGAAACTGAGGTGGGGAGGAGGTTTGATGTCCAGGATGAGAAAGCAGAAGGATAGATCACACAGGTGGACCACGGCGAGCAAAGAAAATCTAGATGATCACAGCTCAGGGAGGAGGCGGGACTGAACCAAGGACCAGCCCTCAGCCCCTTCTTGTTGCTATGGTAATGAGCAGGCCGACAGATGCAGTTAGACAGGAATCTCCATCAACCATTATGTTTGCAGAAGACATAATGAGACATGATGAGATCTATAATGAGAGCAGGGAGAAAAATCTGGAGAGGTGGAGGTCTGCCCTGGAACAGAGAGGAAGGAAGGAAGGAAGGAAGGAAGGAAGGAAGGAAGGAAGGAAGGGTGAGGTCCAGAGATCAGAGATAAGGAAAGTGTAGGGCTTTACGTGGACTCAACAGTCCAGAGCATCGGGAACAGGAGTGACGTGTGATAGGAGAGGATCTGCGAGGAGGAAAGGACGGCTTCAATTCCTTCTCTTCCTGACTAAACTGTCTCCAACACAGCAGACAAACGACCCTCTGCTATCTCCCTGCGGGATGTCAGGAAGTGTTGTTGAACTAACCTTAGGCCCGCTTTTTTTGTTTTTTTTTAAGGGTACAAAGACCGTCCGTTCAGAAGTTCACGCTCAAAAAAAGTTGTTATTTATTTGCCTTTTCTGTAATTTGGCTTGTTTTGTCTGCGATTGCTGGGTGATTTCACCACCCCCACGTGGATTTGGGCCGTGCGTTTCGCCTGTGTAACATTTACCCGTCGGTCCATCTGATGTTGTCTTTTTAATGAGTTACATCAGCACGAGCTCTATACGGACCCACTTTAACGCTGCTGATTATACTCTGATCCTCTGATTGTATTCTAAGATATAATAATTAAAGACAGGGCAGAATGGAGCATTTAAACGAGAAGAGAAGCTTCCTTGCAGCAAAACGACTTCTGGAAATCAGAAATTACATTTGATTAGCTAATAATAACCAGCGGCACCTCGTCTGTTTTTCATTTTCCTGCTGTCGGCGTGAAAATGGAGAACGTTTCAGGGAAGAATTTGGGGACACGCAAGCGAGAGAGACAGAAGAATGCGATGGTGCTTAATGGGATAATTGGATGTGAAAGTATCATTCCACCTGGTGAGTGACTGTGAGAGAGTGTCTAGACAGCAAAAAACAAGCAGCCTAATCAGCCCGTGGAGAGCCATTTGATGCTGCGGCATCAATTACTAAAGAATTGCTTTAGGGATCCTCCGGCTGGCCTTTCCACTGCATCACTTATTAGACAATCTTTTGCTGTGACATGTCCTCATCAGAGGATAGCGGCGCCGTGCCAGACAAGGTCATTTATGAATTATCTGTATTTGAGTCACACCTTTACAAACCGACGCCTGAATCTGGAGGCAAACCGACAGTTTGACACCAGTTTCACACCAGTTAGAAATGTCACACCTGTCTGCATAATCATGTATGGCTTGTGTTAATGGATATGAGCAAATACAGGGAAATTACAAGAGAAAGATTGTTATAAACTTGGGCTTGTTCCTGAAAATTCAAGGGTTATTTAGTTTACTTTAAACCTAGCATAAACCTATCTCAGTGGTCCTGCAACAAGACTCCACATACAGCGGTTATTACTATGTAATAAGGGTAATTTCCTCAGGCGGTGGTCTTAAAAATGTAAAAATGCTTCGCAGATGGTGTGTAGAGCCAGTATTTATGGCAAGCCTGTTCACGTGCACCCTGGGCGTGTGACCAGCTCATCACAGGGCCGACATAGAGGACAGACAAGCACTCGCTCTCACCTTACATCGGTCTAGAGTGGCCAGAACACCCAGAGAGAAGCACACAGACACGCTTTCATGTCCGCAGTGGCTGCCATTTGTAAGCTTTCTGCACGTTTTAACCCTGAGGAAAACAGCGTTAATAAATGCAGCCTGAAAGCGGGAGCATGAGCCTGCTGCTGTTTCTATGCTTCGATATAGGGGTTCGGGCATATGTGTGTACTGTATGTATAGCAAGAAAAACTGAATTATTATTTACTTTACGCAAGTGTGCAAAGTGAATACATGAATAAATAAATAAATACATCCCCCCTGAAGTGAGTAAATCATTCTTGAAGAGCAGTCAAGTCTATGAAAAGCACTCTGTTTTGTGACGCGCACACTACAAATCAAATTCTAAGCAGCCTGAAGGGCTCAGAAAGACTCATTAGCAGCATCAGGAGCGCTCGAAACGCTGCTGTTGACACGGGCGGAGGCTGCCGCCCGCAACCTCACGGTGAGATGTGCTAATCAGGAGGAGGACGCGACGCAAACGACCACACTGATGATGGTTTAAGCAACAAAGATAATCAGGACACAATCAGGGACTATTGTGACCAACAAGACAGTGCGAGGAGACGGATGGGTGCGGGCAAAACCCCCCCAATCACGCATGGATCATAACAAACATGCACCCAAGGACGGAGGTCAGGATCCCGACAAGCGACCCAGCGGTGCAGGACTTGATCCATAAGGAGGTTTGCTTTTTCTGGGCATCGTAAAGCTGAAAACGCGGAACACAGTGAAACGATCCAACAGGGACTCTTTAAAAACCTGAATGTGATAAAAGTTTCTATCAAAACGGAGCCACTATAAGAAACATTCACGCTCCTATACGTGGCTGTGAAAAGACAAAAAGGCTGCCGTCTATTCTCTCTCTTTGGTAAAAATGAGGAAGAGTATGTGTAATTTATCCTCATTTTTGCGCATCTGAAGGTCGGCTCGGCAGTGTTGTCATGATTTGTTTTACAGTGATGAAGCTTGGTGCCAGAAGCTCTGCCTCGCTGCCAAACCGCATGTTAAATGACCTGGCGGTGGTCTAGGTGTCAGCCTGTGGATTGCCATATCCAGCCACAGCATCACACAGAGAGAAAAAAAGAAGAAGAAAACAGAGTTTGCGTCACAACACACATTCGTCTCACATACGACACTAAAAAAGGAAGAAAGTAAGTAAGTATTTTAAGGCACCGTTTGAGATTTCTGATTCCCTCCAACTTCTAAGCCGTCTCGAAGCCCGATGGCTTTTTTTTAATGTTTATGTGGAGGCATGAAATTCATGCTGTTCATTAAAGTAACGATAAGTCAGACAAGTCTCCGCTTTAATTAAGGAATGCTATCGCTGTAATAATTTTATTCATAAACAAGAACTAAATGCTGTAAAAGAGGCTTACGAGAAAATGATATATTATTGATTGAAGGAGAGATTAGAAATTAATGACCCATCTGTCCCAGATTGAATAATCAATTTTAATTAATATCAATTTCACAGTGCAGCAAGTTGGCAAGAGTTCCTTAGATGTGCTTTGGAGGCGTCCATTTTTCACCCTCTCAGGGGGAACGTCCGCACAGAGGCAGCGCTCCATCAGCTCCCTCCAAGGCTGAAGTCACGCTTACTGTATCGCTCATCTCCACCGAGGCCCAAACCAGAATTTCAAACCAGTTGTTGTTGTTTTATCTCCAGATGAGAAAAACACCAGCTGCACGTCGGTGGCGGATGACAGAAGCCAGCCGTGCATTTATCAAAAAATCATCCTTCGTTTCAGTTTTATGTAGAATAAGAATGAGGTGCATGGGTATGTGCATGGCTGTGCACGTGCTGGAGAGGTGACCATCTCCCTGGGAGAGCAAAAATAACGAGTCATTTGAATCTAAATGGGACGGATGCTGTGATTGCTGCACAGACCAGAAGCTGCATCTCAACAGGCGTGCCCTTATCAGAATAAAGGAAGGTCACTTCCACGACCCAGATAAAATGATAAACTGACAGTTGGAGGAAAGAAAAAAAGCCGCAGAGCAACTGAACCTCAGACGTGATGCGTGACCACCACGCTGGTAAAAAAAAGTCCGCTCCCCAAATAAAAGGTAAAACTATGCAGATTAGCTGTGGGTTTAACTCCACGTCAACCTCTGATCCAAGATCTGGAGTCACGCAGCTCTTCAGCCCTCAGACGCTGAATCCAAATATCCCAATCCACAACAAGGCGCCGCCGTTATCATTACCACGGTAACACCCCCAGCGACTCAGAAAAGCCTGTCTGCTGTGATTAGACAGCCTTAATATGTGTGCAGGCACAGGCCCCCTTTTAGAAGTCTACAAGCAATAATTAAGAATCCATTATGAGCTGCGAATCCATCAGAAGCGTGGACATTAGGCCCGGCCGTTTCGGCTGGCTGGCGTTTTCTTTGCGTGAAATCTTTTCTTGTGTGTTTCTGTAAAAGGCAGCGCGTCCGCCTGTCTGGTCGCGGCTAGGGCAGTCGCGATATTACTATATTTGTCAATCGCGATTATTTTTCAGATTCCTGATTACCGCCCATTATTTATTTTATCCACCAAGTTGCATTAAATAATTATGGATCTGAGTCTGATGTCATCGTATTGCGCCAGCAGCAGCACGCAGCATCACCGTGGCAACCACAGGTTGTTTACCTCTCGTCTTGATCTGATGGGCAACGAGCAATGGCTAGGATAATATGCTATGGTAGGATAATATGCTGTGGTAGGATAATATGCTATGGCTAAGATAATATGCTATGGCTAGGATAAAATGCCATGGCTAGGATAAAATGCTATGGCTAGGATAGTAACAACATAAAGGAAGGGAAAGTTCTGGTTCCAAAGCCACGTACCACGGCACCGTTGTGGGTACATTTTGGTTTTAAGCCTAATGATAAAGGAGAGCCCAGTAACGTGGAGGAAGCCATCTGTAAAATTAGCTGTAAAAAAGTGCCAGCCAAAAGCGCTAAGGCAACAAATCTGAAACGTCTACACACCCACCATCCACAGCAACACACCAACTATTCCTGGATGATCGAAAAGTCATCAAATTGCTCTTATTCATTAATTCAAAAATAGACAATATAATCTTCAATCGCGATTATTTGTCTGACGATTAATCGTCTCCAGAAATCGTAACAGCCCTAGCCATCAGTCAGACACACACAGGTGGGACGTCTCTGCTGCGACTCCCAGAGCTCATCAGCTAACAAACGCAGATCATTCCAGAGACGTTCGAGATTCCAGATTGCAATGAAAGGTCTCCGGAAGCCTCAACATACAGAGCTCACAGACAGAATCGACCTGTATCAGAGCAGCCACGCTCAGCGGCTCAGGCAGACATCCCAGGCAAGACATGAACTTTAAAAAAAAAAAAAAAAATCACCTCTCTCCATCTCTGTATCCGTGCAGATATACGTGTGTGTGTGTATGTACATATCCACAGATACATATGGGTGTGTGAAGCAGGCAGGTCAACTGAGAGGCTGTTCCAACACATCCCTCTCTTTGGTGGCACAGCTCATCATCCTTAACGGCAGAGAAAACAACATTCCTCTCAAATCCCTCTAAGCCTTTATCCAATAAATACTCACTCACAATGAACTCAGCGCTGCGGCACTGATGTAAACAAGGACTTCTCACACTTGCACAGGGCGCGCACGGTCGCACGTCGCTCAGAACTCTCAAAAAATCTCAGGGAGAGCAGAAGAAGTAGGTTTCAGAGCTGCTGTTAATTGGGATTTTCATTTAAAAAAGGAGAATTTCTGTGAAAGAATAATTTTTGGAAAGGAAAGGAAAGGAAAGGAAGGAGTTGAGCCCATATTCAATGTCAGAATCTCCGCAGGATTGTGATTACTTTGGAATCATTGACCCTGCTGAAGCTTGATTAAACTTAATTGCTCCCCAGCTCGCTGTGACCGAGCATGACAGACTGCATGAGTACAAATATACACGTGCACGCCCACATCACCGGCTGCTGATGAATGCATGCGCGACTGCTGCCAACGGGGATTGAATATGAGGGTTAGCACCAGAGCTAACGTCATTTCTTGATTGTTATATTCTTAAAAGGCACCGAGTGGTGATAAAATGCTGAAAACCCACACACAGTAATCTCCCTCTGAGGCTTAAAGCCTTTGTGTGCTCCTCTTTTAAGAAGAGGGATTATTTAATATTTAAAAATAGTAAGCCAGAAGTTTTGGGTGCAGGTATTTTGTCTCTCTGGAGGCTCAGCTCGACTTCAGCTGAGCGTCAGCAAACGCGCAGAGCACCAGCATAGTGTTCGTTAACCACGCAAACACAAATGAACAAAAAGTTCTGAATGGAAAAGAGCTTTTGCTCCGTTCCTGCGCCTGTCAATATTGGATCAGGTTGACAGTTTTGAACGAACAAAAAAGTTTTTCAATGTCTCGGAGTCTATGTACTGTTCCTGGAAGAGGATCTGCTGGTAATTAATAACATAAGTATTTCCTTTTCTTTCTTTTTTGTGTTTATTTCAACATAGTGGTCCGAAACCTGCTAGATGGACAGACAGCAATTCAAATCAGTACAGATGATTATTTATTTGCTTAACAGCAAAGATATTCATTGCTTCATCAATGAAAATGATTCTGTCATGTTGGAACTTGCCAAACGTCCAAACTTGTCATTTCCATTTTAATCAGTTTAAATAAAATATGACTAAATCCCATTCGCTGGTATTTGAAATGTACAGAAACATTAAATGGGTTTCACATCATTAACAGCTGAGTGAGAACAGATTGAATGAGTTCGGGGAGCTTTTCTGAAGAGTCTCACACCTCCAGAAATGGGACAAAGTGATTAGATTTGTCCATTTCTGACCTTTTTTTTGTGTGTCTCTCTGCCTGTCACAACCATCAGAGTCTCACGGCGAGCCAGAAAAATCCTCTCCAGCGACACGAGACCTTGATGTTCCCTCAAGCGAGACAGCGGCCCGCTCAGCTTTGTCCTCTCTGACCTCTCTATTGACGACCTTGACCTCTGGTAGTCATGTGACAGGAAAAAAAAATACACTGAATAAAAACTGAAAATTCTTCTCAAACACCGTCTTCCTTCATGCATTCAGACGATGCATTTATTGAGTAAAATATCATTAACACATACGCAGCTCCAGTACCTAACTACCTCTACATGCACCAGGCTGGAAATAATGGAGATGACAGGGATGTAAACTAGTAGCTTTCTTGTTGCAGACAAATGTTCACCATCTGAGTTGCTCTGGATGCTGCAGCTGACGTGTCCTTCATCCACTTCCTGTAACGCCTCATTAAAACCCTGCACACCTCACATTAGGTGGCAGGAAATGGTCCTGTCTGGATGCACTTTCTGGATCATTAAGGCTGCCATTGCAGAGTAGGTCACCGGTTCTCAATGGTGGGGTCAACTAGAGAGGAAGAAGAGCGAAATTCTCACATTCCATCTGCTGCAAACCGTCGACTTCAGACAGAGCAGATGTGTGATTTCATGAAAAGCGCTGTTTCAGTGACACACACAGATAACACACACACACACACACTTCTATCTATCTATTTATTTTGGATTTTTATTAACATAATGTATTACAGACTCAGTATGTAGCAAGTACAACACACACACACACACACACACGCACTTGCTAATATTTACTCAGGACATCATTGTTGGTCATTCATCTGGAAGTTCTGTGCGTAAAGTGTAAAAGCACCGCCACTTCCACACTCAAATGAAAACTCTCATCTCTCCGAGGGAACAAAAATACCGTCTGCTCTGTCCAGGCTGCATCGATCTGGATGAAATTGATTTCTATAACATGACAGTGAAAACAATTTGCCCAACACTGCTGGAAGAAGCTGCAGACACCACGTGTGTTTTCTCTGACATTCCAGCCTGGACTGGCCTTGAAAGCTCCATGACCCATGACTCCAGGTGTGGCCATTCCGCAGGTTCTGGAGAAGAAGCACAGGGCTCAGTTCTAACAGGCTGCAGTGCTGGGCCGCTACCAGGGCCAGAATGAGCGGGGCAGCTTCACACTGAGCCGTGGAGGGATCTGGGACTAATGACGGGCACAGCAGCACAGCGGACGCTGGCCACATCTACTTCCACTCCCTTCACTTTGAGATATTGCGCTGACCTCTGCAGCCAGCAGTCCAAGATTACCTTGACATCTGCTGTGCAGGATTCAAAAAGCTAATTAATCCCCGCTGGCCTGAAGTTTGGCAGACTGTTCCAGCAGCAGCTCTGGTCTCAGGATAATGACTAACTGCAGGCCAGCTCGCAGCCCTCTCATGGCCCCTCCTCAGAAGATGCATGAAGGTTTGCTTTTGGGGCTGATTTGTGCAGAAACCAGGTAGTTTTACCTTAATCATGTGTGGACACAGAAAGAAGGCCCAATTTGTGTTTTTATTTATTATTTTAGCTATTTCAGAGAGTGAACAGCTCTAAAAGCCTGCTGCACCTTTGTTTTCCCTTCCAGCCCACTGACAACTGCAAACAGTCCCCACCACCAGCTAACATTAATATTCATGAATATTGTGGGGGGAAAAATGCAGAAAATTAAGAAATTGTCAACATGTTTTGCAACTGAGACAACAAAAATGCGTTACAGGGCCTCGGGTAGAGCTCATGATTTTTCTTCCGTGACATTTGTAATTGTTACAGTCAGGATGAAAAAGAATATTAAATGGTTTAATGATATTTTGCAACGTCCTCGAGGGACGGGGCTAAGCCCCCGCGGAGATGCAGTTAGCACCGACTGGAACAGGAGGGAATTCTTGACGACGTTTGCACATTTATTGCTCTCATTTACCAGCAGGTGAAGAGAACCTCGAGCAAAATGAGGTTGATCTGACTGATGCTTGTGCCGTATTCTGAGGGGACAGGAGAGCCCTCGCTGTTTGTCATCGCACGGATGAGTGTGCTCAGCTGTCACACCCAGGGAAATTACCAGGATGTTCAGGACGCTCCTCAGGCAAACGTGGCCCCTTTTCATTTGCACGTGCATGTGTGTGTGAGATAACGTGTTGGAGAAACCTGGTCCAGAGCACCAGTGAAGTCAAAGAGGACATAATAACTAAGAACAAATTAGCAAAAGCTGGACTGATGATGGTCAGTGTTTACATGAAAGATGTTTGGGATTGTTTGGAAGAATGCATAAGCAAAAAAAAAAAAGCTGTACCTTACGTACAGCCACCTATCCAGGCTATCCTGACAACGCTCGGGAATGTAAAAATACTCCCCTAAATTCACAGCATAGATGTGAATATTTGACGGCGTAGATAAAATCAGAACTTCCTCTCAGCGATGGACAACACACGCTGGAAGAGTGGAAGAGTGGAGCGCCGTTTTCAACCTCGCGTAAATGCAATTTATCTTCTCGCTGTGACAAAAATCCACATAGTAAGAATCAAAATTCAGCCTCCTCTCAGAAACAATGTGTGTTACATGGCAGTGGTTTCAAAAACTGTTGCTATAACAACAGCGATGCTGAAGAGGCGGGACAGCAACGCTAGATACAAAAACGAGTGGAGTGAAGTGGAGCCAAGGTGAGTAGAGGTAGTCTGCAGCGGGAAAGTGGAAATACTTCTTTATCTCTCCTACTCTGCTCTTCTCTGACTTTCTGCTCACTTTAACCTTTTCTCTGTGCTGCCCCTGAGGGATGGAGCGACTGATGTGGATTCTCTGGAGTCGTGTCCAAACACTTGTTCATTTGTTTCCAGGTTGTCTCTGCCTCGCAGCAAGCTGCAGTTGATATCGCTTGATTCCACTTGTTCTGTTCACCCATCTCACTTGGTGCTCGGATGCAACCCATTTTTCAAAGCGTAAAACGGCTGCTTTAAAGAAAGAATGACGCTAATCGCCAATCTCACAGGATTTTGGCTGGCTGTCTAGAGGCTGAAAATATGAGGCGGAGGGATATGACTAAAAAGAACAATTAAAAAAGACTAAACGGCGTAAACTCATTTCTGTCTTCTCTCCCGAGAGGTTTTTATTTATCACCCTGCTGATGATAAAAAAACAAATTTCTAATAAGTGCATACGGTTAATGAATCATGAAAACTGTTGGATTCAGCATTTCTTGTAATCCTTTGTCTTATTTTATGGCTGAACGGCCCAGCGTTCTTTACATTGTCTATGTAAGCATCTAAAGTCTGACAACAGATGTTGCATTTAGACCCATTTGTTGGCCGAAAGCTCGGAGCCATTTAACACTGCGGAAATCATTAACAGGAAAATCTTTGCTTGTGTCGCGCAAATGCCCGAGCCATTGGGATAGGACACGTTTGGATAAGGCTGATTCGTTTTCTTCAGTAATAATAAAAACTCATCTACCATCACAACACAGGGAGTGAAAGTGAGCACATTGAAATGAGAGCAAAACAAACTCAACCAGACAGGTCAGAGGTCGCCGTGGCTTCCTGAAATCATCACGTCTCAGTAAGTTATCCAAAGTTAGATCTCACTGTGTGCAACTGGACTGTGAGGTTTCCTTGAAGACGTTTCACCTTCTCTCCAGAAGGCTCTTTAGGTCCTAAGGGCTATGTTTTCAAGCTCTGCCCCCAGCAAGTTCAGACCTAAAGAGCCTTCTGGAGAGAAGGTGAAACGTCTTCAAGGAAACCTCACAGTCCAGTTGCACGCAGAGAGATCCAACTTTGGATAACTATGACCTGGATCAGTGAGACTCTACACAGACGTCTCAGTAAGTGTGACAGAAAGAACGGGACAGAGGCGTCGCCCATGACACCGAGCCAAGAACAGATCAGTTAATGGCCAAACACCAACACAGCCACGCTGGCGTCAGGCTGCAAATCTCTCAGCTGCTTTGGAACGAGTGACACGTTTAATGAGCGGAGAAGGCAGGAGCCCTGCGGCCCGCGCAGCTTTGCTAAAGTAGCCCAGCTCCTGGTGGACAGCCCATCCAGACCGAAGGTCACAGGAAGTTTAGTGAAGAGCCAGAGAGCCAATACCCTCCAGCGGAACTAGTCCGCCACGACCTTGTTCAGCAGTGCAGATAACGCATCGTGTGTATGCATGTATACTGTACATGCGTGCTAAACACGGTGTCGCGCCCCAGTCTGCCTCGTTTCTACCAAGCATAGAGTAGCTCAAGTAAATAATGTGACATTTGGGTGGGAATATTCCCAGATTGCTTCCCTGCATGTGACTCCCGATGAAGGTGCAGTGTTGCGACACACAGCGAGGGTAATGTCCCTGGCCTTGCTTGTACACTGAACGGTTCAGCGCACAAACAGACCTCCTGGCACGCCTCGAAAAGGCACCCGCCTGCGAGGGTGTAATGATGCTCTTCACCTGCACGCGGCATTAATTACACCTGATTGATTGTATCAGATACGCTTCTGCTTCCTGTCCTTTCAAACGGCCCAGAATTTATTGGCAGAACTCTGCAAACTCGATATATTTTCAGCCCTTATCGGAGAGGTGTAATTAAGCTCCGTTTATGTGTATATGGCCCTCATCGCTGCCATCTCCAACCTGCAGTTACAATCCAAAAGTGCTCTATTTAATCGTCAATAATGGAGCGATGGAGTGCAGCAGCACGAGGCTGATATTCTATAGCTTTAGAAATGTAAAAGTAAAAAGAGGAACACATTCCATTTTCAGTCACATCATGCATAACAGGCATTTCAGAGAACAAGAATGGACATTGACCTCAACTCAGACATCATCTGTGCTGACCCTGCCTTGCCAATCCATTAAAGCGCGCGCTACACTTCTCTTCTTCTGTGGTTCTCGACTCCTTCCAGACAGCTGAAGACACAAGTGCCCAATGCCACATTGACAAAACTGATAATGAAATAAAAACATTAAAAGAAAACGAAAAAGACTGGGAAGATCACTGTGATCGTGATGCTTGATAACAGCGTGGTGAACCTCCACGCTGTCAAAGCCAAACGAATCCCAAGGTTTGTGTGTGTGCGTGTGTGCGCGTGTGTGAGACGCTACAGCTGCTGAAGGCCCACGCGTTCCTCACTGTCAAACCCACAGAGCAACACGGGCTTCCACTTGAGTAATTCCTAGATAATGATATCAGCTCCAGTTTCAAGTCTAATTTAATACAGTTGCTCCAACTTAATTTACTCGTCGTTGTTGTTGTTGTTGTCGACAACACAAATAACCAGTTTGATTGCAGTTTTGTGTAATTATTTGACCTAAACTCAGATGCATCCATTAAAAAGACATTAATCACGTAACAAAAAAAAAAAAAAAAATCATAAATCATTTTGATAAAAGTAATAAAGGGTAGGATGGGAGTTGACAGATTATTGGATGTATGTTTCTGCAAAATAAACATTGAATCTGAGTTACTGAAGTCAGGCCAGGGACACACGTATGGGACTAAACCACTGCAGATGTTGGGGTCGAGGCCGTTTAGCGCAGCTGCTGCGTAGAGCTGAAGGTGGCGCAGAGGTGTGTTTCAGCAGTGTTGCCACTCACCACGACTCGCGTTAAGGCAAAAGTCTGGTCCGCCCCCCTGCACCTCCTCCCCATCAGTCCCTCCATAATGGATCGTTCCTGTCGGTGCACAAAGCGCCGTGTTGAAATGCAGATGCATGTGCGTGAAAGAGCTTCAGCGTGACGAGTACTGGGGGTGAGCCGGGGGCGGTAATGGGACCGAGGGTATAACAATGTGGATTTTCCCTCATCTGTCTTTTTTTTTTAATCCTCAAAGCATATATTCCAAGAAGCTACACAATTGCAGGCAGCAGGATTTTTTTTCTTTCATTCTTTTGTTGAGGCTTGCAAAAGCAGTGACTGATGGTAGGAGAGCATTAAAGCGAGTGAGCAGCAGTTAATAGCTCGCTTGTTCACCCAGTGTCCGTGGACATCATGCTGGGGTGAACATTTTCGGCATCTTTAAGAAGTTTCTGGCTAAGAAATTCGGAATGTCTTACACAGAGAAAATGAAGCATTGCAGTAACTCACAGGGGGAAGTAAAGGAAATTAATAACACTGCCAAGACTTCACCTCTTTTTTTCTATCTGGATCAAGACAGAAATTGACTGACTAAATACGGCCAATTTTGACAACTTTTACACTTGTGTAAGGTCAATAATAAATTTTTCATGATGATTTAATTGGCTGGAGTTGTGTTTGTCTACCTAATCTGGGTTCCGGGAGTGGGGGGTCCTGGAGTCTGTCCTAGCAGCCACCAGGGTAAAAAGGTAGAACTTGTCAGGCACAAACCAGACAAACACTCTCCCAGTATCAGAGTTTGGATGTTTTTCCACTCATATACTAAAGACACACTAACAAAAGCCACTTTTTTGATCGTTAGTGCTTTGATTTTGCACTCCAAACTAATTAAAGGGATTCTCCTCATCTGATTAAGGCTCCCCACTGTGTGGCGGGACCACGAGGCCCAAAGCGGAGCGGCCCGCCTCCGCTGCTGGCTTTGGAATGAAGCCGTTGCCCTATCACGATAACGTTGTCTGTCCCACCCAGGATCAGAAACATCGGATTCAAGATTAGATTTTAATCAGCTGCATTAAAGCAACATCACAAAGTCAAAAATCAGACCCGCTAGCGTCAGAGGTGACTTCCTGTAAAGCCTTTAAACCTGGTCACAGTCTCAGTCCTGTCATTAATCATCAAAGCCTTTGAATGAAGCGGAAGTTGTTGGGATGCCCGGTCTCACAGGCCGCCGACCCCAGAGGAGACATAAAAGCAGCCGTTTGTATCCGGATGTGGCTCCTGAAAAATCCCGCCAACCTGTGATGAAATTGGCCGCGGCGCAGACAAACCGCATCAAAGTCCAGAGCGCGGTTAAATCTGACAAATCCAGCTGTTATCAGCTGTCGCTGTCACCAGAGGCTTCACACGGAGCATCCCAGGAAAGTACATCCTATTTGTCTTGAAACACCATTTCTCACTTCCTCTGTGCACAGGGTTTTATCTGCCCATGCGTCCTCGATGGGGGGGGTTAATGGCTGCTATTTGAGGAGACGGGGATGTGTCCGTCCCGCCTCTCCCCTGCTCAGCGCGTATGCTCGGCTGCACCTGTGGGACCAATCAGCCTTCCTGGTACCAGTAATCCTCCACCATTTCCACCCTGCTGCTCCACTGTTGGATCAACCAACAACTGCATCTGTAGGATTCTCCGTACTTGTTTCAGAAGACCATTTTCCACATCAGGAAACACACCTTTAATAAATCAGATGATCAGTTCTGGGCGAGGAGGCGGATCTTTTTCAGTGGGATAACATGAGCATGTCTCCGGCGAGAGCGAGAGCAGCATTTTCCCCTCATTTTAAATCAAGTAAAGTGTAATTTAACTCATATGAACACCTTCCTAAAAGCATCTCTTTTAAGATTTCCTGCCTTCTGATACCATGCAGAAAATGTCCTCTTTAAATAACAGGAGAGCACCAAAAGTGAAGCAGCCATTTTGCAGTAATGTCACATGAAAGGAAGCGCTGCTCGCAGGCAATGGGATGAACGCGGAGGGAAGGTAATATAACACACATCTGAACCACGCTCCCACTCAGAAGGTGGCTGTCAAGCACCTGAAAGCTGTTAACAGTTCCAGACAGTCACAACCGCAGCAACAGGAAGGACTTTGGTTTAACTTCCGGTTTAACATCTTCATTTTTTGCTTCTCTGTCATTCATCAAGTGAGTTATTATCACGACTGTTGTTTTTACGGCAGGATTCATATGTTTCTTTAATTCTTCTATTTATAATGTCACACATCCTTTAGTTTTCCTGTGTAAGTCCTCATTGGGGACACAGGAGGCGCTGGTCAACGTATACTACGTCCCCTTTGAAGTATAAATCGAGAGCTAATTACTCAACAAACTACAAACATTAGAACTGGGAATACTTATGGATGTAGATGAACATGTAGAAGTTTTACCAACTACACCTTGAATTTAGCCGTGGTCGCTAACTGGAAAATGTTCCTCATGTTACCGTTGGGGTTGCCAGCTAAGGCGGGTTTGTTGGAGTCTTCTCCCAAAGATCACAAACGATCTAACGCACATCTTGCCGGGGGTTTTGGTACAGTCTGTGGTGTGTTCAAACAGATGAAATCCCCGTCAGCTTTGCCACCCGATCCTGGCTAACCCCTGAGTCTCTGAATTGCACCAACACAAAGGCTTTATGAATTTGTCACCCCCAGTCATTTTATCTCAGGCTGCAGGCAGTCTTTCCTCACAAAGCAACAGTCTCTGCGAGCTGCGCTCAGCCAGGTTTTTCTTTCTCCCAGCACTAAATGAGTGGTCTCAATGTTATCGGGAAATTCTTCAGAACCGGACGTAAGCCCCTCACATCCTCCGCTTTTCTATTCTCTTAAGCCTTCTTGCCCAATTAACCATTCTTTAGCATTTTATACATGTTGGACAAAAGGGAAGACAAATGTTAAACGCTCTGATTGCTCCACGGAAATTATGACTTTCCCATGGAGACGTCATCGCTCCTCTGGCCCACAGAGCCAGACGGAGACAGGTTCATCCAACCAGGGTGCAGCGCTGTTCAGGGCCACGCATGGGCGTGCAGAAACCCAGGGCCACAGATACAATGACGCCTCCCTGCTGTCCTTTCACAAACACCACAGTATGCTTCTGCAAACATTTTCATACGGCTGATTTTCTTTACTCTATTCAGGGTTGCATGCGTGACAGAGCGTTAGCTCGGAAGTCTGAAGAAGTACCGGCAAATACAACCTACCACTTTCATTTTCACATGCACAGAGCAACATTGCTGAGACATCAGGGTCAAAACGCAGGTGAAAAAGATGAGCTCAATCAACAAGGACTTTCAAAATAAAGGTTATAGAAACCAATTCAGACTTTGACCATGAGTCAGAGCCCAGAGCTGTGCTCCGCTTTGTCTAGTATATTTGTAAATGTTTGTGTCCCGAAAATGAACAATAAGGCTGAAAAAACACAATACAAAAGATACAGAAATATTTGTAGGGAAAAAAGCGACCACTGTCACACAAACGAAAAGCCTAAATGAACTGGGAAAATGTGAGTATCTGTCCGTCCATCACTCTGGAGGTGACGGTTAGTGTGTTTTGCTGCGAGGATCTCACCTTCAGAGCGGTACCAGTCGAACATAATGTGTGCTGAGGGAACCATCTGCTCCGCCTGACTGGGAGCCGTCGACCACAGCTCAGGCCAAGTCACCTTGGCTGGGACTCGACCTGGAGATGGCAACAATAACACACCCACAGCCTGGGGACTGGTCAGTCGGGGAGAGGTTTCGAGTGGAAGGAAGGAAAGCATGTTCCAACAAACCACACTACGAAGGCGCCATTAGCAGAAATCTATAAAGGGACAAAATGGACAAGGTCCAGACTTCTATTGTGTTTTTATTAACAAAAAATACTGAACTAAATTAATGATTCAAGGCATCACAAGTGCAGGTTATGCCTACTTACTTCCAGAGGCTTCAGATGAGTAAATAATGATATTTTCGTCATATATCAAGTCACTGAGACTACCAACTTGATCATCAAACTATTTTTTCTTCAAAGAGAATGGCTTCTAAAAGGCATGTCTCCAAGGCTCGCGTCTGGCCTTCCATGAGCTGCATAATCTTTCTTAGCAAATTTGACTTTGACCTACTAAATTGGAAAGTGCGTCTCTGAAGCTAGTTCTACTTTCTCCGCTGATTCAGAGTTTCGGTGACATTTCTCTCAGTCAAAAGCCTAAAGAACATCCCGGCACCGCTGATTCATTTCTCAGGGCAAACAATTTACTGTTGTCTGCCGGATCCAGTCAACTCGAACGGTCCTCGTGGCTCCCTGAAGGAAACCGCTGAAATGGAGCGTCGCGTTTCACAGGCTGTCCTAATGACTGATGACATTTTCTCAGACACCTAGAAAGACGACCTCCAGCTAATCAGGAATGCCACTTAAATGCTAAAACCTGGTCTTGTCAGGAGTTTAGTCACGAACGCTCGCGTCAGTGTTTAGCATTAGAATGCATCTGCGCTCTTAATCACTGTCACATTTAGGAATTTCTGGAGACGATTAAATGTCAGAAAAATAATCGCGAATATATTGTCTTATTATCTCTATGCTATTGTCATAGCATAATGAGCTTTAATAATACACATTCTGTACTGTCCTGTACACCTTAATGAATAAGCAATTTAATGACTTGTTGAACATCCAGGAATAGTTGGTGTGTTGCTGTGGATGGTGGGTGTGTAGACGTTTCAGATTTGTTGCCTTAGCGCTTATGACTGGCACTTTTTACAGCAAATTTTACAGATGGCTTCCTTCACGTTACTGGGCTCTCCTTTATCGTTAGGCTTAAAACCCAATGCACCCACAGAAGAGCCGTGGTACGAGGCTTTGGAACCAGAACCTCCCCTTCCTCCATGCTGTTATTATCCTAGCCATATTGTATAAATGTATATATTGTTTATATTTACACATGTACACACACGTTTGCACTGAAGGAGTTGCTTTTCATCTCGTTGTACATGTAAAAAGGTGTATAATGACAATAAAAGGCATTCTATTCTATTCTATTCATAGCATATTATCCTAGCCATAGCTCGCTGCCCATCTGATCAAGAAGAGAGGTCAACAACATGTGGCTGGACGGTGACGCTGCTGCTGCTGGCGCAATACAATGACGTCAGACTCAGAATCATAGTTATTTTACGCAACTTTGTGGATAAAATAAATAATTGACGGTAATCACGAATATGAAATATAATTGCGAGTGACGAATATTGTAATATTCGCGACTGCCCTACATCTGCATGATGCGAGTAACAAAAGTCCCAATTACTCCACCAAGTCGTCTACAAAGATACAAACATCTTCAGTGTTCACAGTAATGGGCAGAGGGAAGATCCTGTTTCCTGCAGCCCAAGATTGTAATAAACACACCCAAGTATGCAGACACAACTGCAGAAGGTATATGTAACGCTGATAGAGCTGAAAAAAAAGGGTAATACGCTACAATAAAGGGACAAGAAACATTTTAAATACTAAAATAATCACCACTCTGAATATTAGAAGTCACATTTTCATGGTAACATGATTCCAATCCACTTTGATGCATTAGCAACACTGACTTGGCAGCAAATGCAGATTCTATTTGATTGATTGAACCCTCTGACAACCAGCGCCTGCTGGCCCCAAATGACTGAGGACGGATCCGGCTGGGAGACTCCCAGCCAGCTCACAGGGGTCGAGTCTTTACAGCAGGAATTGTGGAGACCCACTCCAACTCCTTTGACTCTTTATCTTAATGAAAAGGGTTAATGCAGGACGTTTAAACAGCCCAGGTGACAGCCAGGAGGCGTGCACATCAAGTGTTTGGAGCACTTCAGCAGCGCGGCCGTAACAGAGCAGCTCCTGTCCCTGCTGACGGACTGCCACCCGTATCCAAATGTCACATTTATCAGCTTCACCTGCTGAGATTCTGGTTGAAGATTCACACTTCGGCTGATCACACACACGCACGACAATAAGGTGACGCAAGATGTGCGTCAGTCTTTTTTAGAAGGTTTCCTTCTTTCTGCTCCCCGCAGGTCTTTAGGAAGGGAAGAAATCATAGATTTAGGAAAGGAAAGAATGAGCGAGGAGAGGATGCAGCAGGCAGCATGTGCAGCATGGGGACCATCCCACCCGTTTCTGTTCTTCAGACCGGAGCCCAGCGTCGCTGTCTCACTTCATCACTGAGCCCACTCCAACAGTCACACAAATCAGCGTGAGCACATCTCCTCCGTCTTCTTCTGCCTCTTTGTGTATCTGTTATGTACTGTGGTGACAGTGCGAGCGGAGAGACAATGATGGATTTGTGTAATCCCTTTTCAATTGCTTATTTGCATAGAATCTGTTCCGCCTGGCGACATTAATCAGCACATGTGCAGCTCACTGAAAGAGTGTTGGTTGCTTGTCATTGTCACCAAGCTGCAGTGATGGGACATTCCTCATTATGCTACTGGAGCTGTTTTTCAGTCCAAATAACCATCACGTGGTCATTCAGGTGAGGCTAACAGCAGTTGAGGGGAAAAGAAGAATCCAAATCATAATGTAGCAAAATTCAGCGTCTTTTTTTTTCTCTCTTCAGAGCAGCCGTTTCCGTAGGACTTGGAATCCATCAAAGCCTCAGCCATAAATAACGCTCGCAGATATTAAATTGATTGTTACATTTGCTGCTTATTGGCTGCTGTGTAGAAGAAGCTGCATTGTTGCAGTAAAGCTATAAATTATTCAGTGCGAATGAAGAGTTATTGCTTTGATTCTAACACGCGATGATGGAAAACACAAATAAAAACATGCAGCTCCCCTTTGGTATTCTTTTTTATTTTTTCTAAATGCCACGTCCTGTGTAACATTATGCGGAATCAATTTCCTTCTTTAATTTTTAATGTAACTTGCGTATCGTGCTTGATTATCTCTGCCTTCGGGGACCTGAAAAATGAAATAAATTACCTCCAAAATAGAAACATGTTGGATAATTATTTGGGAAATATCACAGAAACACTGAATCTATTAGCATTTTGTTATCATTTGTTTTAATGTATTATCATTTTTCTTCTTCTTCTTTATGTGCTGTATGTAGAAAACCACAGCCAACGGTAGCAACATTAAATAGATGAAACATACTAATAAAAATGTTTGGATAAACCATCTTCACACTGAAGGCGTGTTTAAGCGTCACGTGCTCCAGCGGTTGTGATGTTTTTTTTGTGTAAAGCCACTGTTTGCTTGACCTTCGGTGCATCAGCACGCGCGATCTCCTTTCATGCATGCAAACTATAATTTCAGCCAGCAGGGGGGGCTGTGACCTGGAAGTCTGACAAACTGACGGATGCTTTTATTATCCCAGACAATCTAACCCACCTGAGAGGGACAAAAAGGTGTTAAATAGTTGAGAATTTACCAAAACTGGAGGTGTGGTGAGGAGGTTCTCTGTGCCTTTGTAATTCGACAGGCCAAAACACATTTGGTGTCGGTGGCCCCTGAAATGAGATGAAAACAAAAGAGGCCATTACCTCTTAATTGGCTTCTGCACTTCCCTGCTCAGGACATATTTGGTGTGTGCTGATAAATGCGCCCTTGTCCACTTTTTGTGGACTAAAAAAAGCTCTCTCCTTTAGGTGCCCACTTAATCTACACACCTGCCACCTGCCCCCAAACAGGCCACAATATGAGGAATTGCATCCACACACACACACACACTAACAGCCCACCACTTGTAATGGAAGCACTTGGACTGCTTTAAATGCCCCGCCGTGCTGCTGCTTTGCATCCATGTATCTCTGCAGAGGGAGAAATTGGTCCCGTAGGGGCCTGTCAGGGACACAGGTGTCAAACTACACACTTATAATGAGGACTGGGAGAGCTGGTCCATAAATGCCGTCGCTGACCTTTAGGGAGTCACGCCAAGTGTGAATCGCAAAAAAGGGAAACAAGTCGCGGGCGTTAATTGCTCCAAAGCAGACAATTTTGTACCTGTCAGCGAAAACGTTTGAATCAGTATCAGCTGATGAATCCAGAGGAGGAGAGGCGGGTGTTGCAGGGTTGCTAGTTCACAGGTCACTGATGGGGAAGGGGGGGTGCGGGGGTTGCCCTCCGCTGGGGAAAATGCTGCTTTTCAATCCGTGCTGAGATTTGCGCGGCTGACACCATCGGACCCGCCAGAACTCTGACAAGGTCAGGTTCCAGCACCTGAGACGAGATCACTTCCCATTTGATTTCCACGGCAACGCTGCGCATCCGAAGGAGCTTCTGAGCATCCCGTCTAGGTCCCTGTTTTCCTGCTCCAAACAGCATTCTTCGGACGGGCCGGGCTTTAGGCCTGGTTCTCCAGCCCCGCTGTCACTCCGCAGTTGCAGATCAAACCGGCGATGGCGCACAACGACAGTGATCTGCTCCGACCTCTCAGAAGCTTCCTGTGAAGAGGCCCGGCGCCACACACACTCCGTCATCCAGTTGACCCAGTTCTCCTACGCTCTGCTGGCGTCACGCATCCTGAGAGCCAAATCCTCTCCTGATCGATGGAGCCATCAACACACAAGTTCACCGCTGCAACCTCTGCTCTGGCCATCTATAACGCAGCCGCTTTGTCCTCTGCTAATTGGCACATTTCGCGTCACAAATCACTTAAAAAAAAAAAAAAAAGAAAAAGAAAAGAAAAAAGAGTCTTTATTCTCTGTGGTTTGATTAGCTGTGTTCAGAGAGAGCAGAGGCGTCTCATTAGAGAGCACATGCGCACGCCGCTCTCCTCCAGCTGGCTGTAAACCATCTGGCCTCGGATATCAAAACAGGAAGTTTAAAGGTCTGGACCGACCAGATGGACCCCGCTGTCGTATGCCCCCCGTCTCTAGCCTCTCCCTTCAAAGATCAGGAACTCCTACCTCCACCCTCCTGAGGCCTGGTACTGCAGCTGAATCCAGAATCCTCTGCATGGCCCTGCAGCTTCTGCTCAACGTTCTATCTATCCTCCCTGTCTCTCCTCTCCCCCCCTTCCTTTTTCTCTCTATCTCCACCTCTCCTCTGTCTCACCATCTCACTGTCTCTCCTCTCCTCTGGAGGTCGCAGCGGATGGCCGTCTACACTGAGTCTGGTTCTGCTCGAGGCTTCTGCCTGTTAAAGGGAAGTTTTTCCAATGGATTACTCAATGTGGAGCTTTGCCTTGAGATAACTTCATGAATTGGCACTTTAAATAAAACTGAAATGGACTGGACTGGACTGGACTGGACTCAATTGAATTGAATTGAATTGGAAGGATCCCAAGCAGGAAATGAGTGAGACATGGAGCAGGGAATACAAAGCATGGCCCGGGACCGGCAGACAGCAGCGGTGGAGGTTTACGGTAGAAAAACAAGCTGAATAAATGGTGACACCTTCGCAGGCCACCAATGGAAATGGAGCATGACTGAAAACAAACCTGCAAGTGTCTGTAAACGCATCGCAGCAAGACTGATGATTTTCCTTACTAGTTAGCGCCGTTAAAACTCAGCTCTGATTGGGATTCAAATCCCAGTTAGCAGCTTTGGAAAACACTGCCTGAGTTTAACAGCAAATCATCAATCCATCATACGGCTGAATGTCTGTATCTGCCCTGTTTCCTGTCGCTTGTGTGCGTCAAAATTCTGCCAGCATTTCTGCTTTTCTCTGCGCTTCAGCTCTGAGCTGAATATATAAATAAAAGAAACTGGATCTGAGTGATGAACAGGATTCTTTACAGTTCAAGAACAGCAACCCCTGACGAGGCAGCTGCAGACTTAGGAATGTTCCAATCCTGAATTATGAACATTTACAAATTACAACCGTGAGGTGCCGCCACCGAGTCTGAGCACGTTTTAGGGTTTTGAGCTCAGAAGAAATGTGATGGTGTGTGTGTGTGTGTATCATCGTGTCTTAAACATGAGAGGCCATTTCCCAGCCTTAAACACAATTTAGTGCTGAAACGTACGATACCGCGACATGCAATTTCTGCCTCGACTATGAGCAAACATACTCTTGAACCTAAGTATCAGCAGATTTACACGACTATTCATAATTCCTGCTGCCGTAGATATAAAGGAGACCCTCATTTACTGCCAGACAACCAGAGGAAATGATTAAAAATGCTTACTGAGGAGCAAAGACAGGGGAATTAACCAAAAGTCTTTAATTACATGTGGCTGACGTTAATCACGCTGAAAAATGAGGTTCATTTCCCTCTCATCTTACTCTTTATCATGCAGGGGACAGCAGTGGATCTGTCACCGGGCCCTGGTGCACCGTGCACGCTTGCTTTCTGCAGGCGTGTCCTGCCCAGGAGAGCAGCTCCCAGCGTGGGCTCAAATAAACCTGGATCACTCTTCTGTCTCTCTGACTGGGATCACACATCTAACCAAACCTAAGCTGAGCTGCATCTGCACGGCGTGGCAGTGGCGGTCAGGATGAACCGCAGTCCATGACATCCCATACGTGCATGAAGCTCGGGGATCCATTCAGGTACGTATATTTCTGCTGCCAATCACATTTACTTTGTGCCTTGAGTAGAACTGAAGCTCAAAAGCCGGAGCAAGAGATTGAATTGCAGATTGAATTGCATCCCAAGGTCACTGAGCACTGAAAACCTGCAGAACTGCAACAGCGCTGCTCCCTGTGGCAGTAAAGGCTCTATCACTCCACTCAGAAGCAATTACAATTATAGACATACGTAGCTTTTATTGTTCTCCGCCACTGGCCAATATAATGTTAGCTTTGAGTCCCATTCGGCTACATCATCAGTAATAGATCAGGCAGGTAAAGGATTCAAAAGGTTTTAGAAATTTCCACACTGTCTGTAGCAAAGTTTGCGTTTTAAAATGAGGTGCAGTAATGTAAAAATCATCGAAATAAAGTATCCAAGTGATTCCTGTCCCCCTGGACAGAGACAGTAAAAAAGATGACACGCTGGTGCCTCAACACACCTATAAAAAGGTGTTTTCAGCAGGTGGAATGCTAAACTCAGCTTTACAGAGGATGCCTTCATTCCCCGCAATCACTAATGAGCAATCATAGCAGCAGCAGACGGCCGCTAACGAGCCGGAGGGAGATCCAGCGCTCAGCCGCAGGCCCACTCTGAAATGACGCGCACGGCAGTGTATGCAGCACGTCTGCTTTAAAGGGCACAAAGCTGGATTCTTTTTTACAATCGTCTTTATCGACAGAAAGTAAGGATGCGATCACAACATCAGTAATGTTGCTGAACGACTGCAGCATCAATAAAACGGCTTTACATTCATCTCCACGTGGAAGCAGATCCTCCTCTTGATTTAACGCTGCTTTTCACCTCAGCTCGGATCAGTGTTGGAAGATTTTTCCTTTCGAAAACACGGCTGGATGTTGACGTGGGTTGATGTGGTTGTGTTGGAGTGTTACGGGTCACATCAAACTGGATCCAACTGGCTGCTTATAAAAGGTGAATTACACAAACTATGGGCCCAGCTCTACAAGAGCATGACATTTTATCAAAGAGTTCTAGTGGAACAAGCTGAATTTTCCCCGTTCCTGTGTGTGTGTGTGTGTGTGTGTGTGTGTCCATGTGCCTGTGTGAGGAGAGGAGAAGCAGAGGGCCGTGTATCTATTAACTCACATCCTGTTCCTGTTTTGCCAAATTAAATGAATAAATTGAGGCGACGTATGCGCTTGACCTTTGACAGCGAAGCTCATCCCTGAAGCTGGAGCCTGCGGATCGACCACCGTCAGTCCGGCGGATGTCCGATGACTGCAGATAGAAGCCGCCGGAGCTAACCACTCAGAAGCCTCGCCATTTATTTTTACCTCAGAGGTGATCTGGTTTTTGGTTTTTTTAACACGCGAATACACAGTCCAGTGAGGGGGCAGAGAAAAATTCTACTTTTGTCAAACTAACATACGATAAAAGGTCAAAGTTGTGTTTGGTGAAGAAATAAGCTGCATTTATGTCACAAAAATTTATGAGGTACGTTGAAAAAAGCAATACAATAGATGTTTCTTTATGGAGCAGGGAGATGACAGAGCTTTATGTGAAGAACAAACCTAACTGAATAAAAGGGAATCAGATAACATTTAAACTCAAACCCACGGAGACGGGTTACAGTCGTAGAGCTGCGGCCTCTAGAATGAGTGATGCGCGTCCCAGCAGCAGATGAGGTGACATTAGCGGCTCTAAAGGTCAGTGAAGACTGTGACCGGAGTGTGTGATTAATGAATTCTGCCATTAACACGAGCCGAACATCAGCTCAGATGCCAACACTCGTTTGTGTTTTTACTGCCCAACAATAGAAAAATCTGTTTTTTATGATGGCACCGCTCCTTCACATGCGAGGGAAACTCATTTTTGTGACCTTTACACATTTAAAGGACAATCGAGGAATCCAGAAAATCAAGATGGATTTAATTTATTGCCATCGTGCAGAATCCGGCTGTGTGGATGAAGGGGGTGTTGTGGGGATGCATGGCCTTGTTGGGGATCCCTGGATGAAGCCAGGCCCCAGAAAGAGCCTCCAGAGAGCACGTTTAGGACTGACGTTCACTCAAAACATGGCAGTTTGGCTTTCAACAACCCATTTCCTATTTTAGCAGTAACGTCAGAGGCACATCACCACGCTTTTAATACTCTTTCCAGAGAATTTTGGTGAGCTTGAAAGGGATAACGGCGGAGCCGAGAGTCTGAAGCTGATACCGGGTGGGTGAGAAAGCTGGGATCTGAGTGAGATCTGAGGCTGAGCGAGACGGGCGAGGGTGCAAAACGCAAAAATGAATCCAAAAATGGAAAACCTAATCATTCTCCATCCGGAGAAGCAAAACAATGTTAATGATGTCAAACAGCTGGACTTAACATGGTTGTGCGTTTTGCCAGCCTCAGTCTGAGTTTTGAAGATCTATTGTGAGACTGCCCACTCAAGTGCAGTTACACACTCACGTCGCCTGTTAGCCTCACAAATCTGTCTGCCTTCACGCACAAATTTCATTACACTCTTCCAAACCGCCGGGTTTGTGATCTCCTAAAGGTTGGCTTGCAGACTGAGTCCTGTTTAAATTAGTTTTTGTGTTTTCCCTCTCAAATCCCGGTTGTTCTGAATACATTTCCATGCTGGTTTAAACAAGATTCCCAGTTCTGAGTGCCATCACAGCAAGTGCAGCCTCGGCTAGCCTGTGCTTGCACAGTTAGAACTGTGTTTTTAACAACATAAAGGCTTACAAAAGACTAAAAGTTAATTTCATAAGCAGAACTTGGTGGTAGTAACTGTGGTCAACACTATAAAAAAGTCAATCCTTAATCATCACAAGTGCATCCATATACTGGATGCACTGTGGGGAAGACACTAAAGCTGAGGCTGAAAATCTAAACTATCTGTCCTATTTCTTGTTTTCCACCTGTGTCCAGTCATCAGCTGTGATTCATGACCTCTTGCAGATGATGCGGAGCTTTAATTCATCAAGTGTGATCAGCCTGCTCCCTGCACGGTGACGCCCGGAGTGGATGGGACACAACATCCCTGCTCAGTAAGGCGCGTCCTGCTGAGCTAGCAACCCAATCAGTCAGTATTAACAACCCTGCTGCGCATGAACGCTCGTGCACCAAGGAGATCATCAAATGTACCAATTACAGACGTAACACAAAGGGCAGAAAAGCCTCATTCTAATTAATTCTGATATGATTTGGAGGATCTCCTTTACACCGAGAAAAGGAGACGACAGGGGATGAGCTCTTTTATCTGGTGTGTTCATTAATCCAGATTACCCTCACTCTAAAACAGAAAGTTTGGAACTTTTTTTTTTTGTTTTTTTTTTTCAGATCGCCTTATCAAGCCCAATATTGTGACAGTAATGCTTACTAACAGGATTAAACATTAAATGTAAACGGATAACAGTGGAGACCTAAATCCCTTCCCCTTTGTGTATCCCATAGCAACACTCAGACACTGATGGCGACACGAGCAGCATGAGCCTCCCGTTTGTACATTTTGCGCGCTATCGTGTGGAAACCAGCGTCATTTCTAAGTGGATATAATTAGTGAGAAGAAGCTGTGCTGCGAATCTGCCACTTCAACATCGGCTCATTTAGAATCCAGCAGTTACATCTGGAAAAGAACAGCATTCTTCTTCTCCTTCGTCCCAGTGCTGAGGCTGAATTATAACACGTATCACATTTAAATACAGCAGGGACCACGGAGAGGCGGGAAGGATGCATGCTAAACTCAGGTTTTGTTCTTAGAAATGCTAATGGCGCACTTTTGTATAAATAGATGGTGGCATTTAAGAAAAATACCAGTATGAAAAGTGAAGCCCATTATTGGCACTTAGGCTAAAAGACAGACGTGGGGAAGAGAAAAGTGCCAGACTTTAAATAACGTGCAGCACAGCAAACAGGGACAAACCGGGGACAACAAAGCCGGGCATCAAAGTCACAAAGTTCTCCTTAAATCTTCGTCATACTCCATCACGACTGACTTGTGTATTTGCTGCAGCCTCTTTCAGATAGAAAATGGAGGTTGCGCCAACCTTCCACAGGTGATCCTTACAATAAATCACAAGAAAGAAGCTCATCTGCATACACTTAGCTGATGACTCTCAGCCATTTGTCTGAATTCTGTTGTTATTAGTCATGTAAGTCAAGCCGGGGCTGTCCTGGATCCTTCCACCTGTCACAACCTCTTCAGGCGCACAAGGGGAAATGGGCGTGTCCCACAAGGCTTGTCAGGATGCTTCCAAACTGGGCTGCTGCTTGTTGTTGATGAAATTCACCAGTCAGGTATTTAAAACCCCAAAGACATCTCCAGCAAAACCAGGACGAGTCAAGAACATGGAGGAAATGACTAGTATTCACAATGCATTTAAACCTAATGACATTTGCCATACCTGAGCCACAATTTGGGACATTTAATGATTAAAGATGGCGCAGTCTATGTTACGTGCTTGTAGGTGTTTGCAGGGTTGCGGACATCGCCTCTGTAGCTCAGCCCCGGTGAGCTCTACAGTCGTGTTTGCTCTCAAAGACTCACTACTTTGCTCTTCTCCGGGGTTCAATCGGTGTGACTTTTGGACTTTTTTCTTAAAGTCAGATGTGGAGGTTCTCAACCTCGACTAAAAAACGTTATTAAAAGTGTTGCACTTCTAAAGCAACATGTTCAGGGATGTCTGTGTAGATTCTCATTCATCCAGGTTATAGGTATCCAAAGTTAGATCTCTGCATGCAACTGGACTTGTTAAGGTTTCCTTGAAGATGTTGCTTGAAAATATAGCCCTTGTGGACCATTAGCGTGCTAACGATCTGGGTGGTCACCTCAGGCTAATGGCCCACAAGGCCTATATTTTCAAGCTCTGCCCTCAGTGGATTTAGAACTGAAGAAGCCTTTTGGAGAGAAGGCGAAACGTCTTCAAGGAAACCTTAACAAGTCCAGTTGCATGCAGAGATCTGACTTTGGATGTGTTCAGGGACAGTTTCTATTCTGGTATGAAACTTTTCAGGCATGTGATCAGGGGGAGGCCTTCTGTCTCCAGTTAATCTGGCTCTTTGAGCGTCAAGCGCTTTGATTCACACCGCAGGTACAAGCGGAGCTCAAACACATGCTGGGCTGCAGCAGAATGATGCTGGGAAAGGACGGTGAGGATGCCTGGAGGCTGTCTGTCACTTTAGACCTCAAATAAACGCTGTTGTTCTAGTTTTAATTCGAAGTGAGGGCTGATGAAGTCTCAGTGAATATGGTGACTAAAGCAGGAGCGCTAAAGCATGAGGTGGACTGGTGACTAAAGGATGGGAAGTTCTGAACTGCTCAGGGAAACGGCTCCTCCTTCTCACTGTGACCCTCTTGGAGATGTTAAAAAAAGAGGAGAGGGCTCAACTTTTAGAAGATTCAACCTGGAGGAGGAGTATGAGTTATGCAAACTATTTTTTTTTAAAGAAATAAGATGCGTCCTTGGTGAAGTGCCTGTAATTAGTGCTGATGTTGGTGAGATGATAAACAGACCTTTGCCCCGGCAGCACAAATTCAACATTAAAGTCTGGAACTTGTAAAATTCTGTAAAATTCTGTTTCAAAGTACAGATAGGTTTCTCTGTGGAATTATGTCTGGGAATAAATCATTTTGGCTGGAAAATGTCAGCGTAAATGAGGCTCTCAGGGCAGAAATGTCTCAGGCTGCCAGCAGACGTCACCCTAAAAGGTCCCTAATTATCCTACATTCACACTTTTATTTGGTTAGTTTACAAGGTGGAATGATGCAAATAAGAGCTGTTAAATCGCTCAGCTCGCGGTGCTCCACTCATTTTAGTTACATTACAGAACACTACTTTTATATTCTATAAAGTTAGATTTATGTGAGCCAGAGATGTTATACTGCTCAGACTGATTTAGCTATTAATCCGTAATGTCTTATTTCAGATGCAAACATTCCCGTTAATTCATCGGTTGTGGCGTTGGGGTAGGCAGCGTGCTGCTGCCTGGATGAAGCTGTGGCTTGGTTGAGCCCCAAACCTGCATCTCATCACCTACAATCAAGCTCCTGCTTAAACTCTCTGGCTCAGCTTCCTCCCTCTGCAGGATGGGCTCACTTATCTCGTAGCACAGCTTATAAATGCGCCAGGTGTCAGTTTTTTTTCACGTCAAGGTCCTTGCAAGTTCTTTGGATTCCTCAGCCTTGCAGCTGCCATCGAATAGCGATAACGACTTGAGCTCGGCGGTTCCTGCCTGGGATGGGCTCTCCTTCACTCGAACCCGCCCGCTTTAACTGCAGCTCTGCCTTCGGCATCCTGCATTTGAGCTGCTTCTACAGAAAACTTCCAAATGCTGGGTGAGGACGTGGACTCACTATTAGTTTTCCCCCTAAATTTCCACACCTTCTGCAGCCTGCAAACATTGCAGATGTTCCCCAGGAATATTGTACTCACCGTCCTCACAGGAAGAACTACGACTGCACTGAATGCAGAACCCCTGCTTGTTGAACCTTTGAGTAATGTTTCCTGAACTGGATATTCTGGTTTCGGGCTCTACTTTACATCAATGTAACAATGTTCATATGACACTTTCCTACATAATTCATGTGTTATATGCTTGAAGTCAGCAGCCCTGCGTGTGTAAACAATTAACGATGCAGACTCACTTTATTACCTTCCAGCTCACATTCACTGCAAACCCAGCAGGATAACATCAAATAAAGCCCAGCTGGACTCGGGGGAAAGTTCGCGCACAGTTAATTTTTCCAGTGGACCTATTTCAGGCCACAGAATGGAGGGCACGGGACTTGTGGTGATTTATGGACACAGTAAGAGCCTTGTTAAAGTTCTTCCAATTACAGACCTGCTCTACCTGGTCTGGCTGAGAACACACGATACCTGTGGGTCAGAGAAGCCTCCGATGGCCACACATCCCTATCAGCAGCCGGAAAAGACTCCTTGGAACCTCGTTTTTAATGTTTCCCTGGAAAACCACGAGGTCAACTCTCGCTGTTAACAAATGATAACTAGCCTCTCCTCTGCAGATTTTAAATAATGTTCAGAAACTTCCACTAATCACGGAAACAAAGGTTTCAATGGGGGGTGTGGACACTAAACAACTAATCAGGCCTAAAGGTCTGATGGAGAGAGCCAATGGCAGGAAACTTACTGCCCGCTGCAGGTTTGCAATATGTGGTGCTTTAAAATGCACACTTTTATCCTGTTGTTCCCATTAATGACTCTCTTCCTGAATCTGAATCATGATGAGGTGTCTGTCACTTTGTAATTACAGTATTACTGTAATAACGGCTGTTTCAGAGCAGGAAAGTTTGCGTGTTAAAAGCTTTCAGATAATGAAATGAGGCCCCTGTCAGGAAGCAGCCTTGGACCGCCGTCACTATGCAGAGAAACTGTGCTATGACTTCCACTTCCTGTAGCTAAACAGAAATGAAACACTGGCTCAGTTCAACACCCTTCAATGTTGTTTATTGTCCAAACAAAGAGAAAGTTCTGAAGGTGAGAGCATAATTGTGTCTGCCTAGTTTTAATGACCATGTTTATGATCTTACATCACAAATCAAGTTTTACATCCTCCCCTCACGTCATTACTGTTTATTACAGTGTGATATACAATAATTGGGATGATAGAATAATCCTTAATTCCTGTAATCTGCATCAGTTGTAATCAGGCACCAGAGCTTTTCATGTTTAATTACCTTTTTATTATCATTCTTTGCTTTAATTAGAATTAAACATGCAGAACCAACATGATAACAAACTAGGATGGTTTGCCTTCTTTGGTACCAAATCTATTTACTTTGCAGACATTTTTGCGGACATTGTCCCGGGTCTTCGGCAGAGAATCATCTATCTTACCTGGCGAATATAGGTATATGCTACATTTGGCAACTTCCATCAGGCAGCAGCACTTATCAAGATAAAGAGTTCTGTTCCCTCACACTCAGCCGGAGATGTACATCAAGCCGGTCGACATTTAGAAATACTTTTCTAAAAATAGGGCCCTTTGCAGAGATTCGTTGGACACGGCTAAGCAATCGTTCATTTTAAACGCTTGTCTCACGCAACGGACGACAGCTTTTACTGCTAAGGGCTTATTCTGTGGCCCATCATTTTATTTTTGTGCGCTAACACAGTCCTTGTACCCTCCTTATAAACATTCCAGGGAATAATGCACCACTCCTCATCAGTTCTAACCGGAGGAG